>BPLQ01008461.1:480371-532895 GCA_021605075.1 Caerostris darwini | reverse complement strand
GCAAATTACTTCTGATATTTAAAGGAACACATGAGAGAAAAGAGAAAGTCGATTGCAAATTCCTCTTCTCTGGGGAGATGACCATTTGAGCAGCATATTTAAAAATCACTGATGCCATTGAATCTGAGAAACAGTGTAGTAGGTTTAAAATATTTTTGATAATTTTAATTTTTAAGCACCTTGTAAAGAATTATTGAAAACAATAAGATTTTTTCAGTGTTTGCTTTTTATTTCTAATGATAGCATTTTTCTACAACAATATTTGCCAGTTAATTACTAAAATTTATATTTTCTAAAATATTTTTTGCAGGTTATGAATATGAAAGTGGCTTTTCTGGAAACTTGGAACCGGGTGGTATGTCTTTAATTACTATTAACAGATGCAAATAACTGTACAAAGAAATATTATAAGAAATGCATATGACAGTGATCAAACAGTTTCACTATATCGTTATGTAAATAGCATAAATTATGTATTAAAAATTATTCGCGATATAAGAATTTTACCATGACACAGATTGTGAAATAAATTTTTTTAAGACTTTATGTTTAAAAAGAATCTGTTTTTAATTAATATCAATAAAAAAATTCAATTTTTTCAAATTAATGTATTCGAATTTCAAATATAAGCTTAGAATAATAAATTGTAAATACATTGTTTTAATAAATTGTAAACATTGGGTTTCAAATAAATGTAGTATTTTTTTTTTTTCATTTATGACTCTCATTTATGAAAACATTTTTGCTTCCAAAATCGTTTTTCTTATTACTGTAAGTCATTAATTAAAAAGTTCTCAAATTTAAATACGATTGTTCTTCTAAAAAGATTAACATTTTTTTTTTACTTAACTTTGAAATTATTAAAGTCATATCTTAAGGAATAATCAAGATATTGTTCAGAAATTTTCGATGATGAGCAATACTATTGACAAAATATTCTACATTTTTTACATTGGGGGAAAATGTTTTTAAGTATAAATATTACAAATACTTATTAGACCAAAAAAACGAATAAAAATTTTTAATATTGAAATATTTAACGAGAATGCATTTGTAATGTATTTTACTATTTCTTAAACAATAAAATTTTAGTTAAGATATTTCTGTGATAAAAGCCTAAAATTATGAATCAACAAATGAAAAAAATAGTTATAGTTTAATTGTAAAAATGGACACCCCGTTTAACCTTTGTAATAAATTTCTTCAAAGAAGGAGAAAAAAATTTTATACGGTATGTTGGTATATTTTTACGGTATGTTGGCTTAAATAGTATGTAGAAATCTAGCTATAAAGTTCAACAATATCATAATATCGTTGAAATATTGTGATATCTAATTTAATATGCTATATAAAATTGTTTTTTCACATTAACAGTAAAAAATACATTGTCCATTTTAAAAAACAGACCTTTTATTTAAAGTTAATTTACAGAAAAATTATTTTTATTTTAATGTATATAGGGAATTTTTATTCTGATGATATCAAAACGCTTCATTTAAAAAATTAATTGTTAAGACAAATTTACAAGTAACTTGTTTTTTTTTTGGAAAATTTTATTTCAAGCTGAATTTTTCTTCTACAGAATCTTGAAGTATTAAAGTCTTTTATAACTTTAAGCTTAACTAATTTTTCAGAAACTCGTAAATTTATTAAATTTCTATGTAACAAAATAAAAATTGTTTCAATATTTTTGTTCATGTATTTCACCTTGTTTGCAGAAAATTATGAAGGCAGCATTCAGATTCCTAACGGAGAATCTGGAGGTATAGTAGTATTTTTTAAAAAATTAATTCTTTTCTTCATAATTAATTGATTTTATTTATATGAAATAAATTATTATAATTTATTATTTGTTTGTAATAAGCGAAATAATAAATGAATTCGATTAAATAACAATGTAATTCAAATAATCCTAATCTTCTGCCTAATTTTAAAACAATGAATTTAAACTATTATATTTATAATATGTGATATGTTTATTCCTTATTGTTTGTAAAACATTTTAATTATTTTTTTAGAAAATAAAACAAATATATTAAACTTCACTATACCGGACTAACTCTAGCTATTTATAATTATTATTAATTTATTATACACTGACTGCCAAAAATTAAGTAACCAGCGGTGCAATTCTGTAAAATTGACAAGCTTTCATTGACGCGAAAATACAAACATATAAAGATGTAAACAATATTGAATTTTCATAAGTTATAAGATGAAGTATTATTAGAGTCTTTAACAAAAAGAAATTTTAAAACCAAAACAAATAAACAAAACCGACATTGATAGGGTATGTGAGCAGCCATCTCCTGCATACAAAGTTTACAGCGTATGACCACGCTTTTCATGCAATGATCAAACATTGTGGATGCAAGTAATTGCTATCCCTCATCTAGAGTCATTTCTAAATCTGTGAGAGTCGCTGGGGATGGGAAACGTTTGCACACAGATGGCCGAGATCATCCCAAAGATTTTAAATGGGATTAAAGTCGGGTGAGTACGCCAGCTACTCCATACACGCAATCGCATTACTCTCCAGGTAGCCAATGAAAATCACAACTCTATGGAGAAGCGCATTATCATTCATTAAAACGATAGTAAGATCAACTGATGCACCGCATAATCTCAGTGGGATCTAGGACTTCCTATCGATACCGAGCAATCGTCATAGAATCACAGTCAAAAGTTGCGCAGGTCCGTGCGATATTCCAAAGATATCCCTGCCCATGCCATGACGCTACCACTTCGGAATGCGTGATGTTCTGGGACCGATTGCTTATGTATTGTTCTCACAACAGACGTTTACACCCTTTCATCTGATTGCAAAGCAAATTGTGACACACCCATGAGCATAACATTGTCCCATTAAAGCACAGTCCAATTGGCATGTTGTCTTTAATCGTGCACCTCGGGATTGGAAGGATAAAGGAGAAGAACCTCGAATACCCGAGCGTTCTGTCCATTCATGTGTAGCCTTCGGCGCACAGTTGTGCCAAATATCGTCTTACCAATGGATTACGAACCATATGTGTCCCACTTGTGGAGGTCACTTTTTCATTCCGCTTGGATACAAGTGCAATATGTTGATCTTTTACTGGAGTCGTAACCCTGCTTATCTGGTTAGGAATTGTATCGATAATCGTGAAAGTACGGAATGATGAGCAGAAAAGAACAGCATTTGTGATTGATTGTCCTGTTTTAATATGTCCGATGTCACCCCAAAGCTCAGAATCTTTCATTCGTCTCTGGAAGTCATGAAAAACACATCTGTTTCGAAAACAAAACGTACAAAAATTCTAAACATTTCCTATCGGCACTTATTTACAACTTTTGTAATCCTTCACAATGATGGCTTCTTATATGACTGCATACTTTTCGTTACATTCATGTGTACAGTTTACATTCTTATATTTCTCTGCACAACCGCACTTTCTACTACTAATCGTAATTGGCTATTGTAACATATTTGCATACTTCCATCTAATTCTACAGAGAATTGAAATGTCTCCAATTCAGATTGGTTTCTAGAAATAAACAATTTTCTCTGCATAATTAACTTTTGGCAGTGAGGATATTAAAAAGGCTGATTGTTGATAATTTCTTTAAGCATTTATAACTTTTACTCTATTATATGTGCTCATTTATGTTAAAAAAATTGTTAAGAAAGATTACTGCAAATATACTTGTAAATAATAATCTTCAAAACAATTGAGTTTTCTCATAATTAAATTCAGAAATGAAGTTACCTCCTATATTCTGATTATAAAGTGAGTTAATAACTTTTTATATGGAAATAATGGTAAATAAAATTTAATTTAATTACGATTATTTGTTTTTAGCAAGTCTTATTCTCAATAACTCAAATTAGGAATTAATTTAACTGCGCTAATATTTTACTCTAATGAAATATAAATAAATAAAGTTAAAATTAGTTGATATTTTCCTTTAAAACTTGTCAGCAAATTTTCTATTTAACAATACGATGCTTTCATGTTTTATTATAATATGTTATAGATAGAATAGAAATAAAATGTAATTGTTTTTAAGTTGTTCTTGGATAATTGTAACGCTGTCTTACAAAAAAAAATCTATTGAATCTGATGCACCTTACAAAATAAACTACTTCTATATTTGTTATTATTATTTAAAATTTGTCATTACTGAAAGTTTATATTCTATCAAATTTTTATATCTATCAATTAAAATAAAAAATTCTTATCTTCAACGTTTAATAGGAAATAAGAATTTTTTAATAAAATAAAAAATTTATTATTTTGTATTAGTTATTAACCATAAAAAAATTATTCTTTTATGTTAGTTATTTGGCTTTAAGTAAAATTTTTATCTTGTTTTATTTACCTTAAATAAAATTATTCTTTTGTATTTGTTATTTACTTTAAGTAAAATTATTCCTTTGTATTAATTATAAGTAAAATTATTCTTTTGTATTATTAGTTTGTGTTAGTTAATTATTCTTTTGTATTATTAGTTTGTGTTAGTTAATTATTCTTTTGTATTAGTATTTCTTTACACATATAAATATAAAATTAGTAATGAATATTGATGTTAACAGCGACTAAATTTTAATTATTCAAATTAAAGTAACGCTACTTTTCAAATACTTAATTTTGGTAATTTTAGTCAATTTAAATATTTTTATTTTAATCATGAATAAATCTTAATGATTATGAAATGAATTTCATTCGTACTGTACTTAAAACAATTATTGAACTAATTTTTTCTGAAGGTTTTTTTTTAATGAATTATTTTTTATAGTTCAGTCTTATTACAATGGTGGATCTTATGGAAATGGAGAAGGTATGTTAACAAATTAAATATGTATATTTGATACATTTTATAAATTTAATAATTTTGCGATAAATTTAAAAAAAAAATTTAATTCTTAAATTATTAATCAACTTGCATTATTTGTTTAATATTAATTGGAAAACATCTCTTTATATCATATTTTGAATTAAACAGTTCCTAATGAGTGCTATTGGTGAAGAACGACTAATTAGAGTGAATTAGGTTTAATCTGAGTGAATATTATAAGAATGAACAGTACTAAACAGATGCTGATTTTTGGCTTAGCGATTAGATAACCTCTCAGTTGTATTGCAACAACCCGTCCTCTATAGAACAGTTGAAAGATGACGTTTGCCATAAAATGTGATTCCATATGGAATATGATCATGTTTTTGTTTCAAATATTCTTATTCTTTTGAAAAAAAAAATTGGTGCTGATGATCGCATGAAACAATCAGTGATTAACTTTAAAACATTTATTTGTAGACAAATAAAAGTAGTTCTTAATAAAATTATGTGGCTAAAGCTCTCAATTTTTCATTGCCAAATCGTCCTAGTAATAATAATTGAATCATTATTCGCACTCCAATATTAATTTTTTTTTTCAATTTCATCAGACTTTTAGGAGCCTATAATAAGACCTCTATTATAAATTAATGCCACATTATTTTTTTAGAATAATAAACATAGTTACTCAAGTTACTTATTTTATTGAAAACTCAATAAGATTTCGAAAACAAATAATATAATATATTATACACTCAAGAGCCAAAACATTATGACCACCCCTACATTTTGCAATGAACTCGCCTGGATGACGTGGAAGGCACGTGATCAGGTGGAAGTGGTCTTTAACTGCTGCTGGAGAGTCTGAAGAATCATTCTTTCACTTACTTCTGTGTGTGATGGAAAAGGCTGCGCATCTAAGCGACTTTGAGAGAGGGCAGATTGTAATGACTCGAAGGCTCGGAACAAGTATTTCCGAAACTGCACCGACTCGTGGGTTGTTCGCGATCTACAGTTGTTAGTATTTATGCAAAGTGGATGAATGACGGTGAAACCAGCAGTAGACTACATGGTGTTGGACGTCCACACGCTATCAAAGAAAAAGGTTGTCGGAGACTGTCTCGCATGGTGAAGTAAAACCGGAGCCAGACAGTGGCTCAGCTGACAGCCCAATACAATTCAGGGACAAGTAGAATAGTATCAGAGCACACTGTTCAGCGGACACTGTTGGATATGGGGCTACGCAGCAAACGTCCCACTCGTGTGCCTTTGCTGACCAAGCGTCATCGCCAACTGCGCCTGCACTGGGCCCGGGAACATCGTGACTGGTCTATGGATCAGTGGGAGAGAGTTGCCTGGTCAGATGAATCACGGTTTGTCATTTATCACGCCGATGGCCGTGTCAGGATCCGCCGTCTTCCAGGCGAACAATTGCTCCCTCAATGTACAGTAGGTCATACACAGGCGGGTGGTGGCGGTATTATGCTTTGGGGGACGTTCTCTTGGGCGTCTCTGGGACCCGTGGTTGTAGTAGAGCAGAGTATCTGAACATCATTGCGGACCAGTTGCACCTTTACATGGCCTCTGTTTTTCCAGCTGGAAATGGAATGTTCCAACAGGACAATGTCCCTTGTCACAAGGTTAAAATTGTGTTGGAGTGGTTCCAGGAACATGATGCTGATTTCCAGTTAATGTCCTGGCCGCCTAACTCACCGGATCGCAATCCGACAGAACACATTTGGGATGTCCTGGGACGGCTGCTCAGAGTTCAAAGACCACCAATTCGCAATATCTCGGATTTGCGTGACCGTTGCTTAAACATCTGGTACAATCTGTCTCCGGTCATCTACCAAGGACTTGTGGCATCCATGCCAAGGCGGTTTGAAGCTGTGTTGTGCGCCAAAGGTGGGCCAACTCGTTATTGACAGGTGGTCATAATGTTTTGGCTCTTCAGTGTATTTATTATTTTAACTCTCTAATAATGACTGTGTAATAATCGTTAGTACTATAACCATTATTATTACCGTGAATTTGTGAAATTTAAATATTTTAATTATCCTTTTTAGCAAGCATTGGTGATTTTCTGGATCTCACAAATGATCCGTTTATTTTGGTAGAAGCTCTTTTAATTTCTTTTTATTCCAAATAATTGGACAGGCAGTCACATATAATCTATTTTAATAGGCTTAATTTTCTCATTAAGGAACTTTCTATACTTGAAATATCTCCCACAAATTTTAAGACATACCTTCGTATATATTAAATATTGCTAAACATGATGAATAAAATTAGTATTTTTTTTTAAAGTGGTCAGATCATTGAAATCTCTACAAAATAGTTCTTAATTTGTAGGTGCTGCAAACTACGGAACTGGATACAATTATGGCGCATCAGGATATAATGCTGGAGCAGGTAAAACTTTAAATGTTTGTGTTCTTAACTATTTGTACAAATTTAGTCTGAGTTAATATCACAGTTTTCATATGCTCAAATATTTTCGATGTTATTTTTATGAAAATATAATGCTCAGAAAAACAATGTATTAGATGCATACATTTTTCATGTAATATGTAAAAGAAGAGAAGAAATAATGTATGGCAAAGTTTATAACATATACACTGCAATATATCATATTCATTTTGATTCATATTTTATTAATAAATGCAATTATTAAAATTAATGGACAATCTACTCCATATTATTTTATAAATTAGCGATACAAATATTTTTAAATTATCTAAAAAGTAATTCTTAACTTATGCTGTTCCACGAACCAATTATCAGAATAATATTTTTAAATGCATAAAATAAATTTGCAAATAAGTTAGTAATGTAAAAATACTTAAAAAAGGAAAAATGAGATAAATTTTTATTAGTAGGTAGTTTTTTTTTCTTTCTTTTTTTTTTTTTTTAATATAAAGTCACATAATAAGAAACAAAATGGCTGTTGAAGCTACAGTTTGCGTGTTAAAACACCATTACGCCAAACCCCATCGCCAAAAATTATTGCTAAATCGCTATTACGCTATTATGCATTGATGAATTGCTGTTACTCAAACTTTTATCTGTTTAACGTCAAATATCACTATTATTAGAAAATTTATTACTAAATTTCCATCATGAACAAATTTTGTCGCTTTAATGCCAAATATTATAACTGCGAAAATATATTGCTAAATCCCGAAACGTATACGTATAGCGCCAAAATGTATTGCTATTTCGTCGAAATTAATCGACATTACACTAAACTTTATTGCTAATACTCCAAAGTTTATTGCTACTACTCCAAATTTTTGTATGTTGTTTTGAATGCAGAAATCGAATGATAAAACAATGCTATTTTTAAAAATAAAAGAAAGGGGGAGAATTATTTACATTTCATTCAGCATTATCCTTTTTTGTAAGCAGAAATAATCTCTTTATTACCTCAAGGAAGTCATTAAAAATTCTTCTAATGCAGAATTTGTACTGTCGCCGCCAACA
Source organism: Caerostris darwini (assembly GCA_021605075.1). Taxonomy (NCBI): domain Eukaryota; kingdom Metazoa; phylum Arthropoda; class Arachnida; order Araneae; family Araneidae; genus Caerostris; species Caerostris darwini. Next base: position 524,597 of record BPLQ01008461.1, on the reverse strand, counting down.
CATAATTTAACCAATTCATAAAATTAAAAAGAAATCAGAGGTCCTTTCTGCTGTCAGAAAGAATTCGAAGGATACATTCTGCCAGCTGATAATAATGCATATCATTCCTCTCACCTGTCGTAGTCACTGTCCTTTCACGGGCATATCAAATGAATAAAGAAAACTTGGATAAGAACGCAAAACAGCAGAAATATTTTAAGGAATCGATAAATTACAGATTTTTCATCAACTAATGTAAAACGCAATAACCTTCTCGAAAAGTCATAAGTAACTGCTTTCGTCGGGAATTCAAATTCAATTCCACAAAACCTTAACCGTACCAACAGCAATAAAAAGACATTATTTATTTATCATTTAATGATAAAATATAAGTAATTAATAAGGTAAAAAATAAATTTATTTCGTATTTTCATGAGTGGCAACATCATAACAAATATTATGCATGAATAGCCGACATACTTTTATATGATAACTTTCTTGGAATTATCATTTTAAAAAAATGATTTTTCTCTGCCGGAGAATGCTAAACGCCCTAGGGCGGTCTTATATAACTTACAATTACCCTAGACAAACTGACTCAGTTGTCAGGAGCACCCTGACCTGTTCCTTTAGTCATCATTTCTAGCAGCTGCAACTCCATCCTGTGGTGTTTTTTATTTTTTGCTTTCTTCTTTTATTTTTTAATTATTTTCTTTACTTTTACTTTATATTTCTCTTTTCTTAATTTATGTTTTCTATTATTGAAATTCTCTGATTTACTCGTTGCTCTTTTATTTTATTTTGATCTGGTAATTTGGGACAGACCTTGGTTACTTACTGCTTTGTTGTTTATTAATGTTTTTTATACCACCATGTGACTTACTCTCAGCTAGGAGTTTAGGCCCATATAAGGCCATGGAACTCCGTAAACCTGAAACTGAGGATCATTTTTTAAAAAAAAAGTATATATTTCTGTTCATATTTATTTTTAAAAAAATTCTGCAAATAACAATGAGATTAAGATTCAGATAGTCATAATTAATGTTTGAAGAAAGAAGAAATGACGAATTTATCTAATTAAAATATTATAAATGTAAAGAAATGGGCGAAACATTACGGGTTCCAAGATTGGTGACTTCTTCGAATGTATAGAATTCTGTATTTTAACCAAATTCTAATATAAAATACAGGAAATTACAAATTTTATTCTGAGAAAAATTTAAAATAAAATCGCAGAATAGGCGCCGTGGGATTTGGCGTCAAAAATGTTGGTCAAATTGCGCTAAATGACGTGTGCGATTCTAAGTGAAGAGATTTGCAACCCTACAACCATAGCTTCGTGAAGCAGAATTTGAATTTAAAAGAAATGATGCAATTTTTACGAAATAATGCGATTGTAATCTAAAATACTGAGGCAGTCGCCAATCTTGCAACCCGGAATATTTCGACAATTACTTTAGGGTTACAATACCGTAATTAGAGGAATTCGTAACTTATCGAATTCTTAATTTCTTCTTTTTCCGAATATTATAATGACTATTTTATTGCTACATTCATATTTATTTGCAGGATTTTTATTTATAGTAAATAAGAACAGAAATATATATATTTTTTAAATATTTATTCCAACAAATTATCGATTATGAGATTGTTCTTATAACGAACATGATGAAGTTGAATGAATGCTTCATGAGCATGTTTTATGAAGTTGCCACTCATGAAAATACGAAACAAACAACAAAAACGATTTTTTACTTTATTAATAATTTAAAATTGATTATCACATAATTATTTTCTTTTTAATGATGTTCACATAGTTAAAGTTTTGTGACAACCGTTATTGGAATTGGCGCGAAAAAATGCTACTTTTTATATTTAGAACATTAGTTAACAAAGAAAATGACACTCGAACGTATTAAATTTTTCTGTGGTTTTGTGATTTTCGTTTTTAATGCCGTTGACATAGTTAAGGTCTTTGTGGCAACAGTTAATAGAATTCGCGAGGAAAAAATGCAATTATTTAATTTTAGAACGTTAGTTCATGGACGAAAAAAGACGCTCGATCATTTAACTTTTTCAGAGGTTTTGTAATGTTGTTTTTGTTTTTTTTTATTCATTTGATATGTCTATGAAATTAGCGGTTTTAATGAGGCAATAGAAAAATCGTTTTCGCCGCCAACAAAGGATATATCAAAATAAAATGTAAGTTATTCTCTAATTTCTTCTTTTTTATTAATATTGTTTTATCATTCGAATTCGGCATCGTACACAATATTAAATATTTTTAGATATAAAAGGAGGAAAAAGTTGGCTTATTAACGAATAACGTTGGCGTAATTTTATCGTTACAGTGATTATTATTGTTGTTAAGATTATATACTTTTGTGAGCTAGCAAAACAAAGTTCCATATTATTATTTGGCAATAAACCGATAAAATTTGGTGTAAATGCAATTTAGGAATAAATTTTGGCAAAATAGTGATATATTTTGACGTTAAAGCGATACAATTTGCAATAAACGCAAATCATTAAAATTCTGCCATAATAGCGGTACAATTTTGACGATAAAGCGATATAATTTGACGTAGAAGCAATTTAGTCATAATTTTTTTTTCTTTTTTTGCATAATAATAGTAAACTTTGACGTTAAAGCAATTTATAGCGGTAAAGCGATTTGGCGTTAGCGAAAAAGAATTTTAGTAATAAAATTTCTCTTAGTGATAAAATTTGGCGATAAAGCAATAAATTTTGGCCTAAACGCATTTCAGGAATAAAATTTTGGCGAGGTAGTTCTGATATTTGGCGTTAAAGCGATAAAATTTGGTGTAAAAGCAATTTAAGGATTAAAATTTGACATGATAGCTGTTTGGCTGCTATTGTTGGCGTAACAGCATTTTTGGCAATGAATTTGGGCGAAATAGAGTTTTGCAACAGCACCGAACTTCGGCAGCCATTTTGTTAGTTTATTGGCGATTTAACATACATTTGGCACAAAGGGTACAGGATTCTAGATTATTACCTATAATGTTTTCTTTCATAATAACACCCATGCAAGTTTATCTACAAAAACTCTTCAGATCAATTATTGTATTCGGCGCACATTATCTCATCAGCTATATCCGCAGTCGAATTCCTACAGATCTAGTCATACGTAATTATCAGAATGACGCACAAACTCATTTTTAAATGAGAGAACCACGAATTTTGACTCTTTACATTTTGTACCACACCATTAAATTTCGTTCTACATCTCCACATATATTCCTTAGATTTATCTTTCACTTCAGTTAGAATTATATCCTTTTCGAAATTGGGACACATGACATTCCTAGTAATCAAACCTACAAATAATTTTTAATTCAATAATTTTTAACTTACCTTGACATTCCAAATCATGGAAGAAATCTCTGCTATAGCACCTTTCTTTCAATTTTAAAAAATGCCTGGAATCCTTGTTTCCAAATACCATACATAGCTAATCAAAAGACTTTGGTCACCACTCAAAATAAGAAAACAACTACAACGGCATTAGATGGTAACAAGTGAAATGAATTGTTTTAAAAACAATTGTTTTTTAATTCTTCTAGAACTTTCCAGTAATTAAATTAAAACCACATGATTAATCTTGGCCAATGAAAAACAAGTAGTTAATTTTGGCCAATCAGGCATTAGAAAATACATTTGTTACTACATTTGGTGATTATCGCCTACTTGGCGATGAAAAAAATTCTCCAATTACCAATGGCCCATACTGCGACCGAATTTAAAATGTTATTTGTCTTGAAGGAAAACGTGCATTTTAATTTTAAAGTATTTGACTATAGGATGCATGTATCACTTGAGTGGGGCCTGATGGCCGAGTGGCTATTGCTCTGGCATTCGATACTTCGGGTTCGAATCCCAGTAGTGCCATGGATGTTTGTAATGGTTTGAAATCCACTTTAAGCCGTAGGTACCGGTCTCATAAGATCGTAGAGCGTCATAGAGCCCAATCAGACTTCTTCTCACCCACATCATTCCCAAACTGTAAAGGGATAACTCAGCTCTAGGCACAATGATGGGGTGCAGTAGTAATAGTAGTACATCACTTGAGAGATAAATCGATTCATTGGTGAATTGTTGCAATTTTGTTGAATTTCTGCAAATTTTTGCTTTCATTGTAGCAATTATTTCGTTAGTAGCGAGAATCGTAAACTTAGTTAGTGAATGACTTTCATTGTTGAATTATTAAATAATTTGTTAGGTATACTGCACGATAATCGCATGCGATAATGGATAGCACAGCAGAGCTACAATCTAACTACTACGTATAAGTGCTGTACATAAATAATATAATCTGCTGTTAAGTATAAATATTGTAAAACCCAAATATTCATAAGATATGACATTTCTTTTACATAAAAAGTAATAGACACGTAATTAAAAGTATCTGTTATTTCTACTGGCGATTCAGTAACTATTATAATTTATTAATCCCATTCAAATGAAAAATGATCAATTTAATTATAAATCAGCTAATATAAATATAATGATTAATTCTCCTCTAAGTTCACTAACACAAGGATTCCGTGGGTGTCAGTTTAAGAAATCTTCACTACCCAACATAGAAAAGGGATCGCCATAATAGAATGGGTTGTGGATGGATGGTGTTGAAAACAGATAAACAGTTAACGAATGCATATATTAGTGAGTGAAGCTATTTACAAGAAAATAATTTCATACTGCGATGAAATATGCAAGATGATCAGTAGAAAATAGGACCACCTTTCATGGCGATTAGTTATTAGGCATCTTTCATGGTTGATTTATTTATGAAAATCTAATAAATCACCCTTACGAGGTACAGATTCAATTAGAGTGCGTCTTCTAATAAACATAAGTCCATATACTCTTAACCAACCTCCATAGTTCGTCAACCTATTGAAGGTAGGGTGCAGAAGATAAACAACAATCAATCTGTGAAAATAAAATAAGTGAGATATACAGAAAAAAGTGCAGGATTTAATAAATATGTGCTGTTACCATACCAAAATGAACTTGAAATTTTTTACATGCTATCGATTTTATAAATTTTCATTTCATATATATTTAATACTAATTTAAACGTTTTGTATTCTAGGAGCTGCTAATGAGCAATCAGTAGCTAATAATGCAGGTATTCTTATTTTTTTATTTCCTAGTTAACAGTTGAGCTCATTTAACTTCATGTGCTATTCATAAATTCTGAAAAGAATCAATGATTTTTTTTCTTCGTTTGTACAATCAATTTTTCAAGCAAAGTCTATGTTTTTTTTACATCATTTAATTACATTTTTCAACTATACTTATTTACTATTATTTATGTTAAGTTATTATATCTGAATAAGGTATAAGGGTTCCTTTTTATACACTCATTTAGGAATCCTACGCTAATATTAATAATTTTTTTTAAACTCAGGTAACACATATTACTTTGGAGGTACTTATGGAAATGGTGCAGGTAATATAAAATAGTTCCTTACATATATATACATTTGTTTCGGGAAATAAATTATTTTCATCTTGCTTTTGCTTTTGATATTGATATTTCCTACCGCAAAACTTATTTATAATATTTTTATACCAAACAAATAATAGTCTCCATAATTTATATATATATATATATATATATATATATATACATGACTTGAAATCTCCAATAGAATCTATAAGCAATTGGATAACAATTTATAGGAAAAAAACTTTAATGAAATATTTTAGTTGCTTAGTTTATTTGGTTTAATATTGTAATGTTCCTGTTAATTAAAAAAGAATTCTTTACTGCCTTTATTACTAATTTGTCTAAATTTCATCAATTAATCTTTACTTAAGAAAACTAAATTCATTCAAAATACTATGTAAAATACTATTCCGAAAAACATTTTTTTAATATGAATGTTTAAAAATTTCAAATTTTGCTTACAAGTAATATTACATACAATAAATATTAATAATTTTAATTAATTATGTCTTATATTTTAGGAACTATTAATAAGCAACATAAAAAATTATTGAATTATTTTATTTAGCATATTATATTACATTGTTTGTAATAAAAATTTTTATAGTAAACATATTATAATATCAAGAATTTTAGTGTAGATCTAAAGAAATTTTTTATCATACCTCAAAAATTCGGACAAACCACACTGATAACTCATTTACTGAAAAATATATTTGCTATTATAATTAAATTATACTGTTACAAAATGTATTACTTTTCTGAAGGTAATAGTTGATCAAATATGCTGAAACATAAATTTTTAAACTTGCAAAGAATAATTAATAGAAAACATAAAATAAATAATAAATATATTGTACTTAAAATTCAATGAAACAGAAAATTATGATCAATAACCTTATTTTTTGTAATTTATTTCTTATCTTCAGGACAAGCCAATTATAATGAAGGTACAAATGGAAATGGAGGAGGTAATGTTTTTTAATACATACATCAACATTTTGGTAGTCAGATTTGATTTAAATTAGTACAATCAAGATTCTGATTAGAAATATATGATATTTAACTAAACCAATATTCTGTTTAATTTTTACTTTTTTTTTAATTCAGGTGAAACCTATTACTACGGAGGAACATACGGAAATGGGGGAGGTATATTTTATATTTAATTTTTATTATTTTATACTTAATTAAATTATTTAATTAGGTTTGCTTATATCAGTCTATTTATAATAAAATTTATAAAGGATTAGGATTACATTTGAAGTAAGGTTTGATTTCAATTAGAATAATATATGAAACTTTAAATATGGTAATCTTGGTAATATAGCAACATATGATAAATATGGCAATCTTTAAAACAAACTTTATAAAGTTTGGAAAGGATTAAATTACTTGGTGTTTTTTTAAGTATATATATTATATTTTATAATTAATTTTGATTATTTTAGTCAATTAAGTCATTTTATTAAGTTTATGTAATTTTGTTATTTAAATTAAAATAGAAAAAAGGAGTATGATTACATTTGGTAATCTTTAAACAAATTTCATGACGTTTTATTTGTTTCAATATGTAAATTGATTAAATCTTTTTTTTTACTTTCTACTATAAAATGTGTTGTTTATATTTTCATAATACGGAAACAAAAAATAAAACAAAGTATTTTTCATTAAAGCAGTCTCTGTAACTGATTATGTCTACATTAGATAAAATATCAAATAGGGTCTGTAGAAAACGGAATAACAGTTTCATTAATTTAATAAAATAATATTCATTATGCAACGGTATATCCTTTATAAGTAATTAAATAATTTATTTGCTTCCTTCTTATGTGAATTATTTATTTGTAATAGACTATATATTAAAAAAACTCAAAATATATCATTTGACAATATTCCTTCGTCTAATACTTAAATTTCATTATTTAATGTCATTCTAAGAGAACTAAATACATTAAAATATTATGTATAGAATTTTTCTTCAGAAAAAATACGACTTATTTTCAATATAATATGCAATTCCATAAATTTTCCAAGATGGCAAATATATTAGTATAGTGTAGTGGGTTGGATCAACTTTGGATTGTAACTGGGTGAGGTTGGATTGAGACTTGAGACACACATTTGAGAACACACAGCTTTATTTATACACGCACAGACATTACACATATACAGTTAGAGACGTACAATATTTAACACACTTAAATACAGATAATTCTAGATTTGTGAAATTCAACTTCTAAGCCGAAAACCCGATACTCAGGTTTGCGCAGAATATACTTCCTCTCCGACTGAGAGTCTGTCGGACACCTAATACACATATTTGTGCTAAATATATTTCTTCTTGGTATGAAAGATTACAAACTAAAAGTTTAATAGCGACGCTGTACTTCCTCTTGGGTGAGAGTCTCGATGCTTACTGACTATTTCTCCTTAACTCCATAGGGGTAGCTCTTACAGTGCTTTGGAGGAAGCACAGTTACATTAGATATTTTGATTAAATGTGTTTTATATTTTAGGAACTGCTAATGAGCAACAAGCTGCTAATAACGCAGGTATACACACTTATTTTATTTAGAATATCATATGTTTGATATTATTATAAAATTAATATAATGTCTATAAATTCTTCGAATTGTATATAAAATTATATTGATAATGGTCGTATTAAGAAAATTATGACAACTTGTTTATTTTGTCATCTAATCAATTTTAATTAGAATAAATACACTCATGTCCATAAATTAAGGATAATGAAGTTCAGGCAAAGAAAGAGACAGAAGCAAAACAAATTTGACTTATTTGTAAAGTCTATTTATTAAAGAAAAGGTAAAATGCAAAAAAGATGCTATATGTTTGACATAATTAATAAAAATTGCGATTTTTACTCCCTGGAGAAAATTTCAAAAAAGAACCTATTTACAAAAAACAGTATAACATGGTTAGTATCATGGTTAATATGGAGTATGTCTCCCGGACGATGCAATACAGGCCTTACAACGCCTAGGCATGCTGAGTATCAAATTATCAATCTGATCTTGGGGAATATTATACCACTCATCAAGCAATGTCCTCCGAAGTTCCGGTTGATAGGTGGAAGGGGGTTGACGGGCTGCAATTGTCGGCCAAGCATATCCCAAACATGCTTTATTGGATTCAAGTCCGGTGAGTATGCTGCCCAATCCATACAGATGATATCCTCCAATTGAAGGCATTCGTCTACAATATTTGCACGGTTAGGACGGGCGTTGTAATCCATAAACAGAAATTCAGCACCCATGGCGCCCCGAAACAATCGTACATGCTGTTCCAGAATGACATCCCGATAGATGTGGCCTGTCATCGTTGCACTCTGAACATGCATGTCAGTTCTGGAACCAAGAATAATTCCTCCCCAAACGAGCCCTCCTGCACCACCGTAACGGCGTCGTTCAATGGTGTTCTCTTGGTGTAACGGGTACCTGGCGCTCTCCATATGAAAGTCCGGCGAGAATCAGACTGCAAACTAAACCTGGACTCGTCGGAAAACATCACACAAGACAACTGTTGCGGTGTCCACAATGCATGCTCTCTACTCCAGGTTAATCGCGGGCGACAGTGAGTTGCGGTAAGTGGAACACATCTGACAGGCCTACGAGCATATAGACCAATGTGCCCTAAGCGTCTGTACACGGTCTGCCTTGAAACTGTCGTACCGGTAGCTGAAGAGAGCTGACGAGACAGGTCTGATGCTGTGCTCCGTCTGTTTCTTTTGGCAGTAACTGCTAAATACCGGTCCTCATTCGGCGTTGTAACTCGGGGGCAACATGTGTTGTAACATCTACTCACATTACCATCATCTTGGAATAGTTGCCAAAGCCTGGAGATGACACTTTGGACGATTCCAAGTTCCTCGGATACTTCGAGTTGGGTACGTCCACATTCCAGTCGTCCGATAATTCTAGCAAGTAAAAAATCATCCAAATGCTTCCTTTGTGCCATAACTATGCGGTTATTGCACTGAAAGGCTTTTAAAGCGCTTGTGAACAATTTTACTTCTTTGCCACTATTCCTTATATGCCCCTCTCTTACACTCTCGTCAATGTGACGTACTATCCGCGCCATCTGGTGGTTTCCTGTAATTTGCATATTCTTCTTCAAGATGTGTGTGATAATTCTACAGGTGAAATTTTTATTTTAGAGTTCAATTTCTGTGTGATTCTGAATTATCCTTAATTTATGGACATGAGTGTATTACAATGCTTGCTGTTAAATTTATCTTTAAAAAGGATAAAAAAATGATGCGTTTATGCATACCATTTGTATTAGATAATTTCATCAAAAGTTATTATGTTGCAAATTAATAAAATACAGTAATTACCTTATAACATAGCATGACATTTCTTTCTACAATCACGATGAATTCTTCATTTGAACTTGTCAGTTATAATGAATTTTAAAAATTGTGTCTATGGCATAAGTAAAAGGCTGTCAGCTTTTGTATGCAGGAGATTTTTTAATCAACAAAAATCAACAAAGATTTCAAATAATTCATTTTTACGGTGAATTTTTAACTGTTATAAAATGTTTATGTCACAAGCAGACAAAATTATAAAAAACGTAACAGAAATTTTTTTTTTAATAAATGCTTTTCTACTGCCTATGCAATATAATAGCTGTAGTTGTATGGTTTGGTTTGGTTTGGTGCTCTACGGTCATTTTTCGAATACTTCTGACTAATTAGACCGGGATCTAGAGTTTAACGGGGATTCCGAACCACTCACAAACATCCATGCCACAGCTAGAATTCGAATCTAAAGCCCATGTTACGAAGGTCCAGAGAGTTTGCCAATTGGCCATCAAGCCGTAGCAACACATGTAGTGAGGGAGAATAGCAATATAATTGTAGAAAATGCTACTCACTTACTAATGATTGAGTAAATGAGTAACATTTATACCGTTTATATAAATGATACCGTGTTACTCATTTACTGAAAAATACATTAGTTATTCTGTAATTCAGTTATGATATTACAGAGTACTTATGTTACGCCGTTGGAAATAGCAACTGAACACATAATATTGCTATGACTAAATCATTCATTTTTTAAACCTGAAATAAATAATTAATAGAACATATAATAACTAAATATAACCTGTAAAATGAAGCTTTCAATCAATTTTTTATAAATATATTGCGTATAAAATTCAATGAAACAGAAAATTATATTTAATAAATTTATTGTTTTGGAAATTTTATCTTCAGGTCAAACATATTACAATGAAGGAACAAATGGAAATGGGGCAGGTAATATTTTTTACACCTACATCAGCATTTTGGTAGTAAGGTTTAATTTAAATTAAAACAATCTATAATATGATTGGGGTTATACGATACTCAATTATAAAAATATTCTATACATTTATTTTAACCTCTTTTTTAAATTCAGGTCAAACCTATTACTTTGGAGGTACTTATGGAAATGGAGGAGGTATTATAAATTACTTTGCTTTATTTAACATATATTAAATAACAATGTTAGTTTATGTGCATTTAATACTTAAGTTTGATTATTTTAGACAATTAAATTAGTTAATTAAGCTTGATTATATTAGTCAAATTAAATTAAAATAGAAAAACCGGATTTAAGGAATAAAATTTTCATTCAGTAATTTCTTTTGATTCCAATATGTAAATTATTTAAATCTTGTTTTGTACTTTTTACTATAACACTTATTGATAATATTTTCATAGTAGCGAAAATATGCAAACGAAATATCAAATAGAATAATCAATAGAATAGAGAACGGAATAACAATTTACGGTAAAAATTTACTTAAGTTGGTAAATAAAAGATGTTCTATAATAATTTTATGCTTATTTTCTAAACATATATTTTAAATTAATGTAATAAAATAATATTTTTTTGCAAAAAAATTCATGTTATGTATGTAATTGAATAATTTATTTGCTTGATTCTTATATTAATTATTTATTTGTAGTAGGTTTTATAATTACTGTTTATATTTAAAGATTTAAGAAAGTCTTATTTAATAATACTGATCCTTCTAATACTTAAATTTAATAATTTAAGTCTCATACCAAAGTAACTAAACACATTAAAATGTTATGTACAAAACTTTTCTTCAGAAAATATCAATTTTTATAATGTGCACGTTCATAAATTTTCTAAAGTGACAAATTTGTAAAATATTTTAATTAAATGTGTTTTATATTTTAGGAACAGCTAATGAGCAACAAGCTGCTAACGCAGGTATAGACATTTATTTCATTTATATTTAGACATTTTCATTTACATTTACAATATTATAAGTATATGTTTTAAAACAATTTCATAATCTGTCCATAAATTCTTGGAAAATATACATAATTATCATTTTGATTATAATTATTAATATTATTATTTGTAGCTAAATAGCTTTATTTTTCAATTTATGAATACTATATTTTTTCGAAAATGGCAAAATTTTCTCCTAGATTCAATAATTCAATCTTTTCATAAAATAAAGTGAAAAGTGCTAAAACTTATTATTAAAACAATGTATTATAATGTTACTTTAAATAAATTATTCATATCAATATAACCTATTTATATATGGTTCATGTACACTGTTTTCTATAGAAAAATATTATTCCAGCAAACTCATAACAAATATTTAATTCACTAAAATATTTGCTGCTCATTCTTTTATTTTTTATTTATTTATTTATTTTTAGCTGGTGAAACTTACGGAACCGGATATAATTATGGAAGTGGAAATTATGAATCTGGAAGTTACAATTACAATTTTGAAGGTTATTATATAATTTTAAATTTTTAAAACCCGGTTTGTTTCGTTCTATTCAGTATTTTTTTTCCTCTGCTTCAAAACAATAGTGTTAATAAAACTGAAATATATATAGAGGCTCCTCATTACTACATTGGGAGTTACAGAAACACTGCAGGAGAAGGCGGAGAGGGAGGTGCAGGTGGTGCCGGAGGTGCAGGTGGAGCGGGAGGTGAAGGAGGAGAAGGTGGTGAGTATTAATTATTCTTTAGTTGAAATGTCTATGCATATATATATATATATATATATATATGTATGTATATATATAGTCACTCTACAGGTTATTCAAATTTTGTCAATTTAAGAAACTTTGATGAACATTAATGGACTCCATTCTGGTCAGAAGAGATTTACTATCCACAAAAAAGAAAGAGTGCATAGAAAAATACATTTAGTTTATTTGTAAAATACACTCATGTCCATAAATTAAGGATAATTCAGAATCGCACAGAAATTGAACTCTAAAATAAAAATTTCACCTGTAGAATTATCACACACATCTTGAAGAAGAATATGCAAATTACAGGAAACCACCAGATGGCGCGGATAGTACGTCACAATGACGAGAGTGTAAGAGAGGGACATATAAGGAATAGTGGCAAAGAAGTAAAATTTTTCACAAGCGCTTTAAAAGCCTTTCAGTGCAATAACCGCATAGTTATGGCACAAAGGAAGCATTTGGATGATTTTTTATGTGGTAGAATTATCGGACGACTGGAATGTGGACGTACCCAGCTCGAAGTATCCGAGGAACTTGGAATCGTCCAGAGTGTCATCTCCAGGCTTTGGCAACGATTCTAAGATGATGATAATGTGAGTAGATGTTACAACACAGGTCGCCCCCGAGATACAACGCCGAATGAGGACCGGTATTTAGCAGTTACTGCCAAAAGAAAACAAACGGAGCACAGCATCAGACCTGTCTCGTCAGCTCGCTTCAGCTACCGGTACGACAGTTTCAAGGCAGACCGTGTACAGACGCTTAGGGCACATTGGTCTATATGCTCGTAGGCCTGTCTGATGTGTTCCACTTACCGCAACTCACTGTCGCCTGCGATTAACCTGGAGTAGAGAGCATGCATTGTGGACACCGCAACAGTTGTCCTGTGTGATGTTTTCCGACGAGTCCAGGTTTAGTTTGCAGTCTGATTCTCGCCGGACTTTCATATGGAGAGCGCCAGGTACCCGTTACCACCAAGAGAACACCATTGAACGACACCGTTACGGTGGTGCAGGATGGCTCGTTTGGGGAGGAATTATTCTTGGTTCCGGAACTGACCTGCATGTTCAGAGTGTAACGATGGCAGGCCACATCTATCGGGATGTCATTCTGGAACAACATGTACGTTTGTTTCGGGGCGCCATGGGTGCTGAATTTCTGTTTATGGATGACAACGCCCGTCCTCACCGTGCAAACATTGTAGACGAATGCCTTCAATTGGAGGATGTCACCCGTAGGGATTGGCCAGCATACTCACCTGACTTGAATCCAATAGAGCATGGATGGGATATGCTTGGCCGACGAATTGCAGCCCGTCAATCCCCTCCCACCTGTCAACCGGAACTTCGGAGGGCATTGCTTGATGAGTGGTGTAATATTCCCCAAGATCAGATTGATAATTTGTTACTCAGCATGCCTAGGCGTTGTAAGGCCTGTATTGCATCGTCCGGGAGACATACTCCATATTAACCATCATACTAACCATGTTATACTGTTTTTTGTAAATAGGTTCTGTTTTGGAATTTGCTCCAGGGAGTAAAAATCGCAATTTTTATTAATTATGTCAAACATATAGCATCTTTTTTGCTCTTTACCTTTTGTTTAATAAATAGACTTTACAAATAAGCCAAATTTGTTTTGCTTCTGTCTCTTTCTTTGCCTGAACTTCATTATCCTTAATTTATGGACATGAGTGTACAATATAAATATTACTATAAATTAATATAAATAGCACAAGCACAATAATAACACATATATTTATAAATTAATATAAATTTCGCGACATTGTAAAGTTTGTATGAAAACTATAGTAAACTCTGAGGACCATAGTTAGAATATCGTTTTTGTAAGAAAGGATATATCACATCAGAACAAACCTTTTCCCCAAAAGTATGCTATACGTAACTTATATGAACATTAATGCAAGATAGATTTATATTCTTGATGTAATGCTTTTGCAATTACATATTTTGACAAAAATATGACTATATACACAAAAACACGATGAAAAATGCATAAAAAAATGACTATATACACAACAAAAACCTCAGACAATGATATACCTGTAAACTTTATACAAGGATTGGACCACATTTTTTAAGTAGGAGATATTTTACGAATAGTTGAGGAAAACCATATTTGAAATGACACTATTCAAAGCCATTTGAACTGTTAGAATATCTCATATTTACGGTCAAACTTGATATTAAAAACTTAATTGTCTTATATCCTGGTCACCTTCACTGCCTTAACATAGAATATGTTGAACATGTGGACATAATTGTTCTGCCAAGAATGCTTTGCACATGATACAACTATTGATTCCCTAGAAAAGTAAATACAATGACTTAAAAATGTATAATAAAAATAATGTTTCTTTGTCACAATAATTCAATTACATGTTCATGGTAAGTTTTTAAACATTACAAAGCGATATATAATTTTCTTTGTAAGTAACTTTTGAATAAATTTTTTATGGGATCCGTCTTCCTATATTTTTTATTAGAGCACCTAACAAAGTGATGTTCCAGCTGTTGAGCTGAGTAGCGTAAATTTAATTTTGGCCATCTTGTACATCAGTCATTCTAAATAGATTCATTTACTGTTGAGTAAATCTTGAGGCACACAAAATGCCCTTCAAAAACAGAAAAAATTAAAAAAGAAGTGCCTTATTCCTCAAAAGAAGATTTCTACTTCCTTCATTAATTTTTATTAAAATAAACCTAAATACGCAATTCGCTATAAAGACCAGATTAAATGGTTCGTAATTAAAATTCATATTCATAATCCTTTTCATATTTCTCGTTTAATAAAGGCTTATTTAAATTGTTTTGTGTTACAATATTTAGATATTTTGTAAGCTTTAATGTTTGCCAGAATGAGAGGAATGAACTTTTATTGAGGCATGAAAGTATTTCATCTAATATCATCTTTAGAGTAGGACACAAACAAACTACGATAATAACATTTATATTATCATTATAGGTGTAGAAGCTAATCAAGGCTTAAATGAAGGTAAATATTATATTTGGTATTTGCTTATTTTAGAAAAAAGAAATTGTGTTCAATATTTTAATTAAATTTTCTCAGCATTTACTTTGTAAATTTGAAACAAATATTTTTTGTAAATGCATTAATATGATGACTATTCTTTTGGTAGGTTCATATTACGGTTCTGGTCCTTATGGAACAGGTAAACCTAAGAATTACATTTAAATGAACTTTCTTAGATGTTTATATCTTTTAGCTAATTTTAAGCTGTGTTACAAAATTATTATATCAACGTGATATTACAATTTAATAGTAATATTCTCTCTTATACATTTAATTACAATTGTACTCTATTTCTTCTTCTGCTTTTTCATTGGCGCAACAACCTCCCTTGGTGAGCCAATGCCATCTAAGTACTGGCAGATTTTTAAATATGAGATATTTTCTTTTTACGGGGTAGGATTGTCCGCCCTATGTCCATTTCTTTATAGTTATATTAGACCAGGTTACTGTTTAATGAACTTTTTTTTTTAATTTTTAAGAACCTGTACTAAACAAAGTAAATATGTACTATTCAGTACTATACAAATGTAAGTGTGAAGTTAAAGTTGTCGTAACAATGGTTGCCTTAAGAACTACAGACAAAGCGTGGTGCATGTTGATAGAGTTTATTGTGCAAACATTATAAATCTTGAAGGTTCTTATTGTTGCAATGAGATTTATTATAGTCAAATGTTCAAGATGTATATTGCCCCGATTGGGCATGTCATAAGGCTGTTACAAATGTTGCGTTCGACAATATTATAACGTTACAATCTGTCCTGTATCTATCAGTTCCATATTCGCATAATTGTTGAAAGGGCATCCCACAGTCTCAATAAGCAATTACTCCTCGATTAATGCTCGTCAGCCGTTTTCTTTTAAATCAATCATAATTATGTTTCCTTCGATAAAAATGCAATTCAAGTACTTAAAAAAAACCTCTGTATTCTCCTTTTCATAATGTTTTATAAAGTGTTACTGGCACATATATTTTGTGCATAAGCTTAAAATCTGTGACGTGCAAATTTGAAAGATATTATATACTTCCTTTACAATGTTTAATTTATATGGCCGTCAATGTAAATAAAAAAATGTTTCCAAGTATTTTTTTAAAATAGTTAGACTGGATAAAATATTTTTTCAACAAAATATTTTTTTTTAAATGATCGCAACTTTTTTCAAGAAAAATATAATTTAGTAGCAATATATCATAAGAATCATAAAAAAAAATATAGAACAAACAAATTTTTTTCAGGTCATTATGTAGTGAGTAAAACTATTCCAAATAATTATGAAAATGCCGGTGCTGCTGGGGAAGGAAATGGTACATTAAAAACGTTCTTTTTTGTTCTTTGATAAAAAAAAAATTTGAATGTATGATAAATATTTTTGTGTATATTTCACTTTAATTAATTTTCATCGATTAGTAAGTAATGTTAGGTAATGGAATTTAATTTTTTTCAAAATTTTTATAAAGAAATGTGTTATTGTTATTGTGTATTGCAATATATTTATAGTTAAAAGTTCCACATTCAAACTGTTATGAAACTTAAAATACTTGACCAAATGCATCGAAGCTTGGAAATGGATTGGATTTGTATTGTACTGCAAACAAGAATTGCATTGAATTATATGTACTGCAAACCAGTACTGCATTGGATTTTATATATTGCAAACCAGTATCGCAAAAGTCACTCTCTGAGGAAAAATGATTCTGTATTTTTTTAAAATCATTGGGATTACATTTGTTTACAAAGAAATCTGAAAATCGCAAATCGTCAGAAATAAAGATTTTGGTATTCTGAAGATTGCTATGAGAAGTCTCCATAAGAAATTTAAGTAAGACATATCGTACGTTATATTGCTGCATTTTGCTCTCAGTACCGACGCAGTTAAGAGACTATCGAGTTAATGGCCGTCACTTACCCTCTCAATGGCCAGTGAAATCACCAGATGTTAATCAATGTGAATTTGACTTTGGAGCTATTTCAAAAGTACAATTTTTCTGAACTTAAATATTTTATTCAGTAAATATATATTACTGGCGATATATTTCAAGTTACGATGGAAAATATGATATTCCGCTTCACCATACCGGAAGAAATTGTGCCCAGCACATGGAATACATACTGTTATTTATTTACATGTTCTGTTATTTTAAATGACTATTATAGTAATATCCATGTATTTATACTCTGATAGTAACTTTATGGAACTAATATATTTGTAACACATAAAATATCATGATTTCCTTATATCATTTCCAAGATTTGTTACTTTTGGTCCAGTATTTTTTACTTTAATAGTCATAAGTAAATATAATATAAGAATTTATAATAAGTATTGAGAATATACGGATATAAGAATTGAGAAACTGATTTAATAAAAATTAATAATTTTAATATAGTAATGTAATTATAATAATAAAATAGTAATTATTAAAAAAAAAATAATATAAATAAAATATGCTTAAATAAGGCAATTATTTTAAATGCATAGGCCAAAATCGATTTAAAAAGATAGTCTCATAAACAAATAGGCATCATTTTGCAAGAAAAAGTTACGGATGATTAATTTTTTTAAGTTTGAAAATCACAGTGAGTTTAAATTCACTTAATTGTACTATTTAATTATTGTTTTCGTATATTTTTATATAATTGTTGTTTAAAGAATATGGAAGCGCCATTTGTTAATTGTAATGTTTAAATTAATAAAATGGTCATCTCCAACTTTTAAATATCACAACATTCTTAAAAGTCTTTCTAAAAATAAATGTTCTGCATCTTTAGGGGAATATGATTACAGTTCAGGAACAGGATCAGAAGGTAAGTGTAATAAATAATTTATATAATTTTCTTATTCCACTAACTTTTCTATATAAGTTTTTGTATAGACAATCATTACAATTTTATCGCAGAAAAAAGAATTTTGAAAATTTATAAATTTTGAAGCAAAGAATTAAAAAATATTTTTTTTTATTTTGCTCTTATAAACATTCTTGTGACCTTCAAATTAATAATTTGTTAGTTTTATTATATTTCATTAGAAATTTTAAAAATACATTTATGTTCTGAAAATTAATAAAAAGCATGGGGGAATTTAATTAATTCTAAAGTAAGCAAATAACGTGCTTATTTTTATTTGCAAATGTTACAAAAAAGAAATGATAATATTTTAAGAAATCAAAAACTTGTAATATTTTATTGAATTAATCCACTTAATTTAAAACGCATTCAAACGTTATATAAAGCATATGGGGAACATAAATAAATTGCATAAAAAGAAAAATGTGTTGCACAAAATTATACAGGTAAACATGAAAACATGGTTACAGGATAAATAAATACAGTAAGATTATCTTCTTTTTCAATTCCTTCTATTAGCTCACACTCTCCCTTTATATATCTTGCTCAAATTTTCAATCGTTAATAAAATACTTTTCCTTCTTCCACTCAAATTCAAATACATTTTTTTTAACTTGTAGTGGGTGACACTTGATGTTAATACAGTAATTAACTTTAATTAATTAATTTTAGTTTTTTTTAGATTTTAATTGCATATATCTACTAATAGATGGCACCAGATAAATTTTAAAAAAATGAAAAATTATTTATAAAGGACTTTCTGCAATATAGTGAAAAAAAAAGTAGGAATTGACTTAAAAAAGTTTTTTTTATATTACTTGTTCTTTAAATATTCGATGTAGCTGCGGTTTGCTTCTCTATAAATATCTCATTGTTAAATCAGTTGCTGCTATATGTTTGTGAGCATGTTCATGTCGATTAAGCCAAGTGCAGTGCACATTCGTAATTTCAGTTCAGGATATGTATGATTTTGTTGCACTTGCACAACCTAGTTAATCAAGAATAGTTAGAAATAGAATTGTCAAGAATAGATAGAAATTCATGTGTTCACTTTCTCATATACCTATATTTCCCAGGGCATTTTTTTTTATATAAAGGCGTTAATACTTGCAACAGTATATGTTATCAAGAAAGGAAGCTGTTGAATTTTAATTTGTTAAAATATTTATTGCAATAAAACATTTATTAACAATTCCTTTTTTTTTTTTTTTCACAGCAAACTATCACGTGTATTTTTCTCCTCACGTTTCTCAAAATGGACAAGGCAAGTGAATTTTTAAGTTCTTTTTTTTTTCTATACATTATATCTAACTTTAAAAATTTGCAAAATGTTATATATAATTTCCAATGTTTCTTTTTTATGCAGGTGAACTGTATTACAATTACAATAGCAATGGAGGTGAGTTCTTTTCATTGAAATATAGTTGTCAATATAAAAGTTTTCCGAATTAAACTTCTCTATTGGCATCATACTGTAATTTTTCTTATATTCAGTTAAATATCTACTTATATTATATTATTATATTTTAGTTATATAAATATATATTAAGCAAAATTTGTATACATGCATGTAAAGAGGAAATATCAAGTGACATTTGCATCACAGGTGGTACTGTAATATACTGCAACAACTGTGAGTATCACATAATAATAAGAGAGACAAATCATAATGATTAAATGAGCAGTAAGATGACCTTTCATAGAAGAATTTCTGTTGTTGTTTCTTATCCCATTTGGTCAACAGCAAAATCTAGTGCAAATCTGTAAACCCGTGACAAGTCACGATAAAGGATAAAAAATGCAGCTTCTTTTTCTCCTTGACCTTTCGACACAGCACACCCTAAGGGAGAAGTTTCACTCTACCCCACCTGGTTATACCCCCCGACCACTGGGTACCCATTTTAATCGCCTTTTACGACATGCATTCGCTACAGTGAGGCTATTCTAGACCAGATCCGCACGGGGAAGAAGAAATTTTCACTAAAGTTTTTTTAGAAAAAAAATGTTCAAAAATACTATCGCAACATTAAAGAACAACAATGGCAGCATTTCATAAAGTGCTAAATAGTTATTGTTTTTCTTAAGTGCTAAATAGTTATAGTTATCTCTTTACATTTCGTCTTTATTTCATTCTAAGGTATCCACAAAAATTTGATTCCTGGTCATCTAGCTTCAACAATTATGAGAATTACAGTGCTATTTTAAAATTTAATTTTTTCACGTGACAATAAAATCGTCAAAATCACAATTATTTTAAATGCTTTTATTCATTTACTACAATATAAAATAACTAAAATCTGTTACCTAACATTACGTATGGAATAAATATAAAGGCTAATTAAGGAAGATTGAAAGCTAACTTATTTTTAAAAGTGCATTCATTATAAGACTATGAAATAAAGTTCCGAATATAGCTCAGACATCATCTGTTTGAAGAGATAATTTTCAAGTAATCTGTTAATACATTTGGTAAAAATAAAACACAAAACAAACTTCGTCTTTGGAAACAAATGTGTTTATGATGACCACTAGGCAGCTTGAAAAATCTTTTGTTTGCAAAGAGTCTGCAATAAAAATTCATGAAATGGTGTAACAAATATACAAAGAAACAATTCAATGCAATTTTTGTGATCAAAACAATTTCGTTATCCAACCATAACATATAAAGAAGAATGTATTTTGTTATACAACTAAATTTCTTCAAATGCTTCTGCTAACGCAGATGCTGGCAAGAAAGGCATTTCTCTTATTGCAAAGCATAATAAATCTCATCACTACTATTTATCATTTCTAAACTCGACAATTATCATTTGGTATAAAATTTTATCCTTTCTAAACATTAATTCAAATGGAACACTCTATTTTTCTTAAAAATTTTTAATACTGTATAATAGGAGGAGGTGGGGCTGCCGGTGGAGCAGGAGGTGCTGGTGGAGCAGGTGGACCAGGTGGTGCTGGTGGTGCAGGTGGAGCTGGAGGTTTTGCAGATTATGGTGGTGCTGGAAGTGCTGCTGACTATAGTGCAGCAAATGGAAATGGAGGTACATAATAATTTTGTAAATTCGAGCCAATTAAAATATTTAGAATATTTTCTTTTTTTGTGAGTTTCTAATTCATTTCTTTTTTTTTTTATCCAGAAACTCTCAACTTCAATTCAGGTATATATATTTACTATCCATATATTAATACATTTTTATTAACTTATAATTTATTATTCATAATTAAACTATTAAGATATTTTTCTGCGTGTTCTCTTCCAGTTTTAGTACATTCGCAACAGCTAAGTTGTGTACGTTGTTGCCGAGCTATGAGTCGGGCAATTTCATTCTACTTTATAAAGTATTTTTTAATCATAATTAGAAATATTTTAAACAAATATCGTGCAATATAAATCGGGTCATTGCTTCTATATTCACAATTATTCTATTCTCAAATAATAAAGAAATATAGCTATCTTTTTATAAAAAAAAAATGAAGAAAAGAATTTGAATTGATCAAAGTAATGTTCATGTCTCAGATAAGAGAATGGGGTTGGTTACAATAATATCAAATAAACCAACAAACAAATATGGAAGTATATTTGAGCGTCTTTAAATTACATTTTAATAATAATGTTATTTTAATCATTTGAATAAAATATAATTCCTAAAAATTAAACATTCTGTAATTCTTTTCTAGAAATTAATTAACTTTTTTCTGATTTTTCTTATAACCTTCTATGCATTTGGTGTACGGATCTGCAAAACTTGTTGACCGTTTCAGAAAAAGATTACCATATGAAAGGTTTAGCATTGCTGTTCTTATGGCACGGTAGTTTAAAACGAACACTCCATTTGAGGGTTTCTATTTTCTTACTCCCTCTCTGAACTCAACCGAAAAGCTTTCTGAAAAAGTCTACAATATAAATACAAAATCAAATGCCTTTTAATTTAATTTTTAAATGAATTTTTTCCGTATAATAATTTTGCAATTCAGTGATATGAAATTAGTTATTTGATACTGTTCATCTAGGAACCATGACTTTTTATCCTGCTAGCGGAGGTGGCAGTTACCAATATGAGTACAATGGTGGATCTGGTGGTTAGTCTTTTAATAATCTATAAAGTAGGAATAAATTTAAAATTATATTCAATATGTTACATTTTTTATTTTTTACTTACTTGTATAGCTACAATTATATGATTTAACACATCAATCTTGCTTTAATATTTTAACATGTTTTAATATTATTGTGTTAGCATTTGATTAATGACAATTGTGAAATTTATTCTTTAGGTTATAATCTAGTGTCTATTTTAGTGTCTACGTGCTTGCTTCTGTAATATTTACAGATACACAGAATCATTATTTTTTATCTGATGAGTATGCAAGGATCAATAATAATTCTTTTTAATAAGATAAAAGCATTAATTTTTGTAACAAAATTCGGTATTAAACAAATATGCTTCCATGTTATAATACAATTTATTATAATAACAATATTTTGCAACAATTTATTTTTATAACAATATCAATATTTTGTTATAAATCATTTTATTAATAATATCAATGTTTAATAGTTTTATCGATTTATCTGAGATTGCTTCAGTATGCTGATATCTCAGTGTATGTGAAGAAGCATTATGCTAATCTTTTTAATGATGTAAGAAATTTGTGTATGTGTCAAAATGTTCCATGTTTAATCCAATTCTAATTTTTCATTTTCAATTATTTTTTTATCGATTAAGTTATCGAAATATAACATATTATTTGCTTTCACATCCAGCAATTTAAACCTACATTTTCTAGTGATTCAAAAAAATAAGCATAATATTTTGATATTTAGATAATATAGTATCATTATGATAATATGTGACAATATTAAATAATATATAGTTAAGATTTATTTAATTTAAGTGAATGAACTTATGTAATCAAAATTAATTTCTCAATTCCTTAAATTTATTTATAACCATATCATATAATATAATAAAGAAATAATAAGACTTTAACGTTTATCATAATATAATGCACTGCATTTCATAATAAAAAATAAATTCGATAAATATTCAATAGTATAATTATTTGTATGGCATAATTATTTCTTTGTGTAAGCAGGAGGTGCTGGTAACGCAGGAGCAGCTGGTAATGCAGGAGTAGCTGGAAATGCAGGAGCAGCTGGAAATGCAGGAGCAGCTGGAAATGGAGGTTGGTTTATGAATTTAAAAATATTTTGATGTGTTTATATACAATTTTTTATCTTTGAATTTGATCAAATATTTAAAAAAAATTTTTTTTTTTTCATTTCTACTTTTATTTTTATAGGAACTTATCAATACAACTATAATTCAGGTATTTCTTTTTCTTTTCTTTTTTTTTTTTTCAGTTTTTTAAAGAAATTGTAATTATATTTTCACAAAATTTTTAAGCACTTTTTCAAGATAGTCATATACATTTCATTTTATATTGCATATAAATTAATAAGTCAAAGTCTCATCTAAATGTTTAAATTTTTAATTTTATATGTTGCAAAATTTAATTTTGCAACATATAAAATTGAATGGAATTGAACGGTTTATCCTTTCCTAAAATTATAATTTTTTTAAGCCAATGGAAAAAAATTGAGTCTTTAGTATATTAGTAATATTATTTAAAAAATATTTATCCAATGTGTATCAAAAAGCAGTTTTAATATATTGTATATATTGCATTTCCTATCACATCCCTAAAAATTAATATAATTAATGTACTCGTAATTTAACTATTTATGTACTCAATTTTAATGAATAAAATAAAAATATTTCACTAAACAAAAATATGATTTATCGAAAACAATCAATAGAAATAAAATCTTGTCATTTCAAGAAAAAAAATGATAACACATTTTTCAAAATTCTCACACTTACTTGCATAATCCAGATTTCCTTTTACCAAAATATATATATTCTTCTTTTAGATATATAAATAAATTTTCCCTATGATTAATACTTCTAATTTTCTATTTTAATAATTATTGCAAATTTGTTAACGATCATGACTGTTAAGAGTAATGAATAAGAAATTTACAGAATTATCAATCCTTTTCTATTATATTATTAAATGAAAAGCGCCAAAGAAAAATATATATTCCATATTGGATTAATTATAAACTTCATCATGTAGATCATGCGTTCATAGATTAAGTTCTAGGAGGCTATCAAAAAGTACATGTGGATATTGATTTAAGAATCTCAATGACATGATTTCAATACAAGTGATTGCATAGAAAGGTGGTGAGATATTAATGATTTCGATGTTATTGATCATGAATTAAATGAGTAATTGCAAACAGTGCAGACGAGGGATTGCAAACATCAACTTTTGAATCTAGATCAAATTCTGGTAAAATAGCAGAATAGGGGTCGTTGGGATTTGGAGTCAAAAAAAAAATTTGCCAAAGTGTGCCAAGTAACGGGTTGCGATTATAAGTTAAACGAATTGCAAACAATACAAGAAACCGGAGTTACTACATTTGGCAACTTATCCCACAACTCGCGCCACAAAAATGTCGCCGTATTCCAACGTCTCCTAATTTGGGATTTGACCCAAATTATTACTACTTATAACTACAATCATTACAAATAAAACAATAATTCAAACAAAAGTGTCAATTGGTTTAAGAATATTCTTTTCAGTGTCAATGACAATACTAAGCCACATATCTCAAAAACGGTTTAAAATTTTGCACACTCTTTGGTGGAAAGTTTTAAGCCACATGGTGTGTTGTCTCCCCCTATTCTTTTAAACCATCATTTGTTTCAGTCACTGAAAAATTCAAAAAATTTTTAACGAAATGCAGAAATTATTCAATGCAATTTCTTAATTATTTTTTCATTTCTAATATCCTTCCAACCCGCAGTAGATTGTATTTAGTGATTGCACTCAAGTCTTATTTGGGTGCCTAATATTTAAAAATGCAGTGGCATTATTCTCTTACCAAGCTATTTTTACTGATTTTCACAACTCTAAATTCAGTTTAATAAAAATCTATAGTCTATTTTTAATGAGATTATAGGAATAATAATTCAAACTTAAATTTTTTACATTTTGAAAACCGTATAAGCTATAAGAACTTAATAGTAGTAATTGTAGTAGTACAAATAGTAGTTCTTCCTATTGTTTTAATTTGACTTAGAATATTTCTTAAAGTGTACTTAACTTAAAAAATTGCTTATATTGAATGAATGAAATTCATTGTAATTCAAAACACTACATGTGGATTTTTTTTATAACTTTCTGTCCTTCCATTTTCCAGGTCCACTTACTTTTTATCCTTCTAGTGGTGGTAGTGCCAATTACCAATATGAAGGAGCTGGTTTGTATTACTTTTAACTAAAATAAAATTCTGTCATTCTGATTTTTTATCAGCATAAATATACGATAATTTAAACAATCTTTTATTTAGATAATTGTAAGTTACATACATGTAAACAATAAAATAATATTTCGTTTTTCAGAATAAATATTAATTTTTATTTCTATGTGTAGTATTGTATATTTTTCTTGGAAAAGTATCTAATTAACCTTTTATTAACACTTTCATCATTAACTTAATCCATCCAACTGATCGCTACCTTCAATGAATCTTCAATTGAAGGCTTAGAAAGTAATAAATCCTTCGAAAAGTAATTCTTCAAAAGTAATAAATCCTTTAATAGTTCGCTGTATTTTCTTAAGTTATATTGTTGTAGTTATCTAATTACTAAAAAGCACAAATGTAAGCAAACAAATTAACATCTTAACATGCTAAGAAATATTTTATACAAAATGCAGACTATAATTGATGATTTTTAGAACTTTATAAGAAACTATGAAACAGTTAATAAGAATTTAAAATGAATAAAAGGATTCATACAAAAATCTCCATGTAGTTTTACATTAAAACGCTCAATATACATTCAAAAGCCAAAACATTATGACCACCCCTACATTTTGCAATGAACTCGCCTGGATGACTTGGAAGGCACATGATCAGGTGGAAGTGGTATTTAACTGGTATTAAGTGGTGGTATTAATCCATGCCAAGGCGGGTTGAAGCTGTGTTGCGCGCCAAAGGTGGCCAACTCGTTATTGGCAGGTGGTCATAATGTTTTGGTTCTTGAGTGTATATTACATTGCTAAAAAATACAATGTATCAATACCAACATAAAGATTTAGGTATTCATTTAAAATTCTATTAATACTATCATTTTTTAGAAATAAGCTTTATTTATTCAAATATAGGAGACGCTAGTGGTGGTGGAGGTGCAGGAGGTGCTGGAGGTCCTGGTGGTGCTGGAGGAGCAGGAGGTAATAGATAATGTAATAGGCAAAAACTAATCGATATTTCTTAACTTATTGCTTATTTATAACCTTTTGTTTTATTTACACAGATACTTCTTACCAGTTCACATACAATTCAGGTATTTATTACATTTTATCTATCACTTTTTTATTATTCTTCTATTATATGCAACGATTGTAGCTTGCTGTTTAATAGACTTTAGAAATGAAGGCATCAATTCATCTCCTTAGTATTCGGTATTTTATTATTAAAATCTATTAAAATTTATGATTCCACTACAAATATTGAAAAAAATGCTAACGTAATTATAATTTTTTTTCCAAATTTTGGAAACTAGTAAACTGCTTAGAGCTATTCTTAGTATCAGATTGTCTTCTTACTTCCTTTACTTCCCAATTAAAATATTTTATCTTTCTGGATTATTATTAATTTTGGCATTACTTTTTATAAAAAAAAACTTTCATTTTATATTTTTCTTAATATTTTAATGGGCAATACACCAAAGTACCTATTCCCATCTGCAAACAAGGACAGGAAGTTAGAGGTCCTGTGCAACCAATTGCTCTGTAGAAGCACAATTAATTATTGTTTAATAAATCTGTTATTTTTAGTTTTATTCAATTGGCTTTTTACGTATAAAACACCTATATGTATCATTTGTTTATTATATATAAATCATCTATACGTATCATATCACATGTATAAGAAAATTTTAAATAATAATTATTTTGTTAAATTTTAGGTGTCAGTTATGGCGGAGGAGGCTATAATGGATACTATAATGGGGCAGGAAACTGTGTGTGTTCTGGTTACGGTAATACTAAATAATTTTTTATTTATTAAATTCAATGGTTAATGTGTGTATGTATCTTTAAACGTTACATCTGTATTTGACAAAATACTGCTTTAAAATATAAAAATCCTATTATTTTATTCTCAGTGTGCTTGCTCACAAGATGGAAAACCTGACAGTTAAAATTAGAGACAGAACATTATAGATATATAATAGAAATGTATCAATTTTTTAACAATTAGATGAAAATATATATAAATAAACTCGCATAAACTCGAAACTGTTGTTGATGGGTGTTGTTATTCTTAAGAAAATATAACATTTAATTGTATAAATAATTAAAAAAATTAATAAGTTATTCTTGATTGCTAATAATTGTTATAAAATCGTCATTTTTCGTCCTAATGTTGTAAATTACATGTATATAACATTTACTTCAAAATCATATGTAAATAAATGCAAAAACTTATGTGTAAACAAAAATGCAATACCTGCATCATATTATTTTTTTTCCTTCAAATGCAACTGGCAAATAGATCGTGATCATAATGCCGTAAGGGCTGCACCGATATTACTCACCTTGCACTACCCAGGGGGCGTGTGTAACTAGATTATAAGCCACGGACGCGGAGTAGCAATGCCCCCGCAACGCTCTGCGATCCTATTAGGACCTGGACCTATGGTTTAAAGTGGATTCCGAATCACTACAAACACCCATGGCAACGCCGGGATTTGAACCCGATACCTGTGGTACCGAGAGCCAGCCACTCGGCCATCATGCCCCGCATCATATTATATTATAGAAAAAATTATACCTAATATTAGCAGTATTAAATTTAAATTAATTAAAATAATCAGGAAATATAAAAGGTTTTATTAATTGTAATATTGTTGTTGTTGTTCTGGTCCATCAGGTGGAGATGGATCTGGTGGAGGACGTTCAGGATCTGGAGGAGGTGGTTCAGGATCTGGAGGAGGATCTGGAGGTGGTGGAGGTGGCGGATCAGGTGATGATTCAGGAGACGGTGAAGACGGAGGAGGTGGATCGGGATCTGGTGGAGCAGGTAAAAATAGAATAATGATAATAAAACTTAAAGTTACAGTATAATATGAAATTATTTATTCTTATGTTTTAATTCTTAACTTATTTGAATGTGGAATATATATATATCATTTCATTTTCAAATTCCTTCTATTATTTCACACTCTCCCTATATATATCTTGTTCAAATTTTCAATCGTTCATAAAATACGTTTTATTCATCCACTCAAGTTCAGATAAATTTTTTTCAACTTGTAGTGGATGACACTGTATGTTAATAAAGTTTTTTCAAATATTATTTCCTTCATTAAATTTAATTAATTAATTTTAGGGTTTTTTTAGATTTAAGTTGCATATATCGACCAACAGATGGCACCAGATAAACTTAAAAAAATTAATGAAAATTATTTATAAGGACTTTCTGCAATATAGTGAAAAAAAAGTAGGAATTGACTTAAAATTTTTTTTTATACTACTTGTTTATTATATGGGAATATGATGTTGACCTGGTTAGGGGTCCGTGACGTTATCCAAAAATGAGGGCCAAGCAAATAAAACTCCATTGCAAATTTTGGAGGAAAATGGTACTTTGGGACCTTCAACTCTTAGAATGCTTAATGAATAACGTTAGTCTTCAAGAATTTTCTGGAAAATTTGGCTTTGCTTGAAGTGTTTTCTAGTATGATTTTGAAATATTTTTCATGTTTTGGGTTGGTATTTTGAACACTTATATAGCTAATGGCTATAAGTACTCGTAGTGCGTTGATCAATTCCTTCTTCTTGAAGTTTCAGATTTATCACTTTTGGCATTTTACGGTGCCTATTGAGTTGTATAGTGCTTCTTATTGTATTTGGAATACTTCATTCTTCATTTATGCCTAGAATTTTTAAACTTTGATATATTCTCTTGGCTATTGAATGTGATAGTGATTCTTGTAAAATTTGGAATATTTCTTTCTTCATTTAAGACTAGAATTCTCTACCTTTGATATATTTTTTTAGAGATTCTTGTACAATTAATTCTTCATTAAGTACTTGCTCTATTCAACATTGCTATATTCATGTGGCTATTGAATTTGGCTATTCTTGTAGTATTCCAATCAACTGCTTCATATATCTCTTACATTATTCCCGAGTTCATTCATCTGTTCTCGAATGTTCACACATGATAAGTTGAAATTTGCCGAGCAGATTGCAGTTTTTATAATTTTATTTTATTTTAAATTTATTTTTTAACAAATCTGTATTCTAGATTTCTACTACAATTAACATCCAATGGTTAAATTCTGGCTACACATATTTCAACAATGATTTTGGTATGTTATGCTTGTGGTTTTGGTATGTTATGCTTTTGGTATGCTATGCTAATAATGGTTTTTGCATTATTTTAATCAGGAGGTGGAGGAGGTCCGGGTGGAGCAGGGGGACCCGGTGGAGCTGGTGGCCCAGGAGGAGGTAAAAATAAAGAATCATATTTTGTTTACAATTTAATATGCGATATAAAATTGAAAAATTTTCAAAAGATTCCGTGTAAATGGAAGTAAACAAATTATACCATCTGGTATTATCAAAAAGTAAATCCATTCAAATATTTTTTTAAATTTTATTTATATATAAATGTATCTGTGCACATTTTGGTGATCCTATTCTATTTAAAATATAATCATCATCATAACTGGCTCGACAGTCCGTTGTGGGCCTTGGCCTTTTTTAAAAGATCCAGCCAGGCTGTTCTCCTCTTGGCCGTGGATCTCCAGTTTTTTATCTAAATAACATTAAAATCAGATACTAAACAATCGACCCATCTCTTTTTCGGTCTTCCCCTTGGTCGTTGTCCAAAACGGGTTATATTGAAAACCTTTAAGCAGCTCTATCACTTTCCATTCTCATGAGATGACCGGCCCATTTCATTCTGTTCAGTTTAACAAATTTTAGAATGTCAGTATCTCTAAAAAGTTTGTATAGTTCAAAATTGTATCTCCTTCGCCAATTTCCATTGTCATTGATATCACCAAAAATTGTGCGTAGCACTTTTCCTTCAAAGATTGCCAACATTTATTTAAAATGTAAACAACATAAATATGTATGAATTGAAAACTTTTATTTATTTGTTTCTGAAAACTATTTTTTACAATATTTTTAAAAGAAGAAATATTTCTATTGGTACATAAAAACAAAAAGTGCTTTATTGGCATATAAAATTTAAAAATTATATATTTAATCAAAATAATATGCAAAATTAAACGTAACTTATATTTTGTTCAATCCACATACTGCGCATAATTAATTTACAATTATCAATATCTAAGCATTAATAGTGTTAACTATAACTAGACTATAGCCGAGGTTTTTAACTTTTTTTCTATCCTGAATTTTGTTTAAATCTTAAAAATTGTTGACTTTTAAACATGAAATATTTGATAAACAACAATTATTTTACATCAATAGGTGATGGTGGACCTGGAGCAGGAGACGGTGGACCGGGACCTGGTGGAGCAGGTAAAAATAGAGTAATGAAAATAAAACCTAAAGTTATAATATAATATGAAATTATTCATCATTATTTTTTAATTCTTAAATTATTTGAATGTTGAATAATATGATTTAATTAATTTTTTTTTAATTTTTTTAACAGATTTGTATTCTAAATTTCTGCTACAATAACATACAATGGTTAAATTTTTGTTACACATATTTTAACAATGATTTTGATATATTATGCTTATTCATACTTATGCTCATACATACGGAGCATAGCTTATACATATAAGCAGATACATTATGCTTATTCAAATGGTTTTTATCATGTGCAAGCATGATGTTGTCCTGGATAGGGGTCAGTGACGTTATCTGAAAATGAGAGTCAAGCAAATAAAACTTCATTGCAAATCTTGGCGGAAAATGGTAGTTTGGGCCCTTTAACTCTTGAAATGATTCATAAATAACTTTAATCTTCAGGAATTTTCTGGAGAATTTAGCTTTTGCTTGAAGTATTTTGTAGAATGGGTTTGAATCATTTTTCATATTTTGGGTTGGTATTTTAAACATTTATATATCTAATGACTATAAGTACTCGTAGTGCGTTGATCAATTCCTTCTTCTTGGAGTTTCATATTTATCACTTTTGGCATTTTTCGGTACCTATTGAGCTGTATAGTGCTTCTTATTGTATTTGGAATACTTCATTCTTCATTTATGCCTAGAATTTACAAACTTTGATATATTCTTTTGAGTGTTATAGTGTTTCTTGTAGAATTTGGAATACAAGCTTCATTTATGCTTAGAATTTTCAAACTTTGATATATTCTTTTGACTATTGAATTTGATAACTTTGCTTGTAGGATGTGGAATAGTTCATTCTTCATTTACGACTACATTTTTTTTTTCCTTTTGTATATTCTTTTAGAGATTCTTGAACAATTCATTCTTCAACATTGCTATATTCATGTGGCTATTGAATTCGGCCATTCTTGTAGTATTCCAATCAATTTTCTTCATATGTCTCGTGCATTATTAAACATTGGCATATTCCCGAGTTTATTCATCCGTTCTCGGACGTTCGCACGTGATAAGTTGAAATTTGCCAAGCAGATTTCAGTTTGTATTTTTTTTTTTTTTTTTTAACAAATTTGTATTCTGGATTTCTACTACAATAATTTCCAATGGTTAGATTTTTTGACACATATTTCAACAATGATTTTGGTATGTTATGCTTGTGGTATGTTATGCTTTTGGTATGTTATGTTAATAATGGTTTTTGCATTATTTTAATCAGGAGGTGGAGGAGGGCCTGGTGGAGCTGGTGGACCCGGTGGAGCTGGGGGCCCAGGAGGAGGTAAAAATAAAGAATCATACTTTGTTTGCAATTTAATATGCAATTTAAAATTGGATGATTTTCAAGAGATTCCTTGTAAATGATATGCAAACAAATTACACCATCTGGCATTATCAAAAAATGAATCCATTTAATTTTTTTTTTTTAATTTTATTTGTATATAAATGTATCTGTTCACATTGTGATGATCAGATTCTATTTGAAATACAAACAAGATAAATATGCATGAATCGAAATCCTTTTTTATTTGTGTCTGTGAACTATTTTTAAAAGAAGAAATATTTCTAAAGGTACACAAAAACAAAATGTGCTTCATTGGCATATAAAATTTAAAAATTATATATTTAATCACTAAGAACATGCAAAATTAAACATAACTTATATTTTGTTCGATCCATTTACTGCGTATAATTAGTTTACAATTATCAATATCTAAGCATTAATAGTGTTAACTATAACTAGACTATAGCCGAGGTTTTTAACTTTTTTTTTCTATCCTGAATTTTGTTTAAATCTCAAAAATTGTTGAATTTTAAACTTGAAATAACTTATAAACAACAATTATTTTACAACAATAGGTGATGGTGGCCCTGGAGCAGGAGACGGTGGACCGGGACCTGGTGGTGCAGGTAAAAATAGAATAATGAAAATAAAACTTTAAGCTATAATATAATATGAAATTATTATTTATCAATATTTTTTAATTCTTAAATTATTTGAATGTTGAATAGTATGATTTAATTTTTTTTAGAAAAATATTATTTTTTAACAGATTTCTATTCTAAATTTCTGCTACAATAGCATCCAAGGGTTATATTTTTCTTACACATAGCTTAACAATGATTTTGATATATTATGCTTATTCATACTATCAAATGGTTTTTATCATGTGTGAACATGATGTTGTCCTGGTTAAGTGTCCGTGACGTTTTCCGTAAATGAGGGCCAAGCAAATAAAACTCCATTGCAAATTTTTGGCGGAAAATGGTAGTTTGGGCCCCCTAACTCTTGAAATGATTCATGAATAACATTAATCTTCAGGACTTTTCTGGAGAATTTAGCTTTTGCTTGAAGTGTTTTGTAGTATGATTTTGAATCATTTCTCATGTTTTGGGTTGGTATTTTAACCATTTATATATATAATGGCTATAAGTACTCGTAGTGCGTTGATCAATTCCTTCTTCTTGAAGTTTTATATTTATCACTTTTGGCATTTTCCGGTGCCTATTGAGCTGTATAGTGCTTCTTATTGTATTTGGAATACTTCATTCGTCATTTATGCCTAGAATTTTCAAACTTTGATGTAGTCTCTTGGCTATTGAATTTGATAACTTTACTTCATTCTTCATTTACGACTATATTTATCTTACTTTTGTATATTCTTTTAGAGATTCTGGAACTATTCATTTTTCATGATGTTCTTGATCTATTCAACATTGCTATATTCATGTGGCTATTGAATTTGGCCATCTTTGTAGTATTCCAACCAATTGCTTCATATATCTCTTGCATTATGAAACATTGCCATTTTTCCCGAGTTCATTCATCCGTTCTCGAAAGTTCACACATGATAAGTTGAAATTTTCCGAGTAGATTTCAGTTTTTATTATTTTTCTTTTATTCTAAATTTATTTTTTAACAAATTTGTATTCTAGATTTCTACTACAATAGTGGTCATCTAGTGGTTAAATTTATTGACACATATTTCAACAATGGCTTTGGTATGTTACGCTTGTGGTTTTGGTATGTTATCCGAATAATGGTTTTTGCATTATTTTAATCAGGAGGTGGAGGAGGTCCGGGTGGAGCAGGGGGACCCGGTGGAGCTGGTGGCCCAGGAGGAGGTAAAACTAAAGAATCATATTTTGTTTGCAATTTAATATACGATATAAATTTAGAAAATTTTCAAAAGGTTTCTTGTAAATGGAAGTGAACAAATTATAACATCTGGCATTATCAAAAAAATAAATCCATTTAAATATTTTTTTTTAATTTTATGTACATATAAATGTATCTGTTCACATTTTGATGATCAGATTCTATTTGAAATACAAACAAGATAAATATGCTTAAATTGAAATCCTTTTTTATTTGCGTCTGTGAACTATTTTTAAAAGAAGAAATATTTCTATTGGTACATAAAAACAAAGATTGCTTTATTGGCACATAAAATTTAAAAATTATATATTTAATCAAAAGACTATGCAAAATTAAACGTACCTTATATTTTGTTCAATCCACATACTGCGTATAATTAATTTACTATTATCAATATCTAAGCCTTAATAGTGTTATCTATAACTAGACTATAGCCGAGGTTTTTAACTTTTTTTTCTATCCTGAATTTTGTTTAAATCTTAAACATTGTTGAATTTTAAACATGAAATAACGGATAAACAACAATTATTTTACAACAATAGGTGATGTTGGACCTGGAGCTGGAGACGGTGGACCGGGACCTGGTGGTGCAGGTAAAATTATAATAATCAAAATAAAATTTAAAGTTATAATATAATATGAAATTATTCATCAATATTTTTTAATTCTTAAATTATTTGAATGTTGAATAATATGATTTAATTTTTTAACAGATTTGTATTCTAGATTTCTGCTACAATAGCATCCAAGGGTTAAATTTTTGTTACACATATTTTAACAATGATTTTGATATATTATGCTTACTCATATATCAAATGGTTTTTATAATATGTGAACATGATGTTGTCCTGGATAGGAGTCCGTGACGTTTTCTGAAAATGAGGGCCAAGCAAATAAAACTCCATTGCAAAGTTTGGCGGAAAATGGTAGTTTGGACCCCTTAACTCTTGAAATGATTCATGAATAACGTTAATCTTCAGGACTTTTCTGGAGAATTTAGCTTTTGCTTGAGGTGTTTTTTAGTATGTTTTTGAATCATTTGTTATGTTTTGGGTTGGTATTTTAAGCATTTATATATCTAATGGCTATAGGTACTCGTAGTGCGTTGATCAATTCCTTCTTCTGAAGTTTCATATTTATCACTTTTGGCATTTTCCGGTGCCTATTGAGCTGTATAGTGCTTCTTATTGTATTTGGAACACTTCATTCTTCATTTATGTCTAGAATTTTCAAACTTTGATATATTCGTTTGACTATTGAATTTGATAACTTTACTTGTAGGATGTGGAATACTTCATTCTTCATTTACGACTACATTTATTTTACTTTTGTATATTCTTTTAGAGACACTTGAACAATTCATTCTTCAACATTGCTATATTCATGGGGCTATTGAATTTGGCCATTCTTGTAGTATTCCAATCAATTGCTTCATATATCTCTTACATTATTAAGCATTGGTATATTCCCGAGTTTATTCATCCGTTCTCGAACGTTCACACATAATAAGTTGAGATTTGCGGAGCAGATTTCAGTTTCTGTTATTTTACTTTTATTTTAAATTGATTTTTTAGCAAATTTATATTCTAGATTTCTACTACAATAACATCCAATGGTTAAATTCTTTTACGCATATTTCAACAATGATTTTGGAATGTTATTCTTGTGGTATTTTATGCTTTGGTATGTTATGTTAATAATGGTTTTTCCATTATTTTAATCAGGAGGCGGAGGAGGGCCTGGTGGTGCTGGTGGACCCGGTGGAGTTGGTGGCCCAGGAGGAGGTAAAAACAAAGAATCATATTTTGTTTGTAATTTAATATACGATATCTTCTATTGTAATTATACAATCTTCATATTAGTTGAGTATCATCTGCGATAAATATTGTTCTGTTCAAATATACAGAATTCTTAAATGTAACTGTAAGTATGTATAATATTAAGTTATAATATAATCTTTACAAATCCATTTGCAGTTATCCGACTTGGTATTGGTTGATCTGTTATTTGGGTTAATTGGTTATTTAAACAAAAATTTCTAAACACCTCTTAATTTGTAAGGCATAAAAAAGGCAAAGAAGTTTGTTGATAAAAAGTGCATTATTATTTATAAAAGATTCATAATTTTCTATATTGTTTCATCGTTTTCTATAACACCTCGATAAAAGTTTTGTGGTACTTTTAAATTTTCTGTAAAAAAACTGAAAATCCTTCAGACGAAGTCTTGTATACCTAAAATGGATTTTATATACTATAGAATCAAATTATAATTAAATTAATAAAATTGCAGATGGGTATTATATTTGTGGAACTGATTGAAATGATGGACTATAAACATATTTTCTATAATTATTAAAGGAATCCGTTGAATCTTTACGAGCGCTATTGTGACGTATTTCTTAATTAGTTCTCTAGTTCAAATAATAAATTTTAATGCATTCGTCTTATTTAAGTTGTAGTTATATTGTTATTACTCATAATAAAAATGTAAGCTAAAAAGCAAATAATTCGCAATCGCACTTATATTTATATATATTTTTTGGATCTTAAAGAGGCAAATGTAAAATATGTTACTTTTCAGGAGGAGGGTACAATATTCAAATTAGTAATCAAGCAGGAGTAAATGGCAATGGTAAGATGTTGAAATGCTTTTATTTCTACTAAACTCATTATTTTGATCAAATGCTTAGTTTGGGATAGTAAACGTTATTAATTAAAACCTTCTTTAAAAAGCTACAGTGCTAATATAAGCAATAATACTTTTAGTGTATGTTTTGTGAATATAGCTGAATTATAGTAGTTTTAGTGCATGGCATGATTCTAATTCGAATAAAAGTGATCAGAAAATGATTTTACCATCAATCTAAAAGGTTTGATAATACATTTTTTAAATTCTTTAAAACAGAAATATCACAAAAATTAAAACCTATCTTTGATATATAATGTGTGCGTTATCAGCCCTTTGTTTTGGTTTCTGGTTTACATAAAATTAAAGTGGATTTTGATTTGTTTTTATTTTTTAATTTGTCACCAAAATTTCTATAACATACTTCAAACAGCAATGTGCTTGATAATAATCTCGATATCTCGTTTCTCGACATTTTTTGAGCTCATTTTCATTTATAATACACAAATAAATGATAAAATTTTATGTAAATTATTTTTAAATATTGGAATGAAAATCGATATATTCAAATATTTTACTTACTAATACTTTCTTATTCAAATATTTTACTTCTAATAAAATTCTTGGATTATATATCTTTATATTCCAAGTAATTTTTGCAAATTACTATTATACATTTTTTTAACGAAATTCTGATAATTAATATAAATGTTCCTTAAAATCAAAGAACCACTTTAGCCATTTGAATTTCTGAACTTAAAATTTAAATAAACCTAAATAATGTAAATTAAATATAATCAAATGCATTAAAATTGAATGCAAATATGAATATATAAAATTAAAAAATTAATGTGAATAATTTTTTAAACATTTCCATTTAGATATAATAATGCATTTCTTTATACACTTTAAATTATTCTCAATATGCGTTTTTGTGCAATTTTATCAGTAAGTCACAGTTACCTAAATTCTGGAAATCATTTTGATTAAAAGTTTTTAATGCATAGACCCATTATGTTAACCAAAATTGTTAGATCACTTTAATTAGAAAAATAAGATTAAAAAAAATATTTTTAAGAGATTA
The DNA here is from genome assembly GCA_021605075.1 of Caerostris darwini. NCBI lineage: Eukaryota > Metazoa > Arthropoda > Arachnida > Araneae > Araneidae > Caerostris > Caerostris darwini. The sequence continues at coordinate 486,634 of BPLQ01008461.1, read as the reverse complement.
AATGTAAGATTAATTCAAAAAAATAACAAAATAATCTTTTTTTTTAATTCAAAAAAATATTTATTGTGCCACAAAATATTTTTTGGTATTCTTCACGATCTATAACCAAATATTTATTTTTTCCTAGGTCAACCTTTTTATCATCAAGTTGGACCAGTAATCAGTAAAGGCAGTGGAGGCGGGGGAGGAGGAGGTAATGAATTAATAACATTATATTATTAAATTTATCATTTTACAATTTTTGTATAAACAGTAATTTTATATCGCTTGAACAATCGGACAGCCTAGTGATTATTTTCTTGTTTTTCACCTTTCCAAATGTAGAACAATTACCCCTTAAAGCCCAGGGATCCCCAAAACCGGAACTATTTGTGATATTTTATCACCATACAAAATCCAAATGTGAAAAAAAAATGATCGTATCATGTCATTATAGTATTATTTTTTTAACTACAACTATTCATATTTCAGTAACAAAGTAAATTACGTTATAGAAATTAAAAGCTCTTAATTTTTGCTAATTTAAAACTCGACATATTTTTTTAATAAAGCATTTTTTTAAAATTCTAAATCCTCCGTTTGTCAAAATATTATAAGTTTTTGAATGATTTCTTTTTCACTATTCAGCTAGCACATTTATATCGAGAAAAAAAAAAGAATTTTTGTTTCTTATAGATTGAATGGTAATATTTATTATGTGATAAAATGTTAAAATAAATAGTGATTAATTTATTTATTTTGTACCATAAGTTATGAAAACGCATTTAATTTTATTTAATTCCAATACTTTTCCATCTCCATGCTACTGACTCTCTCAAGAACGTAAAAGGCATTTACGATATAAAACATGAAAAATAAAGTTATAATATCAATCTGTTCGATATTTTTGAAAAAAATAATATTTATTGTAGAGTTCTTTCAAGTTAGTTGAAAATAAAAGGCGAGATTACATTCTACAACAGAACGAATTTTACCTTGTTATAATTTGTAACGAAATTTTACTATAAATATTCTACTTTGGCGCAACAGCTATACGTTGGGCCAAGGCTTGCCTGCCTGGTGGCAGATTTCAAGATATTAGATATTTTCTTTTTACGGGGTAGGGTTGTCAGTCCTATAGTCATATTAGACAAGGACCTACGATTTGAAGTGGATTCCGAACCACTAGAAATATCCGAAGCACGACTAGAACTCGAATGCCGAGCGCCAGAACTCTAGTCACTTGGCCATCAAGCCACAAGCAAATATTAGTAAAACATACAGCCACAGATGAAGTTTTTCTACCTTCTTCAAATCAATTAAGAGTGCCCTGTCACACATATCTCAAATAAGCAAAATAAATTATTTGTCAACTTTGTATCATAATTTGTATCTAATCGATACCTTCTATTTTTGCAATGTGTTTTATTTTTGTCTCACTTTTTCCCTCCTTTTAAATACTTCAGTTAACCCTTATCAGTATTAATAATTCCTTTATTTTTTAGCAGATCTTTTAATATTCCTTAAGTTAGTGTCTTTTATTTTATTTTATAAATAGTTGGATAATTAATTAAGTTATCCTTCTTCCAGCTTCTACTTTTGGTGTCTTTCTAACTTAACTTTATTTTATACTTCACAAGGCCTCCAGTAATTTTTAAATTCTTTCTGTTGTTTTTTTAATTAAAAAAAAGTACTTTTTCAATAAATTTACAAAACAACCTCTTTAAGATCTTTGACTACAAGGACATTTTTTATTAAGATAATCTTTTTAAAGAACGAGATAATTTTTAAAAAATATAAAATTGCACGCATAGATTTTTCACAAAATGAGATGAATTTTTACCTCTTGAACGCTTTTGTATTTTTAACAAAATTTTTGTGACTACTTTTGCCTGATATTCTCTAGTAAAATGTATTAATATTAAAAAAAAATTTGCAAACTAAAAAGACTCATTACGTCAAATTTTTTTTTTTAATTATTAATATTAGGCTTATTTTGACAAAACAATCCATAATATTGTTATTAAAGATATTTATGAAATATTGTTGCCTGCTTTCTGACTTCCAGAATTCGTAAGCAATCTCAGTTTGTATTTTGTACTAGATTCGCAACTAAGCAAAACAATTTTAATTACATTGTAACTTTAACTTTTACTCAAATCTATATGATTTGGTTTGTCGCTCTACGGTCATTTTGTGCACACTTTTGGCTAATTAGACCAGGACCTATAGTTTAACGTGGATTCTGAACCACTAACAAGCATCCATGGCACCGCCAGGATTCGAATTTGAGCCCTGCGATACCAGAGGCCAGAGCAATAGCCAATCGGCCCTCAGGCTGCGTAATGTAATATGAGTTTCATACTCACAACGCCCAACTTTACTACATCTCTTACATATATGCTCTTTGGCTTACGGTATTTTGTAATTTATCAGATGAAAAAATCTGCGATTCAATAGATTCATCATATTACAATTATCTCAATAATTCTGAAGAAACTTAATGTCCATGTCAACATTAAATCATTTTTTTTTCCGCAATGAAAAGAAGCAAGGGATTCGGAATACGTACATTAGTCTTAGATCCTAAGTTATGTACTTCTATATTAGGATCTAAGAACATTATTATACTTTCTTTGTATCACAATTGAATTATTTTTATTTTCACAGGCAAATATTATTTCAAGAACGGACATATTGTAACTGGGCCAACAGGTACTTTTACTAATTGTTATAAAAAAAACTTTAGATTAATGAAATCTAATTGAGGCTAACACTGTTACTTGATTTCATATTCACTTTTGAATATGAGTTAGATTGTAAATGCATATAATTTGAACAAAGCATCCGAAAAAAACGTTTTGACTATTCATAGAAAAATAATGCATGTAATTTATCAACATTTTTATTGTTTTATATACAGTTTATAATTTAATGCATTCTTTAATATACCGTATATGAAACAAATTTTGGGACTGAATTCGTATAAATTAAAATTTGACTAAAAGAAAGGTTTTATTTCTTAGGCCTACAATATACAATATAAGTCTGCATAACTCTTTGTTGTTTACAGAGTTTATTATTATTTTGTATATATGTTTTAGAACATTGTTTAAATCTACAGTTTTCTAAAAGTCGTCAATGATGTTAAAATTACCTTTGACGTGAGACTTCACATCTGAGAACAGAAACTAAATGGATAATATGAAAAATGGTAGAGAATAAATACAAATGACCCCTGAAACAATAAACTGCTTGAGGTTTGGTTTGCCGCTCTACGGTCATTTTGTGCACACTTTGACAGGGACCTATAGTTTAACGTGGATTCCGAGCCACTCACAGACATCCATGCCTTCTCCAGGATTTCGAATCTGAAGCCTGTGGTACCAAAGGCCAGAGCGCTAGCCAATTGGCCATCAGGGCGCAACTGCTTGAATTGATGTAGTATTATGTACAGGAGCATTGTTGTGCTACAGAAACTTTTCATTTAAATGCATATTTTCTAGATTAATGTCTGTCCATTCTACTTTATAGAATATGAAATATCTATTCCTCAAAAAAATTATTGTGAATATATTCCCTTCCTATTAAAATATTTCACTAACATGGTCTTTACTCCAGATATCTGAAACCGAAATTTCTGTGGTCCTTAAGAATCTTTTCCTACTAAAAAAGGTGGTTGCAATTTTATCTCTGTATCAAAGTAAAGCGCCAAGTTTCATCTGAAGTCACAAATTATTGGAAAAATAAGTCTGCCTTTGACAAAATTTTTAATTTTGTTCTTTTCTCAGTTTTCGAATACGTGGCAGGAGATTATGGTTGAATTAGAGCCAATGATAAACTGCAAAAAATAAAGTCTAATCAGACAGAAAACACAAGTTGAGTTGTAGTAGTAATATTGTTAATTATCATTTGTTAGATTTTCTGGAATTGATTTTAAAAATAAGTTATAAGACTTTACAATGCATTTAGTACATAAGAAAATTAATTCTTTAATACTACCCTGGGATAATCTTATTCCAGAAAACAGACTTTCATACACTAACAACTTCCGGATGGTATAAATTAAAAACAATCAACAAGTAAAAGGAATATTTTAATATCTACAATGATCAAAAAATTTTGTGAAAATGATAATCAAATTCAAAGTTATTTTACCATAAATAGAAGCAAGGTTTTTCAAAATAAATTAAAAAGCTTATAACATTTATTACAAAATACGATGAATAACAATAATAACAAGCTAGGTAATATATGCTTTAAATAATTTATTTATTTTTAAATTTATTTTTGGAAATATTTTAAGATTTTTTTTATGAAATCACATTTATATATTAAAAGTTCATTGTCACTTACCGATATATTTAAAGTGATATTTTAAGAAGATTTGTTTTTCTCAATAAACATGCTTTTATTTAACGAGGACAAACATTTAGTGGGGGCTAATGTTCACACACTAAAGAAAATAAAAGATACTTTACTGAAAAATAATTTAAGCACTATAGAAGTATTAAGTAAAGCAAGTAAAGTATTTTCTTTTTAAAAAAAACAAGCATTCTCTGTACTTCTGTACTTAAGCATTCTCTGTACTGAAACATTTGTATTTAATTGAATACATCTATAACAATTACGTTTATAATTTTAACAGGAGTGATTTTTATTATAAGTCCATATATACTTGACTTTTAACAATGCAAATTTAGAAGATCATATTTTGAGGTGAAATTTTAAACGGAACGGGCAACCATAATATTTCAAATTGTTCCTTTGAAGTACATAATTTGCTTTTTTTACTATATAGTATCATAATAAAATGTTAGTTTGAAATATAGAAGGTAATTTTTTTAATTGACTTCATCATATCAACAGTTTTGTAAAGACGTTTTGTTTTTTATAATATAAAAAATATCAAAAAGAATGTTAAATGCTACAAATAAAAAAACATCTTTGTAATGGTGGCAAGCATATTATTTTAACTAAATGTCTATTCAATTATAAATGATTAACATTAGGTCCATCTAATGAAAAAAAAATTTCAAAAGTTCTTTTAATCAATAATTAAATATGATATGTACAAGAATATTTCCTTGAAATGTGATTAAAGTTATTATCTTTACATTTTAATATTTGTTCTTTTTTTCACGTATTTTTTTCCTTAATCTTACCAAAATCAGCCACACGAATTTAAATTATTCTGATGCGTATAAATTAGGTTTAAGCCTTCATTATTAGCTTAAAAAATTGATTTGAAATAGAAAAGGTATAAGTATTTCTTAGATTTTTACAAAGAAAAATATTATTGTAATAAATACTAGTTTAAATAATTCTCCTTTAGTAGGTTTTCACAAAATGCTACTTGGCATATTGTTTTATATATATCGCTATATTATATACTTTATAGAGGTCAATATTTTTATAGATGCATTAAAATCACTAGCTACAACAAAATAGTGATGAATGTATTTCTTTTTATTCTTGGAAATTTTCAATGGCTTTGTTTAGTTTTAAAAGTGTAATATGTATGAGTAGTAATGAATCTACTTGTTACACTCATATTACAAATCAAATATGAACTGATTTTCTACAAATGTTTAATACTTTAATGAAATTAATAGGTGGTGGATCTGGTGGAGGTGCTGGTGGTAGTAAAGGAAATGGTGGTGGTGGAAGTGGCTTTAGTAATGGTAAAGGAGGTGATGGTAATGGTGAAGGATAGATTACATATATTTATATTATACTTGTTTTGTATTGCATTTACTTTAGTTAGTACTTTATTTTAACTTTACACTTACACATACTTTTACACTTTCTTTTCTACTTTACTTTTACTCTTTGCTTTATTTAAAAATTATTAGTTATTTATATAAATTCCAAATGTTTCTGATCGGATCAAGGTGCAAGTGGTAGCAGTGGTGGAATTGGTAAAGGAACTGGTAATAATAACGGAGGAGGTGATGGTAATGGTGGTAGAGGTACTTGTTCAACTTAGTTTTTAAAAAAAAACCAAATATTGGTTATTTTTATGCAATTTTCAAGTGTTCTTAATGGAATCAATAGGTGGTGGAGGAAGTGGTGGTGCAACAGGCGGTGCCCCAACTGATCCCACAACACCAGTAGCCACTTCAGCAGCTGTCACCTCAGCAGCAGCCACCACAGCAGCAGCCACTACAGCTGCAGCCACTACAGCAGCAGCCACAACAGCAGCAGCCACCACAGCAGCAGCCACCACAGCAGCAACCACCACAGCAGCAGCCACTACAGCTGCAGCCACTACAGCAGCAGCC
>BPLQ01008461.1:0-470190 GCA_021605075.1 Caerostris darwini | reverse complement strand
TCTCTCTCTCTCTCTCTCTCTCTCTCATTCATTCTAAATTTCATGGTAAAGAGGGAATATCAGATGGAAAAAAAATCTCAAATAATTTACCATTTACTTTCTGGTACATAATAAATTATATGCATGTTAATAATTTATCATTGCATTTAAAAACACTTATTGATTAATTGCAGGACTATTGTAAATACTGAATTACTTATTTATTAATTTATTATATGTGAATCATAAATTGACATATTGCTCCAATAAGTTGAAGCATCAAGGTTTCTATGAAAATTAATAACTAGAACTGTTTCAAAGACGGTTTGAGATAGAGCTTTCCCTTGTTTATGTGTAAATATGAAATATTTTAGATAATATTATTAATATTTTTCATATACCAATAGATGTGATTTAAATTATGAATTTGATTTCCATAGACGTTATATACAATAGTCCTTCGTTATATTTCATATTCAAATATAACATACACTAATTTCCAGAAGTTCAAGAAAAAATCTGTAGAATTACGATTGCATTATCAAAAATGAATAAATAGATGTTCATAAACATTACGTAGAATACATAAAAATTAATTCTCCATCACAATATGATATGCAAATTAACCGAGATACTGTCATTTAAAATCATTGAGCTTCAAATGCAGTGTCTGCAAATAGAAATTCAGTAGAGAAATTTCGAGACAGTCGTGTTTTGGACATGAATATTTAACATAATTTATCAAAATTACAACTAACCACTGCTTACTTACGAATGCTTATTACCTACGAATAAAAACTGTATTAATTCTATGTAATAAATCAGTTGTATGCAAGCCCTTTCATAATGCAAACATCGTAGAATGCCTTTCTAAGAACACAATCAGCTTCTAAGAGGTTTACGCGAGGAACATTAGAACTACAAGTGCCACAGACAATCATTTTTCGCAGTTATTATAAGGAAGAATATCAGGAATTTTAAAGAAGCACTGAAAGGCTACACCAATCCAGCTCTGACTACATCTTGTTGAATTTATTTTAACTATCGTTTCACCTCAGATAAATGAATAAGTAATTGGCAAAGATATTCATCTTCTCTTTGCCGCAATTGTTGGATTTTAAAATAAGATATATATAGAAAAAATATGTTTTACTATTTGCATAAATTATTTTTTTTACAAAAGAATACTAATCCCATTGTTAAAAAAATGAATTAAAGATTAAATTAGTAGGATGTAAATATATTTTTCTATTTGTAACAAATATAGCGAGGGTACAGTTTCCTATATTTTTGAACTACAACTAATCAGAAGTTTTTCTTTTAATTTTGGTCATTTTTTACTTAATTTCAAAGAAAATGATAATCTTAAAATCTATAAAATCATAAATAAATATATACGATAGACAAATGGCTTATTTATTGATTGCCCTATAGATAGAGAAACAAATATAATGTTTTATTTCTCATCTTGCGATATTCATCTTTATTGATTAATTAAATAATGGACTACTATTTTCTTCCTTTTTTTCATTTTCAGGTCATTATATTGAATATCCAGCCGGCAGTAAAGGAGGTAATAAGCTATAAAATTCTTTTTATTTCTTTTCTCTGTTAGATGAGAAAAATTCAAATTTTCTCTTGAAATATTTCGATATTTGTCACATGTCAAATATTTTAAGTATTTACAAAATGCATTTCGAGGTAGTGTTACTCGCGTCCGTAGCATATCTTCAAGTTACACGTTCTCCCTGGGTAGTGCTAAATGAGTAACAGCGGTGCAGCCCTTGTTTAGGGTATAAAGATTAACTATCTCTGTATTGCAGCTGCATTAGAACAACAACAAAATGCATTTCAAAGATACATGAACACTGAATAACTGCAATCGTCATTTCATTTTTGGGCAGTACCAGACACACATGCAACTGTCAGTTCACCATCGTCGGTTTACGTGTGACAACGACTTACATTGACAACTAATACGAAGTCTTATCAAATGTGAGATGACATGATTCGCTTCCTTCGCGTAGTGGAACATAATGCTGTAGAAATTTAACGGGAAATGTGGGTTATTTAAGGACTTGCATTAATAGAGAGTTTTTGCATACCATATTTTGGACGTCCGTTAGCTTTTTCTCCCTAGCGCGCATGCTCATAGGAAATTGCGCATGCGTATCTGTAATAATGCTTCCTATGAGCATGCGCGCTAGGGAGAAAAAGCTAATGGACGCCCAAAATACGGTATGCAAAAACTCTCTAATAAATGAAGGAAAATACGACAATGGTACAGTTTCCTGAATTATTCAGACGATTAAAAATTTGTTTGATCACACACTGCTATGGAGTTTAGCGGCCTAATGGCCAATTGGCCTTTAGTACCACGTGCTTCAAGTTCGAATACCGGCGGTTTCAAGGATGTTTATTAGTGGTTCGGAATCCACGTTAAATTGTAGTTCCTGGTCTAATTAGCCTAATGTGGGCAACAAAATGCATAGAGTGACAAACCAAACCTATACAGTCCCAACCTTGCATCCAATAACTTCAACGTTTACTCTCAGCTGACTTCTGATATGTGGTTGACTTCCCAATATTTTGCCATAGTAAAGTGTTAAAATCATCAACACTGGACTGGCTGAACTACCTTGAGACAAATTCTAAACACTAATTCTATGAAAACGTTTTCCCTTTGATGTCAAAGAGCTAAAAAGTGAATGGTCAAGTTATGTACCTATAGCGAATGAAATTTTGCTTTTATCCTTTTGTTTATATTTATAACTTACCATTTCACTTATATATTATCCTTTAATTCGTTTTTATTTGAAATGTATATCATAGTGCTAAAAAAATTTTTTTCACTAGTAGCAGTCAAAAGTTTTTCACATGTAGAATATTTTAAGTTAATAATTTTAAACATCATTTTAACGCTCTTTTAAGAATTAAATGTGATTCACTTTGCTCAGCATATTATTTTTTTTTATTTTAGGACAGCAGTACTATTATCCCTCGGGTCAACTTCCAGCAGGATATGCAGGAGGAGGTAGATAGAAACTTATTCATCTTATTTACTTTTTTTCGTTTCTATGTTAAATCAAATCTGAATTTTATCGGTATCTTTCGTTGGGTAATTTCCATTTACAGTAGAACCTCTTTAAATCGAACCTCAATAAGTCTAAAACCTCCACAACTCGAAAAAAATTTTATGCCCTTCTCTTCAAGCCCCAGAACCTCCATTACTCGAAATTTCAACCCTCTATAAGCCTAAATAATTAGTCAATCCCCACAAGCCATTTTGGTATATATATTTTCCCTCCGTAACTCGAAAAAAAAATTGGACCTCTGTATCTCGAACATTAGCAATGTTTAATTTTACAACCTTTACAACTCGATCATTTGAAACTAATTACCTCTATAGCTCGAAGAAAAATAAGTTACCGACTTTAAGGATTTGCCGACTATGCACGTCATTGTTTCTTAGAAAACAATGTATGAGTATATAGTAAATAGAATAATGAATAGCAACTCGGAAGAAAAAGAATTTTATGCTCTTTATAACTTAGATATTGCTATAGATAGAGAACGATCGAATTGTCTAAAGCAAAAAAAAATAATACCTGACTTTTTTTAATACATAATATTTTTTATTTTGATGTTATTTCGAAATTATTTTGATTTTTTATTGTAGTTCATAATATATTTTTTAAGTTGCAAATGAACATGTTTATTACCTCTGTAGCTTGAATTTTTATTTATTTTACCTCTCTAACTCAAAATAAGTTAGAAAGAATCTAGACCTCTACAAGTCGAACATTTCCTTACAAAATCCGCGTAAGTCAAAATCCTCCATCAGTCGAAAAATCTATAACTCGAATCATTTGGCGTCTCCCTTGAAGTTCGACTTACAGAGGTTCTATTGAATTTGTTTTTATGATACATGCAGATAACATGAGGGAAAATGAAAGTTTAACAACTGACATACATGTTGAGTATTAAACCAACAGAAGAGATAGTGAGTATCACTCTAAACTCGAAGTTCAAATCTTACTCAGTTGCTAGCATGTAGTAATATGAAATATCAAATACACTAATGATGTTTATTGCAGGTACTGTTTCCAGAAACGACGATTGTAAAAGCTTATAACTATGACAGCATATGTGAGAAACTCACGGCGAAATTCCTTTGCGGAGATTTCCTCCTTATTTTCTCTTCTTACTCAAAGGCGGAACAGTTTCTTCCAAAATTCTGCTGATAGCCATCATTACTCTATATTACTCAGTAGGCTGTTTGTGGCGTACGATAATTTATATTTTTCATTTTTATCAGAATCAGAAAGTCTTTCTAAACATTACCTATCATATGTCTTTTAAATTAGATTTTTAATTTAAATTAAACTTTTCTTTTGTCAAATTGTCCTAGAATGTGGCAGGCCGCAGTCTACGCATCCTTGAGATAAACAAACAATTTGAAGTATTACATAAAATATGGAAATGCTACATACTTTTTTGACAAAATCTCATATTTATTTTAAAAATTAATATATTTGTTCTCTTTTAGTTTTTCAATCATTGTATTCATTGTTATTTATAATTTTTCTAACAGGTTATTACGTTGAAGAGGTACCAGCTGAATGAGGTATATTGATAATTTCCTTTTTATTTATTTTTTTTCAGTATTTGTTAATCATTTATTTTTTATGCTGTTATTTTGTCACTGAATGAAACATTTTATGCTTTTATTTTGTTCATCAGTAAAACTATTTATGTTATTATGTCCATTTTATTTTATTTTCTAAAATACTTTTACTTTATTATTCTGTTGCAGCTATGTTCGGGGAAAATTAGTTTGAAGCAGAGAGAAAGAAACCCACAGACTATCATCAAGATTTGTTATCTGATCTAATAAAAAAAAGCAATTTATTCACTTCTAAAACTTTCAAAGTGATATCACCTCTTAAATTATGAATAGAATTTCTTAGAAATAAAAAAAAAATTTCTAATTGATGTAAAATAATACTTCTATTAATGAAAAACATTTATGTTTTTTTAATATAAAAACATCTGTGTATGTTTTTTAATATAAAAACATCTGTGTATGTTTTTTAATATAAAAAAGTCACTCTTTTCTACAATCATAATCAATAAATAGTTTTTTAATCTAGTGTAGTTAGATTTGTTTTCTTTTGAGCACTTTGGTGTTTTTATGTTTGTTTTTAATACGCTTTTATTAGTTTCATCTGTATGTTTGTATGTATGTATGTATGTATGTTTGTATGTTTGTATGTTTGTATGTAACTCACTTTTTGGGCTCGATTTTGGGACTGATGGCGCCATCTACTGGCGAGTCAGTCAACTGATCCGCGATCGAATTGCGCTCTTCCTATTGGCCGAAAATTTCGGCGGCTAAAAAGAGGCGGATCTCAAAGGCATAGGAGTGCGATCATGTCGAATTGCGCTCTTCCTATTTGGCCGAAAATTTCGGTGGGTAAAAAGGATGTAAACTTAGCGGATAACCGGCCAAGTGGAAAACAAACAAATTAAAACATGAAAAATAAATTATAGTTTAAAAAAACAAAAAAAAAAAATATGCTTTTAGAGTTAATCAGACTAAAAAGTAAAAAATAAATTAATAGTTTAAAAAAACTAAAAAATACGCTTTTAGAGTTAATCAAACTAAAAAGCAAAAAATAATTGTTAACATAAGAATAAAATGACTGACGAGAAAATGAATGTCACTGTTCTAAAAGCGTGGGGTGCTTTATATGACATTTTTAAACTAACTCTGCATTTCGGAATGAAACTAGTGAGAAATTATAACGATTGATATCGAGCACCCCACGATTTTAGAACAGTGACATTCATTTTCTCGTCAGTCATTTTATTCTTATGTTAACAATTATTTTTTGCTTTTTAGTTTGATTAACTCTAAAAGCGTATTTTTTAGTTTTTTTAAACTATTAATTTATTCATTGTAGGTGACACACAAAGAAATGTGGAAATAATCCTTAAAAAAAATTATTTTTTGTAATAATAATATTTATTTAAATTTTAGTCAAAAATTCAAAATTAGTATAATTCAACAAAAGATAAACAAAATGTGTGCCAAAATTTTCTGATGAATGCTAGAGAATGATTAAACTATGCAATTATTTATGATGTACAGCAACAATAAAAAATGTGATATGCATCCTTTAATATAATTACACTGCCTAGCCTACTTAATGCATTGTTTCACTTAAGAGATTTAGTACAGTGTATGTTTGCTTTAAAATAAAAATATAGGGTGTTTTAGAAAAGACAATCCAACTTTTAAATGACATAATTTCGAATCTGTACCAAATAGAAAGAGGAAACAAATGACAAGATGCAAGATGGTGGTCGACTGTACCGTACTTCTGCAGTGAATTTTCGAATCTATAGCACATAGAAAGATGAAATGAATGGTACATTTAATGGGCAGGTGCAGGTTTTCAAATCCATTGGTTTTGAAAATTAGTTACATCTTTGGTTATCAGACGATGCTATAGTCACAGTGATATTTATATGCTGCTCAGAAGCAAAGAGCGATCAATCTTCTATATGTTCCACTTCTAAAACAGGGCAATAATGTTCACTTATTGAAAAGGTATTAATAAATTCAAACCAGACACTTCACTATGCAGGAGGGTGCTCAACTATACCTTACTTCTGCAGGGAATTTTCGAATCTATAGCCCACCGAAAGATGAAACAAATGGTACGTTTAATGGGCAGGTGGAGGTTTTCAAATTCATTGGTTTGCAAATTAGTTACAACTTTGGTTAACAGACGATGCTGTAATCGCAATGATGTTTATATACTGCTCAGAAGCAGAGATCGATCCGTCTTCTATATATTCCACTTCCAAAACGGGTCAAGGAAATTCACTTATTGAAAAAGTATTAATAAATTCAAACTAAATACTTCATTGTGCAAGATGGTGCCGGACTATACCGTACTTCTGTAGTGAATTTTTGAATCTATAGCAGATATAAAGATGAAACAAATGGTACGTTTAATGGGCAGGTGCAAGTTTTCAAATTCATTAGTTTACAAATTAGTTACAACTTTGGTTAACAGACTATGCTGTAATCAGTGATATTTATATGCTGCTCAGAAGCAAAGAGCGATCAATCTTCTATATGTTCCACTTCAAAAACTGGACAAGAAAATTCATTTATTGAAAAAGTATTAATAAATTCAAACCAGACACTTCACTATGCAAGATGGTGCCCAACTATACTGTACTTCTGCAGTCTTCAGCTTCCCTGAGAATCTCTAATCGTTGCTTAGTGACTTGGATTGATTTCCGTACTCCCCCGATTTCAATACATGCGAATTTTTCTATAGATTATTTTAAAGAACACAGTTTACAGTAAAAATTTGAAAACTGTTGAATCCCTTGAATTGCTTATTTGTAAAATATCCATTTCGGTGGATATTTTACAAATAAGCCTTGATTCCAATTGAGACACTCCATAAGGGTATCTTATCACTTCACGCTTCACTAACGTCATATTACTGCAATGCAAAGATAGCAATTACGAAACCGTTGTAATTTGATTTGACGATTGTATAGGCTTATTATTTAAAGGAAATTTCACCGAGACTGCATTATCGTCATTCAATCGAAGTTAAAACCGATGTGTTTAAAATTAAGTTTGCAAACCGTTTCGTTTAAAACTCCATCCTTGTTTATTAAACGCATTACTTGTTGCATTATTACTTTCAGTCTATTACTATTTTGAAAAGTCATGTAATTTCTAAGTTAGGGAGAATTTCCTAAAACGACTTGTATATATGAGGAAATATACTGAAAATAATATGAACAAGTATTTTCTCTCATATTGAGCTACTTTTTGAACAAAATTCCAGAAAAAAAATGAAGAATCTAAATAAGTTTCAACTTATAACCTACTCTGTGATTAATATTACATAAAGCTCCACAATGGTTTAGAAAGCTTTCTTATGTATACATTTCCATTAGTTAAGCTGCTACCTAAATGAATATCAGTGTATGGATATATAGGATTAATGAAATGATGCAAGTTGGCCGCACACATTCAACATTTTTAAAGAAAAATGGTTTATTTAGCATACAGACCAGCCAAATATAATTAAAAGTCTCCAAATATTAAATTTTTGTTAAATTAAAAGCTGAGTGAAAATAATAGTCATGTTATTATTATTATTACATTTTAAGAGTTATCTTCTCCATATTTGTTGTATGGGCTGCAACCTTCCCCATACAATCTGACAATCTGTTCAAGACACTTTATATACATTGCTACAATTGAGATCTCGTCTTTTTATTACTAAAAGCAAATACTATAAATGACGCTACCAGTAGATTCGAACCTGAATCCTTCAGCATGTTAGCGACGCACAATACCAATAGGTCCCAAGTCAGGTTATGTCGATATTGAAAATGAAAAACTAAATGAGAAAATTTTGTGGGTTTTTTTTTCCCATTGGACAGGAAGAAATTAATCTTTAAAATCAATTGGAAACAATGCTTAGAAAATGTCTATAAAAAATATTTTAACTAATGTATACTCCACAACATAATAATCCAATACAAGTTCTATAAATTTTACAAAAAAATTTTATGCGAGACTCAAATGTTAGTGAAAAACTGTGTTAGTTGGCATTTTAATTTACCGTTTATTAAGATAAACTTGAAAAAATTATTTATAAAGGCGTAACCTTTGAAAGATTCTAAATATTTTTTTTCTTTCTAATTAAATTAAATTTCAAGATATAAATATATAAATCACGACTTAAATATCTCTTCAATAATATAATTTTTCCAGATTTATGTATGATAAAACTGCACATTTTCTTATCATGGGCCTTTTCATCTTCTTCTGTTGCTCTTCTCTTATTGTAGATTAATACAGAGATTTTTGGCCGCGTAGCGGCCACTAGCTCCTTCATTGTAAAATGTTGAAACGTAGCGGTGGTCTCATGCCCTTTGAATTAATAAGAAAAAAATAGATGATTAAATACCTTTTTTTTTAAAAGAAAAAAAGAATTATTTCTTTAATAAAATTATAAAATGAAAAATAACAAAAATTTCAAAAATGTAGATGTTGATGAAATCAGTTGCATGTAATAAAAAAAAAAAATACCAGAATGACCAAAGGTCAAATTAGGGGGAGGCAGGAACAGCTTAGGAGAAAAGCGAACTTTTTCATCTAGACAGTTGTGGGTAATAAATTTAAAATATTTAGAACAGTACTAGATCTTTTGCTATGTTTGCGGGAAGAAATATCATAATCGTAATTTTGTAGGATATTTAAAACAGGGTTATTGATGTTTTGCATATCATTGTAGAATTTAGTAGAAATTTTGTGAACAAATTGTCTTAAACTTGGAATCGTCTAATATCGTCATTACGAAAGTACCAGGGTGAATTCGTTAACATTCTAAGAGTTTTGTTCTCAAGCCTTTAAATAATTTCGAAATTAGTGCGTGCAACAGAACCCCAAACTGGGCTTGCATAAGCTAATACTGGACGAAGATAAGAGAGATATATTAGAATTTTGAGATTAAGAGGTAAAGCTGAATTTCTATTGATTAGAGGATAGAGAATTCTCAATTGAGTATTGAATATATTTCTAGGGTTGTAGATATGCGATCTGTAGTTAAGTTTACTATCAAGAATAATTCCTAAGTACTTAGTTTCTTTAGACCAGGTGATATAATTATTATATATTTTAATATTAAGATTTTTTGCAAGTGAAAAGAACTGCTTCAGTCTTGTCTACATTTAATTTTATCTTCCAGTTAATGAATGATTTTTCTAAATATAATGATATAATTTTGCAAATTTTCCTGGATAGTGCAAATTTCAGTTGCTCTTCTATTCATCTCTCCTCGATACGTGTATTTTTCACAAGCGTTAGTAACGTCATCTGCCTGTCTATGTAAAATACCATTGCATGTGTGGAAAACCAAAAAATTATTTTCGTAGAAGCTTCGTAGCAGGCAAATTGCATTTTTGTAGCAGCTTTCAGTGGTTTCGTAGCAGGACAATTTAAGTTTTTAGAGTAGCTTTCTCTCTCTCTCAGTGGTTTCGTAGCAATATATTTTTACATTAACAGTTTTCTTCAGATTTCAAAGCATATACTAATTAATTTTATATTATTTAGCAAGCGGAGGATTGATATGAAATAAAATCGCACGATTTGTACTACAATTGAATTAAACTTCATCATTTCGTATGATATTCGAAATTCAATACGAAACTAATTTATTGCTGCATTTATTAGAAGAAAATTAGAATTAGAATCGAATGTTAAAAATTATTTTTTATTTAATGCATAGACAATAAAATAATTTTTATTTAATGTATATTAATAAACACATCCATTATTAAATTGGACACATTACAGTAATGGATGTATTTATTAATATTTTTTAACGACTAACAATTTTTCTTTATCCTTCTTGCAACTTTCAAATATTTTGGAATTCTTAGCAACGAATATTTTTAATGGAAATATTGTACCAATTTTTATCGGATTTCATAAAAAATGATTATTAAATTATTTAACAGAAAAAAATATATTAAATTTTTCTCTGAATTTTGTTTTGTCATGCTATTTTTACATTAAACTTGTTATTTAATTAAAATACGAATTATTTTGAATAAATGGTAGTAAGAAATAAAAGATTCATTTAAAATTTTAAAAGTATCAAAATGATGTACGAGTTTTGATTGAGTAAGAAAAAAATGCTTATGTGTTTACAATAAGTTATTTCTATTTGTAAAAGCAAAATGGCGTTTTATAGTTTCAAAATTAAATCTAAATTATATGTATCCAATTTTAGAAAAAATACAAAATATAGTACAAAAAAAAAAACAATCTATCATGCATAAGGAGAATGAACAATAATTATATACAGACAAATAATGGATAAATACCATAAATATGTTTTTAAGTATTATTTAAGAAATCTCATTTTTGAGAATTTTAATATATCTAGATATATCATATTAGATTTTCTGTAGAAAAAAAAAATGTGCTTAAGAAATTCAGTTCAAATAAATAAATAAAAAATTGCTGCAATCCTTCAAATGACTGATCACAGCTAATTTTTAAATTATTATTAAAAACGAAATTATCTTAAAATTACGATATTATTTAAGAAGATAATAAATAAAAAAGGTACAAATGAAACATATTAGTCGTAGAGAAAAAGGTTCAAAAATTTTACAAAATAAAAAAAAAAAAATTATGCTTGGAGATGAATAATTTACTAATGTAAAATATTAATAAAATTTGGAATTAATTTAAATTTAATACATTTATTTGAAACAATTGTTGTAGAAACATTTAGTAGTATATGTTCATAAGCAAATTATTTATCCTATTTGTTAATAAAGAACAAAATAATAATTCATTTATTAATAAATTTCCTATAACGAACAATAGATGGCGCCACAACATCTCATCTATTAATTTTAAAAGAAATTTCGCCCTATGACAAATATTGACATTAATAAATCCTATCGCCAGCAAAAACCTAATAAAATCATAGCTCTTATAACATTGGTTAATTCTTAACCTCTCTAATATCGATCTTAGAAGATAAGCTCATTCATATTATGCTATTTTTCTGGATTACTAAATCAAAAAAAGAAAATATCTCATTTTTGGCATAGTTTGGCACAGAAATGCGAAATTTGCCATTTTTGTAGCAGAATGTAGTAAGGCATGAATTTTGAAGCAATTTGGCGCAATTGGCGCTGATTTTCCACCCCTGCCATTGTGAAATATTGGTATGCATCCGCGCAACTTATTGGTAGTTTTGTTGTTCATAATTTTAAAATCACTTTCTTAAATCTGACATCCTACTCTTTGTGTTGATTACTTTCTATGGATATTGAAATTATATGGATTATTGTCCTGCTAACTCTTTCTACCTTCGTTTCCTAGAGAGTTTTCATTCAATTTAACGCATGAACTATTTCAGTATCTCGAAAATATTCTTAAACATTTTGTAATGTAAAGCTTGATACTCTATCACTAAAATTTCTGTTAAATAATCCAAACTCATTTGCAAAGTTTATCAATGCTTTCATTACTCAGGGCTAATGCTCTGTGCTCTTCACAGGTTTCCTTTACATATTCTTTTACAATAATCATTTATCAAGAAAAGATTATGAAACCTCACGAATTCTTCATAAATGGTTCTAAATGATTAAATGCGGCTTTATTAAAAATGGTATCTTTCCAAGTTTAATTAGATGTAACAGTCTTTCCCTGTTTACCTACAGGGACTTTAGTAACACGAGAAAATATGCCCTCTAACGTATCGTTAGATAAGTGGAAACGTTGACTTTACTGATAGTTCTCAAAACTCTATCAAATCATGAAGTTTTACCATGTTCATCTGATGCATAACCTTTCAAATTACATAGAGCAATTTCTTATCTCCTCGTTCTTTCACAATTTGGTATAACCAATTCCGCTTGAAAGCATTACTGCCTATTATTTTATTGCAATTGCTTTTCAATTATTAATCACTTATGTTATTCTTTTTTGGAGATCAAAGTTAGCTTTTTCAACTCTGAATCAGCTTGTTGAATTAATAAAATTTGCTCATCTGTAATCAGTGTCAAACTTCTAAATTCTACTTTATAATGGTGTTCAAGGTATCATCAGATTCGGAAAATAGGGCTGAACTCATGGTGAATGTAATATCCTGAACATGTCGATAGGACTGATCTGCACTGGGCGAATTTATTCTTCCTCGAGGAAAATAAGTTTTGTTTATTGTCTGATTCAAAGCGGCAGATTATAAAGTCGCATTCGCATCCCTCGCTCATTCACTGATTAAAAAAAAAATGATAAATTCTTTAAAATCGTTGGCTCCTGAAGCCTTAAGATATCGTTGATCTCTCACTTGATATTTTTGTATTTTCATGATTTAGTTTTCTGCTTTTTTCCTATTCAAAATGTTGGCTTCTTTGTAATTCCTCTACATAATTAAATTTTCTTGTGGTTATTTCTACACTGCGTTTGTAAATTAGAATTTATAAATATACTTTAAAAATTGTCAAAATGCATTTTAGCTATTTTTTATAACGTGCAAGAAGTAAATATTTAAATTTCAATAAATAATCATAGTGGATCTAAAATCATGCACAAAATTGTGAGGAAAAAAAATTAATGAAAAATATTAAAAGTTTTAAAAACTGTTCTTGTGAAATTAATAATTGAATAGCTGATTATTTTCCAGATATATTAACATTTCTGCCTCTTTATGAGATGTAGATACTAACCATGTTATACTTTAACTAAACATAAACTTTAGCTAATTAAAAATAGACTTTCTTGTTTTATTTACAATAAATCTTTCACGTGTTAGCAAGGTTATTCCAGATATATAACTTTAAAAATTAAATTGAATTACAAGAATATTTTCAAAATTGTCAAAGAATATAATTCTCCGCTCTTATAACTAGAAAATGCTGTAGTAAATCATCAATAAAATTCCTTAACATTCAACCATTCAATGAATGTAATTAAAATTATCAACTTTAAAAGTTGTACTTTATTGTGCAAGAACTTCAGCTTCTATTATAACAATTCTAACCCTTCCTACTTTTACTTTTCAATGCACAATACAAAAACCAAATGAGAACTGACACGAAATGAATTAGAAACAAGACCATTTTGCACAACGAAAGCCACTAACTATATTCGCTACACGCAAATTGTATAACAGAACCATCATAGCATTCGCAGTGTAACTACTCTGAAGTGCCTCACGTTCAGATCTCAGGGAAAAAAGGAATGTTCAAAATCCGAAGGGCACATAAGCTGAAGGAACAAAAGTGAAAATCATGTAATGAATATGAAATTCAAAAGGTTAAACATCCAAAACTGCATTGCCATGTAAAAAAGAACCAAAATATACAATAAACAAAATATACAATGGTGGGGGGTGAAAATATATCATCCAGGAAATCCGTAAAATCCGAAAGAAATTAGTAAACCCAAAAGAAATTAATTATTACACCTGACGACAGTTTTATTAAGGAAGGTTAAACATCTAGCGACATATATGTGCGTGTGTGTATATAAATTTTATATGTGTATACATTTTATATGTGTATAAATATATATATTGTGGTGTTGATATATAATAATAATTATTTTAAATATCAACACCACAATATATATATTTATACACATAATGTTGATATTTAATGATAATGATTTTAATCTTCTGAAACACCGTACATAACAAATATACTTCAACAACCCATGAACTAATCTACGCTGGAAAACTGATATTTATCAAAGTAGAATCGAAATGCCCTCAGAGGCTTGATAGAGTGGAGAAGGAAAACAAACTCACGAAATAAATTATTCAAAACACTTTTTTAAGATAAAATTATGATTTCATAACTAAGACAATTAACGTTATTTTAAATTAATTACAATTATCCTATGCTTTGCCATACACTACATCCTTGTCATCAACTCACAATACAATAAAAATAAGCATATTACTTCAAGAATACAATTAGCATATGCCATTCAAAATAGCAAAGACTTATCAACTGACAAGCAACCAATAATAATTTTCAAACAGAAGATGTCCGATTTGAATTCAATAGTTTAATTATGATAAACAGGATATACAATTAACATTAATTTAAAAAACTCTTTCCTGCAATGGCGAATATCTTTGATTGAAATCATAAAGTTTTCGACATAAGCATTGAGGGTTCACCAAATAAAAATTCATTTTATAAATGGTTACTCAAGTATAGAGACAATTAGAGAGATGTCCAAAATCATTGGGGTCGGTCTCTTTTAATTCTGGTGATTGCGTTTGAACCTTCCGCAGGTTAATAAATCCTTCCTCTATATTATAACTATTTTTCTCTACCTTTATTCTGCAAGCATCATTCACTACATCTTCTCTGTCTATTTTAGAATTATAATAACTTAATTTCGTTCCTTTATAAACCAACTTTAATTCTCAATAATTGATCAGCACTCTCATCTAGAGAGAGAGTGTCGGCTCTCCTTGATTTTGAGGGAAATATGGCCGTTCCATATGGCTAACCCCATGACCCGATTTAATTCATCAATCTTTTGTCTTCACCCTCTCTTCCGACCAAAATTTCCGATGAGAGCCAAAGGTTGTCTTTCTACACTCTGTCATAGCTTTTTTTTCATATCATATAAATATCTCTCATCTTGGACAAATTGGGGCAGGATATAGTTTCTAAACTAGCTGTTTTGGACCAGATCGGATCGGTGTGCTTGCAGTGGATTCCCTCCCATGTGGGCATCTATGGAAATGAAATTGCTGATCTGCTCGCTAGGGAAGGTTGCGAACTTCCCAAAGCTTCTTCTTCCAATCTGTTAGCTTCAGAGGTTCATTCCATGACTTTAGCCAGAGTGAATACCTCTTGGAGGTCGCCACCAATTCATGCATGGTACGCCGCTAAATATCCTGGTATGTCCATGCAGTGCTCCTGTCCTAGACCTGCTCAAACGGCTTTAGCTAGACTAAGGACTGGCCACATTAAGAGTCTGACCTTCAATGGAGACGAGAAGACATATGCCCTTTGTCTTTGTTCGACCATCGCGTCTCCCTCTCATCTCATAGATTGTATTGGTGCCTCTGTGAGGCAACTGTTGAATGAGGGGAGGACAGTTTACGATCAATTGATGCAGCATGATCTACTGGACTTGGTTTAGGATTCTAAATCAAGGGGATAAGCAGCAACAACAACAACATATCTCTTAATTGGACAGCATAATAAGGCTCCCTAGTGTCGCAAACATATTCTCTCAGAGGTAACTTTATCTTTGTAAAACTGCACATCATTAAATGAATCTTTACCACCAATCTTTTCGCCATCATCTTTGCCTTTACCTTCCCATTAGAAGATTGTGCAGCTTTACTTCATGAGTGTTGATAAGAATTTTACATCCCTCTTACACAAAGTTTGAAAATATTTTGAATAAAATTGATGAAGAAGGTTTTATTGCATACAAGGATGCCTATTTGTTATGAATTTTCCAATTTATTAGCAGAGTACTTGGCATTAAAAAAGATTTCTTCAAAAAAAAAAAAAAAAAAAAAAAACGTGCAGTGTAAAACAACATTGTTTCAGATTTTTTAAAAAAAAAAAAAAGCATGTAAGATACTGTTAAAGCATATTATCAGTAGTATGGAGATTTTTGAGAATATTAATAATCTTCCTCCTAAGATATGCTTGTCTAATTAAATAATTATAATATAATTAAATAATTCTAATAATTATAATGGTAGAGTGAAAAATGGTGGGCTTTTTCACTCTACCATTAGAATTATTTAAGTGATATTATATTGGGGTATACACTGAAGTGACAAAAGTCATGGGATAGCAATATGCAAATTTTCAGATGGCAGTAGCATCGCGTAGAACAGGTATAAATGCGCAGGGCTTTCGCAGAGCTTTCATTTCTGTTCAACCGCCTGCACTTAACGACCGAGACCGGCGACGTCTGCAAAGAGTCGTAAATTCTAACAGACAAGCAACACTGCGTCAAATAACCGCAGAAATCAATGTGAGACGTACAAGGGACTTGTCTGTTAGAACTGTGCGGAGAAATTTTTCTTTCTTGGGCTATTCCAGCAGAAGACCGACTCGAGTGTCTTTACTGACAGAACGACTTCGCTTGCAGTGACTCTCGTGGGCACGTGAGCATATCGGTTGGTCCCTAGATGAATGGAAAACCGTGGCCTGATCCGATGAGTCACTATTTCAGTTGGTAAGAGCTGATGGTAGGGTTCGAGTGTGGTGCAGACCCCACGAAGCCATGGACCCAAACTGTCAGCAAGGCACTGTTCAAGCTGGTGGTGGGTCCGTAATGGTGTGGGCTGTTTTTTCATGGCATGGACTTGATCCTCTGGTGCGACTGGACCGAACATTGACTGGAAATGCTTATGTTCAGCTACTTGGAGATCACTTGCAGCCATTCATGGACTTCATGTACCCAAACAACGATGGGATTTTTATGGATGACAATGCGCCATGTCACCTGGCCACAACTGTTCGCGATTGGTTTGAAGAACATTCTGGACAATTCCAACGAATGATCTGGCCACCTAGATCGCCCGACATGAATCCCATCGAGCATTTATGGGTCATCATCGAGAGGTCTGTTCGTGCCCAAAATCCTGCACCATCAACGCTTTCACAATTATGGACGTCTATCGAGACAGCATGGCTCAATATTCCTGCAGAAGACTTCCAACGACTCGTTGAGTCCATGCCACGTCGAGTTGCTGCACTTCGCCGGGCGAAAGGAGGACCGACACGATATTAAGAGGTATCCCATGACTTTTGTCACTTCAGTGTATAGCAAATCAGTGACGTTGTCTACTACAGAAAAACCGAGAAAAAGTTTGTCCTGGCCGCTAACAGACAAATGGAACAAATTACTCGTGCAAAACAAAAACTATTAAAAATTTGGCTGGTAATTTAGTTTTGAATTGTGTAGAATTTGTATTGTGTGCAGTTAGCCAATTAGCAATGCTACAAGTGAAAGAGTGTTTATAAAAGTAACAGCAATAAAAACAAAACTTCGAAACAGAATGGGAATAAAACTTCTTTAATTTTCCAAGTTAAAATGATAATTTGAAGATAGAAATATGTGCTGTTATAATTTTACATCATCAACAAAGACGCTGAGATTTTATTCATCAATCTATTACAATGAACCAGCCGAAATAGAAGATGAGGAAACTGCCGAAATTTTTCTGTTTTGCTATTTTAAATACATAAAACCTTTTAATTGCATTGGCTAAAGTTATTCCTCCAAGCTATTTCCTTTAGATGAATATAATTTTATTTTTAGTAACATTATATATGCCAATTTCAAGTATTTTCTGTTTTGAACATGTTCTCTTTTTTATGCTTATAAAAAAATGAGTAAATATATTTTAAAATTTCTGGTGGTTTTTTTTTTTTTTTTTTTTTTGTGCGTGTGTGGAATTTTTGTAATTAACTCTGAATTTTATTATTTTTTGCTCTTATATTTTGTAGTTTGTGAGACTATTTGAAATAAATATTAATTAACAAATAATACATAAATTGTACTTGTGGTTATTATGCAACAAAAATTTTAATATAATTAAAAAATAAAAAATATATGAAAATAAGAAATTTTAAATATTTATTCATTTTATTATAACAATATTAAAAAACGAAATATCAATATATAAGTAAATCAAAAATAAATTCTGATAATTCTTTATAAAGTATATTAATAAGTTAAATGATAAAGCAAGATATTTTAGAATAAACTTACATGTGAACAATTACTTCGCATTTCAATTTATTACAAGTTGAAATGTTATAAATTTATAAACTATTAAAGTCTTACTTAATAAATATGTTTATTTACTTACAAACTTCTTTACTGTATTTAAAATAAACAACATATTGGATGGAATTATTTTTATTAAGCATTTTTTGTGTGAGCCTTCAGTTTTAACTTAATGCAAAGAAAGGCAAAGGTAAACACATTCGGCTTTCTATTCCATACTTTGAAAAATAAATTTTCGTTCAATGGTAACTTCTTCATTTTTTATAATACATATATGCGACTTCCTTCATCATTGTTGAATAAAGATGTCGAGTGCCTGAACGCGAAGCGTTCATCTACTCAATGGTATGTGAAGGCAGTAGGAAAGAAAAGTCATGATAAATAGATAATAGTAATCGTATGATTTGAGAGAAAAAAAAAAGAAAGTAAGAAAAATATAAATCATCGGTGATGGAAATGTAACAAGAAATTTATGATCAGTAAATATGCGTTGAAGTAAAATATCTAAAAAGCGATAAGTGAGCAGGAAATTATGGTGGTTTGAGGCTTCGATTCCATTTAGAAGTAGAGAAAGGATACTTGTATTTTCCATTCAATTGTGTAAATATAGTTTGTGCCTTGATGAGAGGGTTTTCGTGAGTAGCAATGGTATTGAAGAAATTTCTAGAAAGTTTAGTAATATAGTTATCAATAGAATCAATTTTTAAATCTTGATGAATTGTAGAGTTGCGGACAAAGCAGGGTGCACCTGTGATAATACGAAGAAGTTTGTTTTGAATAATTTGTACAGATTTCTTGTTAGATTGTGCAGCTAGACCCCAGATTGGGGCAGCATAGGTAAGGATAGGCCTAAGAACTTGTTTCTAAAGCAGAAGTTTGTTTGGCAAAGTTAATTTAAAAAAATTATAAATGAGTGGTAAAGTGAGATAAAATTTTTTCCAACATTTTTCTTTGATTTTTTGAATATGAGATCGAAACGTAAGTTTATTGTCAATAATTAAGCCGAGATATTTAATATTAGTTGCCCATTCAATTTGTTGATCAAAAAGGGAGAGGTTAATATATGTTTTACCTCACCAAAACAATCCTCCAAATCATTTTCGACAATATGGTAATCTGGCGTGGCCATTTCGGAAAATGATAGCTTGAGATTTAGAGACTTAATTGCGATGCGCCATTTTGTTAGCCAATCCTCTAGGATATTCAGAAAATTTTGAAGAGTATTGATGACATAAAGAAAAGAAGCACCTTGGGCAAGAGCAGCAGAATCGTCAGCAAATAGGCAAGTGGAATGAGGTGTGCATTGAGGAAAGTCGTAGGTAAAGATATTGTAGAGAATAGGACTTAGCACGCTTCCTTGAGGTGTGCCAGCACAAATACGACCGATTTTGGAGAATTCATTATGAAGTCGAACGTCAAAGGTTCTAGTTTTAAGATAATTTGTAATGATAAGTGTGATCCAAGTTGGAAATTGAAGTTCGATCATTTTGTAGATCAGTCCATTGTGCCACAGTCGATCGAAAGCTTTCTTGACATCTAGAATGACACCACCTGTAAAAAATTTATAGTTATATCCTTCAGTGATAATATTGGTGACAAGTAGAAGTTGGTGACAAGTTGAGTGATGTTGACGGAATCCAAATTGTTCTGCTGGAATTATGGAATTTTTATCGCAAAAAGAAGTAATATGTTTCACTAAGAGTTTTTCGTAAAGTTTTCCTACACAGCTAAGGAGTCTGATGGGCCGATAATTTTGAGGAAATTTCCTATCTTGGCCAGGTTTAGGGAACATGATGATATTTGCTTTTTTCCAGATAGGAGGGAAGTAGTGATATTTAGTACAGCTGTTGTAGATTTTTGTAAGATGAGTAATGGCATTAAGGGAGAGACACAGTAAGGCTTTATTTGGAATATTGTCAGGTCCAGACTTCCTTCATGAGTAAAAGTGTTTTACAAAATATTTTTATGTTTTAGCAACAAATAATTCGAATATTCCGATCCGCTATTTTGGAAGCACAACTTCGTCACTTTTTAAACGTCAGTTCCGGCAACGCTGATTTCATCATTAGACATTTCCATTGTTTACTTATTACTTTGTCTTTTGTAAACATTTATAAAGCGTATGACGAAAGCATTGCTCTGTTTATAAACATATATAAATTCCGTATAACCATTTCAGTTCCGTAATTTTTTCGGGAAATAACAAATTTCTTTCTTATTAGTATTTTTTTTTCCAAAAATGTATCGTCTATAAAATACCTGTGTGACTCACTGTCAGAAGTAAAATACTTAAGAAAAAGGTAAGTGCTCTGAACATTTTCTTCAAAGTAAGGTATTCTTTCATTCGTTTTATTTTTAAGTCACATTATTTTATTATTTACGGTTTTAAAAAAGAATGCAAAATGAAAGTATTGCAAAAAAACGCATTTCTAAAAATAGCAGGTATATCTGACAAGAGCAACTTTTCATGCATATATTATATGAATTTTATATCTGTGATTTTTTTGTTTGTATTAAATATTTATTTTGTTTGTTTTTCATTATTCTTGCATTACTTTCAGTGATTTTTTTCTGGCAAAAAAATGGGATTAATGAATAAAACACAATTAATATATTTATATATAGATATATATCATGAAGTAGATGTTCACCTGTTTAATATGGCTTATAAATATATTTAGAAACCATTTACTTTTTCAAATCTTTAAAGATATTGTTATTACATTGTATATACATTTGCATTAAATATTATACTCAGTTTATATACTTTCAAGTATTGTCATTCTTTCATATTTTATCTTATGATATTAGTTGTCAACTTTCTGTTGCATTAGTTTTAGTGTAAGAGTTAAATTAATATTTGACTGTGTTTTTAATTGATTAAATTTGTTAATTTTAATTCTATGCTTTCTTATTAAATTGCTTATATTCTGATTTTTCTAGTGTGTCTTTGATGTTTAATACTTGCATTTTGTATTATGATGTTTAATAAATTATTTCAAAATCAAGTTAATGTTAAAAAATTTTTACTTCTTATGTGTTTGCATTTATTTGTATCTTTATCAAATTTAGGTATCTAAAAAGCATCAAGATGGTAACTAGAAAACTAAACAGTGCTACTACAGCAATTCTTATTAATGCTGTCATGGTTGGATTTGCATCAACATATTCCTCCACAGCTACTGAAAGCATGAAATCTGGTAAACTCAATCCTAATGATGTAGAAGTATCATGGATTGGTAGCTTTCTGCCACTTGGAGCAATTGTTGGGGGTCTGTTAGCAGGTAAGTTAATTATTACTAATTATCGAAATGTATCTCTAATATTGGCAATTATAGACATGAACATGAAGTTTGGTTTATTCATGGTTGCTTGTGGCAAAAACTATATCTTAGATTATAACATTTTCATTAAGGATTTAGTGTCAAAAAAACATCTACTAGAAAATTTTAATTCCTTTGTTTTGAATTACTAATCAAAACATAACAAATTAAATAATTTTAAAAATACCTACAAATTAAATAATTATAAAAAAAAATTAAGATATTTTTAGAATATTCATGCACAATTGCTCAATTATTTACATCAAAATTCAACCAAATTTTGTTATGAAAACTGCCTAACTTGAAATCGTATATTTCTTTTAGATATGTAGATTTATATGTAATTTTATTTATTTTTTATTTATTTATTTATTTATTTTGACATTCTAATTAAATAAAAATATAGAAAAAAGATACAGATTAAGTTTTTTTATGAAATCATTAAATTTTTAAATATCATTATAATTTTTTTTTTTTTTAGTATTAAAATTTCTTGAAATTTTTTAATAGTTCTTTTAAAAAAAAAAAGACTGTACAGAAGTCAAGATAATATGCTACAACATTTTTACTTATTTTATGATTGTATTTTTCTTTCCATTGCATCTTATGAAAGTTAAAAGTTAAGACCTGCATGATTTAGATGTTGATATTTATTTTAATATCTGGAATAGATAATAAATTACTTCTTTAAATTACCACCTTCTACTGTCTAAATATTTAATTTTTCTGTAAAATAATTGTGATAAAAAAATGATTAAATACACAGGAATTTTTTTTAAATGTTATGCCAAGATTCTTTTAAGGAGGAATTTTGAAGTTATCGCTAAAATAGTTAAAAATTTCTGTAGTAAATATTACAAAAGACCTAAGAAATTACATGAAAAAAGACAAAGTTAAATTTATTGAAAACTTTTTCTTTAATATTATAGATTATTTGACAAGTTTGTGGGAAATAAAAAAATGTATTACTTAATACAATTAAATAGATATTGAATCTGTTTTACTATCTTATTAAAAGTAAATCATTTTGTATCTATTTAGTATTTTAATAATTGCATAAATTCATTTATTTATCAAATTATTAGTAAATTTGAATTTTTTAATATTTTATTGGCTTCTTTTTAGATTTGGGCATTAATCTTTTTAAGACATGCTTATTGGCCAGTTGAATGTGTAACCAACTTTTTAAAAAAAAGAATATTTTATTATAATTACCTAAAAGGTTTTTTGTTTTTATTCTAATACTAAAAATATTTATATCAAAATTAAGAATTTTATATAATTATATTCTCAATTATAGATTTAGTTTATAGACTAGAATAGATTTTAATTTATTATTATTATTTTTATTTTTAATGTCTTTTAGGTTACCTCTCAAATTCCATTGGTAGAAAAGGAGTACTAATGTATCTCTCCTTCCTACTAGTTATTGGATGGCTGTCTATTGCATATGCTTCAAACCTTACATTTGTGTACTTTGGCAGATTTATTACTGGTATATGTGTAGGACTGATTTGTGTTGTTACACCAATGTATATTGTTGAAGTATCAACTCCTGAGAAGAGAGGAAATTTAGGAACAAGATTTCAGTTATTTATTTGTATTGGAATTATTCTATCTTCTGCTCTGGGTAAATACTTAGTGTGGGATTGGCTTGCAATTGGTGGAGCTGGACTTACAATTTTATCTCTTTTGAGTATGCTTCCTTTCCCAGAATCCCCACGCTGGCTTGTAATGCATAATAAACAGGCTGATGCTGTTCATGCAGTTAACTTCTTGTATGGGAACACAAATGATCCTTCTGTTAATGAACTTCTAAGTGAAAGTCTCACTGTTTCAAATAGAAATTTCATTGCCCCACAAGAAATTCGCCATCCTACATTTTATAAGCCTGCATTGCTATCTGTTGCTCTTATGTTTTTCCAACAGTTTAGTGGCTCAAATGCTATATTATATTATACTGTATTAATATTCAAAGAGGCAAAAAGCTCTATTGATCCTTTGACAGGTAATATTGGTGTGGCTTTTATGATGTTTCTTTTTACTTTAATTGCTGCATTAACAATGGATGTCATTGGACGCAAAAAGGCTTTATATATATCAGGTTTTATCACCTGTGTTTCTTTAAATGCATTAAGTATATATTTGCTTCTAAGTGCTCGAGATCCATCTTTGAAGCAAACATATGGATGGGTTCCTTTATTGTGTGTTGTTGTTTATATTTCTGGGTTTTCACTAGGTCTTGGACCAATACCTTGGTTAATGATGTCAGAAATGTCCCCAATGAGAGTACGTGGACTTGTATGTGGATTGGGTACAGCATTTTCTTGGACATTTGTATTCATAATTACTAAGAGTTTCCTTCAAATTGAATCTCTTGTCGGTGACTTTGGAGCTTACTGGATTTATTCAGTATTTTGTTTAATGACATGTTTTTTTACTTTAATTTTCCTTCCTGAAACGAAAGGGAAAACTATGGAAGAAATAGAAAATTATTTTGGTGGTGGTGAATCTCAGATTCATCCATTACCAGAACTACCTGCTGAAAGATTTACTGATCAAGATACATAAATTATTAACTCAAACAAAAATCTATGTTCATTCATATTAGTGTACAGTGGATTCTAATCTTGTCAAATTACAGATAGTGTTCAGACTACAAAGGGTCAATAGAAAATGTATTACATTCTACTGCATCTGAATTTTAATGAAAACTAAAACAAAAATACAAAATATATGTATGTGCAACATATATATATGTAACATTATAAAGAACTAAAACATCTAGAAACATAATAAACTTTAAGCTACAATTTGAGGTTTAAATTAATCAGGTTTTTTTTTTAAGAATCATTTATTGTTTTGTTTTGAATGTCATTAAAAATTAAAATTTTGTTGAAATCAAGTCCTTTCTCCTCAGTCAAAATAAGAATTGACATAGGGTGCAAAATGAGGGAAACTTCAAGTTTTAAATGGAAAGAGTACCAAGTCGCATGCTGCAACAAGTATGTTAGGTTAGAGAGAATATATTGTACTATTATATAATGGCAATCCTCTTATTTCTAACTACAAGAATAATTTTTTTTTCCCAAGAAAAAAACTTGTGATCTATATATATATATTAATTTCTGCCTAAGCACAGCTTCAATTTGCATCCAAATTACCAAGCAATTGACGAAGACAAATTTTGAAAGTTGATCAATATATGTTTAAAAATTACCCAATTTGGAATAAATTGGGTTTTACTCCAATTAAATGACATTTGGTGGTTGGTGAATTTTTCATGGTTGATGTTATTTTTTACTGTTGTAATCTGAGCTTTTGACCCCTTCTGACTGAAATCTCCACTCTTCTATCTCCAGATGTTCAAAATTTGATAGTTATGAGTGTAACCTGTTCCAGCATGGGGTAGAGAGAAAAAGTTTGTTTAACTTTGCTCTGAATTTTATTGTTAAATTTGCAATGCTGCTAAAGAAAAGAAAATTATTCAATCTGACCAAAATTGACTAAATGATAAGCAGCACATAAATCTATAGAAAATATGTAGTCAGAATATTTGCTTTTAACAGACATGAATCTAAATAAGACTTAAATTTTATTTCCTGAAGCTGTGGTATGCTGGGTTATATGTGCTAGTCATGTATAAAATGCTTTGAAAAAAGTATTGTTTTGTTTAAATAAAAGTTATAATTTTGAGTATTATCCTTGTTCATGATCAGGGCCGGATTTTCCTATAGGCTAACTAGGCTTCAGCCTAAGGGCCTCAAGATCAAGAGGGGCCTACATTCAAATTGTTAGCAAAATTAGAATTACACTACACTAAAACACTGAATCGAAAATAAGGAGAAATTTTACACATATGAATAATAAACAAACATAATAAGTAATTTACAAACGTAAAAATGGAAGGTGAAAGGGCCTCATAAGTGGAATAGCCTATGGCCTGTTTTTCTCTACATCCGGCCCTTGTCATGATAATTTCAAATTAATAATAGTAAAATCATTTTTTAAAGTTAACTATGGTGACATTGTATTGAGGTTTAATTTATACAAATGTGTAAATATATACATTATATAATTTTGTGTTCATTTATAAACATATGTGATAGATTTCCCATCAAATTGTAAGTGATGATACAACATCTATTATGAATTAGTAATACTACCAGTGTTCATTGTTGATATTATTAATTGATAATTTTTAGTATCAATTGGTAATAGTAGTCATTGATGCATTTAAAACTAAAACAAATGGAGGCTTTTAATTAAAAAAATGTTTTGCATAATCTGATTTGAAACAATTTTTATTTCAACTATTTTTAAAAATATGCATGGAGAGGTCTTAAGACTGTAACAATAATTTGTTATGCATATTACAAGTTTTAACTAAGGAGTAACCAGTGAACTGCTGAAGGAAGATTTCTTTAGAAGAATTAATTTTTAAACTCATGTGACATATTTGTTGATTATTGACATACATGTTTGTTTTTGGTTTTATATTAGTTCTGTTGTAGACTTAATTTTCAAATAACTCTGAGAATGTCTTGTGAAAAACAGATAATTTATGTAAAATATACTGTCTGAAATATGAGTGATTTAAATGAATGTAATTTATTAAGATTTTTTTTAATTAATCTTTTATTATATGTATATTTTCTATAAATGTAGATAGCTTTTTTTTTTTTTTTTCGTGTTAATAAAAGTATTTATTGTTGTTTAATGTTTATTCTTTTATACTCGTATTCAAAACATCAAGAAATTCTAATTACAGAAGTTAGTCAGAAAATAGTCATTTTTTCATTTTATCTAACTTTTAAAAAAAATGAAAGATTTTGTTTAAATTTTATTTGTGTCTTATTAATTCCATGAAGTGTATTATCAGCTAAACTGACAGACCTCTTTAAAATTATGATGTTTTAGATTTTAAAAAATTTGATTAGAAGAATGTTTAATACATTGAAATTATAACATTTGAATATATTAAAATCTTAATTTTTTCTACGTCTACAATAACATATTTGAGGAATTTTGATTTAAAATTTTTTAATTATGATCACCACACTTTATTTCTGTCTCTCTATTCTATTATTCTTGATTATATAGTACATTTTTTTTTTTTTTTTTTTTTTTTTTTAGTTCTTTAACTTTAAGCAAAATTACAACTACTTATGAATACTAACAATATTTCGAAGAAATAAGTAATAGAATAATTTCACCTTTATAACAATAATTATAACCTTACTAAGAATAATTCCACCTTTTATAATATTCACAACCTTGTATATTTATTAAGAAATTTTTTAAGTGATTTGTTTTGCCATTTTTGTGACATTTGAAATTTAAGTGAGCATAATTACTAATTGATTCCACAAACTTTTTTTTTCTGCTGCAAAAAATTTTAGAATCTATGAAATCGAAAGTACATTTTTTTATTTTTTTTTTATGGATGGAATTGCTATAAAGCATTACTGAGCCATGAGAAATTTATTAATTACAAAATTGCCTTATATTCATACTTTAACAAATTATTTATGATTTATTCTGCATTTCAGTAATCCTCAAAATTTACTTCTACTCATTTCTTAAACCAAAATTTTAAATACAATTACAAAAACCTTTTAATATTCTGAAAAATTTCGGACATGGTTTGGGCTTCCCTGACAGCCAATTCATCAGCTCTGTAAATGGAGCTGCCATACACCACAGCTCTACATTCCTTCATGAGCAGTAATTAAGACATAATAGGTAGGGCGATCGATCAGGCAGTCTACTGTTGGCTAAATGTTATGTTTAAATGGTTGCTAATTCCACGACTAAAATGTCGAGCAAATAATTTATGGAAGGCAATATACATTCCGTACAGAGCAACTTGCAATTTATTCATTACACTCTTCAGCCCATGCATATTGCCTAATTCTACGTTCGCATAATCACCCATATCGCTACCGTTGCGTCATAGTGTGAAATGAATATGTGCGAGAACGTTGAGAATTCCCGTGCTGATTCAACACCTATGTGATTTCGAGCCGCCTAGGTGTACTTACCTCTACTGGGAATGTATTACTCTATACATTTTTGTACCCATATGCTTTGTGTTTGAGAGATAAAATGAGAATTCTGAATGTCCCACGAGATTGTTTCTCGGCTAGGACCTGAAAGTAAGAAAACCTTTAGTAATTTGATATTTATCATCGTTTCCTACCGTACCATGATCCGACGCTAGAACTTGCTAATTCGTATATTTACTTGTTCATCGATTTCAGAAATATTTCTTACCATATTAATTGTTTATGTTCGATCTATTTCTTATTTAAAATTTAATGCTGATCTTAAAACCAGTTGCTATCAATTTTTTCCGGTACCATGCATTTGAATCATATTGCCAAAGTTTCTTCCAGATTCGAATATTAAATTTCTGAGCGGTGTATACCAAATAGATTTCCTTCAATTTAAAGAACTCAAAAGGCATGTATATCTTTTGCAAGATTTGGGAGAGTTCCCCTTAGAGTGAGTTTTATGTGCCCCCTTAAATAAAGTATTTATGAACAACCAAATGACAGCTGCTCCATAGCAGTGAGAGATAAAGGTACTTATTTTACTGAGGTTCAACTGCAATGTGCAGGAATAGATGAACATTCGCCAGAATGTTTCAAATATTAATATAACTTAACTTGAAAACCGGTTGATACCGAAACTTGTAGGACCGTTTTTGTCTAATATGTAACTGGTATGAATGATTTTAAAATGAATTGTATGTATTGATATAATGATTCGTAGCGTTTAAGCGAATAATACGCATTCAACCAATCTGCAATTTTTCATTATCGTCTGCGGGGAGAAATACACTTATTCCGTTTTCATTTAGAGTATACAATCTTCTGATGTATACATTCACATATGTTATATAAGCTCACCGAACAAAAAATTATCTTCCCCATCAGAAATTACGTTAATACCAATGTAATTCCGCCTTTGGATTTCATAACCGCCTGAATTCAGTTAGGAAGAAACACCACAAGGTTTTCAAGGTACATCGCATCCACTTTAACTCATTTGTTGATAATTTGATTAAACAAATCCATCAAATTGCTGATTTTGGATTTTATTCGCTGTTTCAACAGTTTCCATAGATCTTCCCATGGGGTTCAAATCGGGTTAATTTATAAGCCAGTCGAGATATAATAGTGTGTGAGTGTTCATAAAGTCCGTCACATATGCGTCCAGCTCTTGAACTTTGCTGTTATTATCTTGAATAAGGGGGAGAAAGGGTCTCAACAACATATTCATCATGAAGATATTGGCTGACAGACTTTTCGTTGATTGCCTAAAATGTTAGAATAAACATGCTCATTCATCCTAGTGGTCATCTCAGTGTACGGCCCAATCCTTAATACGAAAAACACCTCCAAAACATCACAGACCTACCTCCGATTGGATCCTGACTTTTAGCACATTGGAGGTCAAATACTTCGTTTGTGGTTCTTTGCACTCGACGCCCTGAATCACTTCAATAAATAAAAAAAACGCTTCTTTAAACCACATTACATGGCGCCGGTCAACTACCAATTATATTCAGTGATTTTTGGCCCACTGAAGGCGTTTTTGTGCGAACAATGCCTCTTCGATTCCAAATTTCCATTGCATGCAGTTCCTCGGAATAATCTTTAGCCATCAAGTTAACATGGACATCATTCACTGACTGCAGAAATTATCATCAGGTTTGGAAGCGATTTTGATTCGCAAGCCGTGAAACTCGTCTCGGTTAGGATCTTTTTCCAATCACATCTGTTGTCATTTCTCATGGCCACGGGTGTTACACCACTTTGTAGACACATTGAAGAGTCTACTGCGAAATATCAACAACTTCAGTCACCGTATTACTATGGGCACGACCGAACATCATTGTCATTCTGTCCCATCCTTGAATTTACCCATCTCTACTTACAATTCCTGTTTGAAATAAAAATGTCTCATTGAAAATTACTACCTTATAAACACAAAGAGGCGGCGAGCAATTGAGCACGTAAATCAACCATTGCGCCATGTGTAAAAAACTAACGACTCCTCTGTGCTTAAGTTCCAATGTGACAATTTTTTTTATCCGATGATATATATATATAATAGCACTTCTTTCCGATTGATAGGAAAACGTCGATGAGTATTAGTACTATTTAAATGAAACAAATCCGGTGCATATTTTCCTTTTGACCATCGTCCATCTGTGTTTTTGAATGTAGTCTTTTTTAACGATAGATCTCGGTATCTTCGGGAGAAATCCAATTAAGAATTATTGTGTTTAATGCAAATTTTGCTAAAGTTTCTCTAACATCTAAAGTTTCCAAGAGGTTTAAATGGTTGATCTGCATCAGTGACCAAGGCATTAATGCTAATACAAAAAAATTTATTATTCTCTAGAGTATCGTTCCTATTATGAATACGTAGCTTTGATGATTTTATAAATTCTCTGTTATAACCTTCACAATCACAAAGAGAAACCCAAAATTTTCCTTTCAGATGAGAAATTCGACGACAGACAGTAGCTGAAATTTGTTTGTATGCGATTCAAAAATCTCTGGAAAGTTAAGTTAGGTCTTTATATAAATGATTTCTTTTATGACGGAGGAGTTTTTCACATTTCGAATTCCACCATGGTTGAGAGGGTTTATGAGAAATAGAACAGTTCTGCTTGTTGTATAACATGGTTTATAAAAATGTTGTATAACATGATTATTATATTTATGGGAGGAATCTGCTGAAAAGTCGAGAAATAAATAAAATGTAATATGAAATATTTATTAAAGTAAAATGACAAAATATTAGCTTATTGATCTGTCTGAAATGATGGAGTTATTGCTCGTATGAAACATTTTGTTATTCTCTAGATTACCATTGTTGTGAATTGCCTTGATGATTTTATAAATCCTTCCGTTATAACTTGCAGAGTTACAAACTGAATCCCAATATTTTTATTTCAGTTGAGAAATAAATCGACAAAGAGTAGCTGAAGTCTTCTTATATGCGATCCAGAAATATCTAGAAAGTTGAGTTAGGGCTTTATATAAAAGATTTCTTTTGAGACGGAGGAGATTTTCACACTTTGAATTCCACCGAGAATTCCACAATTCCTTTGAGTTCCGAAATTCTTTGAATTTGCGAGTTATAACAGAAGGTTGAGATAATTTATGAGAAATGTATAGTTTTGTGTGTTATATTGTAACATAGTTAAAAAAAACTTGTAACTCAGAATAAGTTTCAAATGTAGATAAGGAATTTTGATGAGCTTGAAGAGAATGACTAAGTTTAGGCCAACAGATAGCGTGTCTATAATTTTTAAGTTGGTGGTTGAATTGGAAGGATAATTGAATCGTCCTTCCAACTCAACCACCAACTTAAAAAGGATCGCTATCAAACGGGTATGAATGTACGAGGAAAGAAATCTTTGCATATATATCTGCACTTGTGATGGATAAATCTAAAAGGGAGGAAGATGAAGGTGTAATATATATATTAAGTGTTAAGATCTTCGTGATTTTATGAATGATAGACGATTTAGCATTTTAAAATTTGTTCCTCCACCTCTTTGAGCATTTTTAATCAGTGGCTTTATGATCCTCGCCCCATTGAATACATTTCAGAAACTGTCATACACAAGCTGAGAGATTGTGAGAACCGCTGCATTGTTCACACACTATAGAATTTTTTCAAGAGTTGAGTAAAAGAAAAGAAAATCTTATACTAAAAATTATGATTGAAAAATTATAAAAAAATAAAATGTTTTTTCTCCCCTTGTTAGCAACAATTCAGCATACTCTAGCATTATATTACCAAGAATAATTACTAAAACTGGAGAGAATAACGTAAATTTTTGTTACTACAAATCATCTGAGTTCAAAAATGAAAAGTTCTTTTCTTCCTCAAATTCATTAGCTAATTTTTCCAATTTTATGTCTAATGGAATATCATGGATCAAAAAACAAGTTGTAATTTTTTCAAAGTAAATAAATGCGTTTACTAGAAGACCCATAATTGCCTTAATGTTAGCCAGTTCTTTACCTGTTTGGAAATGATCAATCGGATGAGGGAAAGAGGGAGTTTGCCTTGACGGGTGATAGGCATGTTGTCCATTTGTATGGGAGTCATTACATGGGAAGCTACATTGTTTTTCAGAATCTTGAGTCAACTTTTATTAATTGTTCCTTCTGGACTTCTATTATAATAGTAAGAGATTGATCTTCCTGTTGGGCAGCGAATTGTAAATCTAAACTGTTTCGTTGAAATTAGAAGTTCATATACAGTCTTGATTAATAATCTATATATGAACGTTAATAATAATGCCTTCATGATAAGTGTGCGCTCGTCGTGTTATAATGAAGAAAACAAAAAAAAGTTAAGCAGAAGCCAGTTTCGTTCTACATGAAACTCAAAGATTTCGTGAAAATTAAAACTGACGCAGAAAAGTACGAAAAAGAAAAAAAGAATAACTAACGTACCCAATTTGAAGGGTAATTTCAAACATAAGCAAATATATTTACCACCTTTGGAAAGTTCAATAACAAGAGTAAATGGATTAGGTAACTTCACTAAGTCCACAAAACAACAGTCTCACAACGTTTCATAAATTTCTTTAGTCATGTAGTACTTGAATCGAAGGAGTATATGGGGATGCGAAGCAACAAGGACTATAATCCCCTAAACACTATATGGAAACAGTTCATTTTCCCTATTTATACGTCACTAAAAAGGATGCGAGATTTATTTTCCGCTCAGTAAGGAAATTGGAGCGAACAAAAATAGTGATTAATAGTATCCCCTGAGTGCCGAGAGAATTGCAGCTAATAAATATCAAAACGTTTAAGAGATTGGAGAAATAAAGTCAGATTTTTTTTGCAATCAAGAATTTTAGATAAAAAAGCTTTGAATGTGATATTATTTTCATGCATATTCAAGTTTTGCCAAAGATGTAATCTGGAGGTAGAATATTTTTTGCATCTTAAAAGAATGTGTGAAAGATCATTTATTTCATTACAGCTGTTACAGAAAGGATTGGAATCTAAGTTGAATCTATTTAACAGGGCGGGAGTAACGATCATTCTGCTGATGATACGAGCAATCAGTATATCCTGTCTTCTATTCTGTGTCCATTTTGTGATAGTTACAATGTCTGGAAAGTTTCCTATCAAATCATAATATTTACTGCTAAAGTAATTTGTTTCCGAGATTAGGTAGGATTGTTTTTTCAGGTTTGCAATGACATCTTCCGGGGATATCCATTCAATAAATTGCGAGAGTTCCGTGGTATTCTTTGCGAGAGAATCCGCTTTTTCATTCCATAAAATTCCCGAATGACCAGGAACCCATAAAAATATGATATATGGGTTCCTGGATGGGTTCCTGGATATATTGATTAAAAGTTTGTCTAACAAAAAGTTTCGAAGCAAGTCTTTGAATAACATAGGTAGAATGAATGTTAATATTTTTAAGTGAATTAAGAACCGAAAAACTGTCAGAAATTATTAAAATGTCCTTGTCAATAATAACTAGTTCATCTATGGCGACACAGATTGCCAAAACCTCTGCTGTGAAAACAGAGTTTATTGGGTTAATGCGATATGAAAAACTTTGATTGCAAGAAATGCCGGTGATTGAAGTTGAGACGTGACTTTTTGAGGCATCAGTGAGATATAGTGATCAGAGAAAAATCTTTTTATACAATCTCAAAAATCATTGACTATAAGTGAAACTGGGTTTTCTTTATTTTGGAAACTGAACTTCTGAAGGAAAATTTTACATAAGGAAGGATCATGCCGTGGCACAATTGGCAAGGTTAAGAGGTGTTCTGGTGAGCAATTATAATTTTGTAGAGTGTTTTTAAGAGTGTTTTCATCTTTGTCAAGTAACTGCAATTCATTATTTACCATCAAAGGGGAGAAAGAGTGGTTAGCATATTGTTTGATTAAAAACTGCAACGCCAAACGTTTAATTTTATCTGAAAGAATTTCTTGTCCAGACATTTTTAACAGAATAATATTCGGAGTCCAAATTGGTAATCCCAGAACAATTCTTAGAACTTTTGTTTGAATTGTGTTACAGGCGTTTAATTTGGTGACCGGGAAATTTTTAATTATTAATGCACTGTAATAAAATGTGCTGAGGATACTACTGTTTGCAATAGTGATAAGATGCTTTGTCCTTATACCATTTTTCTTTGATGCCAGAAATTTTAGACCGTTAATTTTTTTAAGGGCTTTTATACGTAAATTTCTTAAAATAATTTCGTTTTGGTTTATTTTTGAAAAAGGAATTCCGAGATACTTAAGAGTATCACTCCAGATGAGGGGAATTCCGCCATATGTTATCCGCGGCAATGAAATTGATCTTTTTTTTGATAAATCAACTATTGCGCTTTTTTCAGCACTAATTGTAAGATTCCAATAAGAACACCATTTGTATAAATTCTCCAGAGTATTTTGAAGCTGGGTTTGAATATAGGATAACGATTGATGTGAGCAGAAAAGAAAAATATCATCAGCGAAAATA
This sequence comes from Caerostris darwini, assembly GCA_021605075.1. Classification (NCBI taxonomy): domain Eukaryota; kingdom Metazoa; phylum Arthropoda; class Arachnida; order Araneae; family Araneidae; genus Caerostris; species Caerostris darwini. The sequence continues at coordinate 435,990 of BPLQ01008461.1, read as the reverse complement.
GAGCAATCAACATTTACCTCCAAAGTCTCAAAAATGTCATTAAAAAAAAAAAACAAAAAGAATTGGTGAAAGTACACTACCTTGTGGAAGGCCTTTAAAAGAAGGTTTTGGGTCAGAAACAGTGTTTCTCCATCGAACCTGAAAAGTCCTGTCCTGAAGAAAACCATGAATCCATTTAGCGATGTTTCCCGAGATTCCAATTTGGAGACATTTATAAATTAATTCGTCGATAGGCACGGAGTCATAAGCACTTTTTATGTCGAGACTGATACCGACAAAATATTTTTTTTCATTGTGTGCAGTTAAAATTGATTTATAGATGGTATAAATAGCGGTATGATTGTTTCTAAAAGGTATAAATCCATGCTGATTGGTATGAAGTCGATTGGTGAAAGTCAGAAAATGAACAATGCGCTTGGAAAGAATGCGTTCAAATACTTTACAAAAAACAGAGGTTAAAGCAATCGGCCTATACGACGACGTTTTTGTTTTATCCTTGTTGGGCTTAGGGATTGGAATAATGTCTATGCTGTAATCCAATGGAATAGGTTCAGAACGGAAGTTTTGTGCTGAAAAATAATTTGCAAATAGATTGCTTTGCTGTTTTGGATTACTAATATATCTATTATTGTGAAAAAGTATTTTGCTATTTTTTATATCAGGATCATTGTGATTAGTTAATTTAATCAGGATACGGAAAAATAATTTAGGGTTTCTCGGAATATTACTTATATTTTCCCAGTATTTTTGTTTTGCCCTTTTAATATGATATTTTAATTTACTTCTGTATTTTTTGTAGCGAATCCAATCAGGGACCGAAACACTATTCCTGGCCTTTTTCCACATTTTTTTCAGATGACAGAAGTTATTACATGCAATATTCCACCATGGTGGGTATTCATTATTAGGCAATATTTGGTTTTTGGTATTAATATTTATAGTGCGCGAAATTTTTTCAGTGACTATTTCAACGGTAGGGTCAGCAATCGATTGAAGAAATGTATTCGAATCTCTGAGAATTGGATTCCAGTATTTGATTTTAAGGTATTTTGATGCATTTGCTAGTTTGGACCATGAAACAACTATTGGAAGATGATCCCTTTCGAAGGTACAGTCAGAAACATAGCAACACACTTCGTTTAAGAGAGCTGCCGAACAAAGAGTGAGATCTATAACGGAAGAAGTGAAATTATGGGTGATGTGAGTGGGCGTTGAAGTATTCAGGATAGAAAAATGCGACTGATTCAACCAATCCAAAAATTATTCGCTTTTGGGCGTAGATGTTTTTCAGCCCCAAAAGGGGTGGTGTAGGTTGAAATCCCCAAAAATAAAAGTTGGCGTCTTTAGAGTACTGAAAAAATTTTGAACCTGATTGATATCTAACCCACGCGGTGCATAAATATTAACAATGGTAAATGAAAAGGTGTGTGACCGAATTTCTATTGCAAGTATCTCAAGGTTTGGGTCTTGAGAATTTTCAAAAATAACACGACCGGACATGTTTGTTGGAATACCTATTAGTAGACAACTTCCTGTTCTGTTGTTACGGTGAGTGCGAAAAAAGATTTTATTAGGGAATGAAAGACGATCATCTACTTTCAGGAATGTTTCCTGAAAAACCCAAAATTCTGACGTTGTGAAAGGGGGTTGGTGGAGCCAGATTTTCTTATTTTTCAGACTGCGACAGTTCCACTAAAGGAATGACATCACCGAAAATTACGAAAATAAATCAGGAAGGTATTATTCCCTAAGAAACTAAAAGAAAAGCCCTTAACTTGGGACAAAAACAAGAGGAATATTAATAAATACACTAAAACAACCGGGAACACCCGGAACAAAAACACCGCAAAAACAGTCTTAATCGGAAGCATTGCTTCCACCTGCATCCCATTGCATGGGATTATTAGTGGGTGGAACAAGGTTGATCATTTGGCGTTTTCGGTTAGGGGATTTTTTGAGGTCCGTTTGGTGGAATACTGAGACCAGATATTGCACAAGATTTTCGATTGTTTTTTGGAATATTTCAATTAGAAGAGTGGTCTGTTGTTCCATTTTAATCGTAATGTTCTGAACAATACTCTCTACTCTTTGATTTATGATTGCTTTTATGTTTGGAGCTGTCGTGTTGTTTTAGCAGCATCGGAGTAATTAGTTTTAGATGATTGAGCATATATGCGTCGTGCCTCGCCAATAGTTAAATAATTTCTGCACTTGAACTCGAGAATGTTTTGTTCATGGATATGGCGTGGGCAGATTTTGGAAGTTGCTGAATGAGGTCAAGTACAATGAATGCATTTTTCCGGACCTTGACACAATCCTTCATGGTTTACACCACACCGAGGACAAATGTTCTTGTCACAGACACGTGTTGCATGAGTAAATTCATAACAATGCAAGCACTGTCGGACTCTATCGACAAATTGGCAAATTTTTTGGTTGGTGAACCAGATCTTAATAGAATCAGGCAAAAAAGTTCCCAAGATTGTAATGAGTACCGGAGAAAATTCTTGAGTAGAGTTCAGTTTAACAAAGCGGCGCAACTCAACCACTTCCATGTCATTTGTATGCATAATTTCAGCCGCTAATTCCGACAATGGTAGATTGGTAGGTATATCAAAGATTAGAAACCGTTCCGTTATATTTTCAAAAGTTACTGCCGTAGAAATTGGCGTTTCCAGAATTTTGTCAAGATTTAAGATCTGTGCAGCGCACACCGGATCGGCAGTGGAAAATATAAGTTTTCCATGCCTCGAATATTTCATATTAGTAATAAGATCATGTCTATTTACGTGTTTTTTAATATCAGCCTGGATAAGGAAAGGATTTGACGCTGAATTTTAAGTTTTGCATCACTGTGTTGGCATATAATATGAATTTCCTCAAAACTTTTTTCACCCAATCGCAACACCAGTTCATTAATTGATTTTGAGCTTTTGTAGTAAATATTAGTATTGGAAGTCATGCTGGTATTTCTTTGACCGTCGTTCATACTGAATTGAGAATTATCCACATCGGACACAAAAATTGCCGAATGGCTCAGGTTGACTATTAAAATTAAATTGCCGGAAAGAAGAGAAAACAAAAAAAGAATAGGGTAATCTTACCTTTCACCTTGAGAAGGACAGAAAAAAGAAATTTGTTGAAGATTTATCAAAAACAGATAAACAAACCAGCAAGGGAGCAACACCCATTTGAAACACAGCTATGCACTCTCAGCACTCAGGGAAACCTAACCAAGTTAAACTGCATCAATACACAACCTTACTTCGACTTGACTTCACCAAGTGTCCTAGTCATGTCGTTATTTTATCTTAATTAAAATTTAAACATTTGTGTTATCAACAATGATTGATTGATTTTGATCTCAAGCAGTTATTTTATCTATTGAAGCAACCTCAAAAATTATCTTATCTGTACTAAAGTAACTGTTAATTAGTTCACGAATATAAAAGAAAAGTAAATCTTTTTTAAAAAAAAAAAAAATACACCTTACAAATTAACTTATTATTTATGGAAAATATTTAAAACGACCTGTTTTAAATTTTAATTATATTCAAGAATCAAGTTATGATATATGTTAACTCTAGCTGGAAATAAATTCTTAAATTTCATTTAAGATTTGAATTGAAAAGAGCAAATCTGTTATCGTTTCAGTTTGTTATTGTTACTTTTTGCATTTGTTTTTGTCGTACAAACATGGCATTTGGTGGGATTTATAATAAAGATGAAGCTTCGACTCTTTTAGAACGAATGTTGAATGAAATATCATACCATAGAGTACGAAAAATAACTCATTATTCTAGAGAAGGTAAGTACTTCAAATTTAATTATTCCTTAGGTTACTTTTTCTTTTAAATTTTAGCCCTGTGGTTATGAGTCATTTCCATGTTTTTCATTATTGTTGGTAAATTTCTTTAATTTTCTTTTACATAACTCAGTAACAAATTTTTATAATTGTAATTATCGTCTTAATTTATTTTTTAAAAACTAGGAATGGAAAGAATTTTTTTGCAATTCAAAAGTAAAAAATATATTTAAAAGTTCTAGAAAGGATTGCATTTTATGAGTCATTTCTTTATTTTCATACTGTTGATGATCAATACATTTTTGCTGAAATCTGTAATTAGTAAACTTCTACTAAATGTTGATTGTTTTAGTTTAGAATTTCTCGTTAATTATTTTTTCTTTAATAGTATAAAAATAAATTTGTTTACTTGTTTTCTTATTAAAAGCATTTTTTTTTATATAGCATAAGATTTCAAATATATATTTAAAAAAATATTTTAGTTTTAGAGTACAGAATTTCAGTACAAAATAGAATATTAAAAATTTCATTTTTTCTCCCCAATCCTAGACTAAAATATATAATATAGTTTCTTCTTGTATAAAATACTTAAGCTATTAAATTATATTGGGCATTTTTTTAATTTCTATTGATGAAATTAGTTTTTCAATATTTCCATATGTTTTTAAAATCATTAAGATCTCCGAAGTTACTCATTTATTTAATAAAAAAATTTTGTTTTACAATACTTAGCCTTTTCTTTTAATAAATGCTCTTTAAAATTATGCCTTTGTTGTTAGTATTATGTTCTCTAAATTAATAAGGCCTCTTAATAGTATATGTCTAGTTACTAATTATGAATAATTTTAAGCAATTTATTGATATTTAGTAACTAGCCTAACTAAATTTAATGTGTTACAAATATGGGGATAGAGTCCTTTCAAATGACTTTATAAATTGGACTATAAATAGTTATTTTGCAGTAAAATATTATTTGATTTTACAATTATCACTATAAATGTTATTTCAAACATAATAGAGTTTAGGAAATAAGAAATTTCTAAACCTGGAGAAATAAAATAAAAAAAAATGTTTTTAATGGAAGTTTATGAATTGAATTTTAAGTATATAAAACATTAATCATGTTTTTAATTTTTTTTTTTTTTTTTTTATATACTTCAGGTTTCTTAAACTTAAGTAGACAAAAAAATATATAATTTTTGTCAAAGTTAAAAGTGTGGAGGGGCAGCTGAATAATCAGAGATTGCTGCAATAGGCATAAATTATTATTTATACCTACTACTACAATAGACATAAATAATCATGCAATTTTTATAAAATAGTTCAATAAAAGTAAATTAGTGTTAATAAAAACATTTATCGAAGCATGCATTTTTTATTTTATCTAGATTCATTTAAACCAAAATCAGATACACTATATAGTATAGAATTTTTAAATTTTATTTTTAAAAACTTATCAATAAGCATAACATTGTTGTTTGTCATATGGGAAAAATCTGTTATTTCTATTGGTAATCAAACATTCATATGAGAAATTCTAAATAAAAATAAGATATGAGAAATCTAGATTAAATATTGGTTCATAACAATAAGGAAAATATTGAATGACTTTTTTATGCTATTATGTTAAACAATATATATATATATTTTTTTTTTTGAAAATTTCTTCTCTTATATGTTAAATTTATGATATACATTTATGTTCAATATTTTTGTAACATTACCTTGATTTTTATTTCATTATCTAATTGTGCTTTCATCATATAAAAAAAAATTCTAAAGAACATTTTGAAGAGTTTTAAAAATGAAAACAAAAGATTGTACACTGTAAAAAGTAGTTCCAAAAATCGATTCACTCAATCATTAAAACTGTATTAAAAGAAATTATTAGCATACTGTACAAAAAAAAAAAAGGTAGAAAGAAATATTTTGAATCTTTTTTGAATTGAAAATTTATAAATATATAATTTTATAAAAAGTACTTTTGATTGTGCAGAGAAATTTTGAGGAGTACTTTTACAAAAAAGGATATTGTTTTCCAATTATTTTGAGCAGCAATTTTGGTATTTTTTGTTTTTATTTACAAAATCCTCAAAAAGTTCTGACAATATTAATGCATCAGTACTATATATCTTAGTTAAATATCCTTTGCTAATTTATCAACCTGATTTTTTTTAACTAAATAAAATAGCATTAAGTAATAAGCTGTGTTTATAAATCTTCTCAAGCTCAATATTATTCAGAATTACCTTTCTCTTTTACTTTTAAAGAATGTCATTTGTTTGTTTTTAAAATTATATATTCAGTGTTTTATTTGTTATTAATTTAATTAATATTTATTAATGAATTTTCAGAATCTGGATTTGTTATTTTGAACACAACAAATTTTTGGAATGAATTCTTTCTTCAACATTTCCTACATCAGTGTGAAAATAGAGATGATATGTTGTTTTTTGTTCGAAAGCATGAAAAAAGAGGTGTATCTCGATATATCCCAAAGTTTGAAGTACTTAACTTTTGTTTTACTTTTTTTAATTATTAACAACTTAAGCTACTTTATTTAATCCTTTAAATTGTTATTTTTTTTAACCTGTAGATATGAAACCTATATTATATATATTTTATTTTAGTATATAACTGATATAAAACATTAACATTTTAGTTCTTATTTCAGACTTTGTCAAAAAAAAAAAAAAAAATTTATTGCACTCATAATATACTATTTGTTATTTAATTATTTCTTCATTAATTCAGGGTGTCTAAGATATCTGATAAAAATATAAAGGCAGACAGGGTAAACTCGAATAAACATGATGTAATAAAATGTGTTTGTATGTGGAAATGGTGCATGTAAGGAAGGTAGAAATAACAAGAATGTAAGAAAACCAAATAGTCAAAAGAAAAAAAAATTTTATGCTTAAACTTTTTATGATAGTTCTCATAAGAGGGACCATTAAGAGTAATACAGGTTTCACAGCCACATTGCATAAATTTTTGTGCATTATCAAAAATATCAGGCATGTTTATGCTCATTTCAGGACATAAGAATGCAACCAAACAGTTAACAGCAAAGTCTGGCCACTAGATCTTCAATGGACGTAATAGGGCTTCATAGCATATGCTCTTAATGTGCCCACAGAAAAAGAAATCCTTACATATCAAATCTGTTAAGCATGATGTCCAAGAAACCACACTCTCTCAATCCTATATGGGCCTTAAGTAGCATTCAGATAATTTCTGATGTTCCTGCTAAAGTGGGCTGGAGCTCTATTAGGCTGGAACCACATTGATTTTGGTACTGCTAAAGAAATATTGGAAAGAACTTCATATAAGGTATCTTGTAAAAAGATGCCATATGTATGTACAAATATATGTGATATATTAAACTTTTTTTCTATTGTATGCCAATCTATGTTCTGCCACTTTGAATTTTGTTGATGCAACTCTTTTGAATGCTTATTGTAAAAAATTGAATCTTTAAAAATTTTCTTTTGATTACTTCTGTTTCTGATTTACATGCTTTTCCTTATATTAATATGAGCCATTTCTAAACACACAATACAAAATCTGCTTATTTTAATCCATTCTATTTTTCTTTACATTTTTGCCAAATAATTTAAGACACCCCATATATTTCTTTGAATTAGTTCTAGTCTTTTTTAAACTATTTTAAATTTTAATAAAGATTGATTAAATTGAAATTTTAAATTTTTAGCTTAGTAATTTTCATTGGGTTTTTATTTTTAATTTATATAATTTATTGGAAAGTTTTTTAAAAAAAATCCCAATGTCATTTCTGTTTAAATAAAAATTACCATTTAGGAAATAAAAAATTTTGTCATTTATATAAATTTTGTTTAGTATTTTAAAATGTCTGTCTTTTATCAATATTCAATTCCAATATAACTACATTATTTATATATTCCAGACTGCTATTGAAGTATTTCGGAAAGATTCTAGAAAATTACCCAAATGTGATCCAGATATTGATTGGGAAGAAACAGTTTATCTAAATTTAATTTTACAAGAAGTATGTGCAGGTTTTTTTTTTTTATCATGTCCTATTGTTTAAAGTATTTTATTCTTTAAATAACCAATTTATCTAATTGTCTATTAAATAACTTCAAAAATCATTCACATTGCAAATATGCATAGATATATATATATATATATATATATATATTATTTATTTATTTATTTATTATTTTTTTTTCTAGTTTGAATATACATTAACTTGTGCTGTATGTACTAGAACAAGTTCTAAAGATTTACAAATTTTAAAAAAGAATTCTCAGGTAAATATAAAATTATTATTAAAACTTTTTTAAATGTTTTTTCTTGTTGTAAAAAAAGTACATTTCAATATTAAAATAATATACATGAGACTGATTTGTGTGGCCTAAACATACTATATACTATTTTCACTGATAAACACAATATTTGTTTGTAAGTTGATTTATATAAAATGAGTTGTATAAAATATCTTTTGATATGTTTTTGTTTTTCTGATATATGTTTTTGTATATCTATTTTTAATTTATTTTTCTTTTATTCTTAATATATGTTTTTCTATGCAATATTTTATTAATTTTTTATTATTAATTATTAACTTTATTATTATTTTATATAATTTGGTCATTACATATTATTGTCAATGTTTGTCCTTTTGCTTTTTTTATTGAAAGCTATAATTCATATTATATTGAATTCACATTACAGTATCATATTTCTGTCTAACAAATTATTGAACTAGTTCTCCAATTAAAAGTTTAACATTCATAAATTTTAACTATAAGTCCAATTTATTGTATTTCAGATTTGTATGCAAGTTGTATTTGTCTATTAATCAATTTATCCAAACTTCCAATTTTAAGAAATATCTTAAAATATCTTAATAATTTTTAAAAAATATACCTAAAGTATCCCATTTGTAAGTTATCATTCTTTGTTTTTAAAATGATAAAGAGTGTTTAATATCAAATTTTGCAGTTTGTAGTTAATAGCTATTTGTATTTAATAAATTCATAAATGTTAAATGCAATTAATTTTCTCTAATAGCATTTTTTTGAAATTATTTTCTTTTTTTCTCTTTTAAAAATAATTTGTTTATTAACATTGATCTGAATGGAAGATTTTTGTATTGCATTGCAAATTTTTGAAGTTTGGAAATTGACATCTATGAAAAATATGTGGAAATATTCACATAATTAGTATTAATTTTATTATTTACACTTTTAATACTTCTGTATCTCAAAATTAGTTAAATTTTTTATTCAATAATTGCAATATATGTGTAGAATCTTCTTACAAATTTAATTTCATCTTAATATGAGATGTTTCTTTTAAAATGCTTATTATATTTTATTTGTTATAGAAAGTTTATGCATCTCCAAGTCGAAGAAGCATGAATTGTAAAGGTGACACAGAAGAAATCAGCTATCCTAATATATTTTTCACCATAGACAATTATGAAGAAGTGGGTAATTTAAAGATTATTTTTAATATTTAGAAAGCAAAATAGCAAAGATATAAATAAAAGTTATGAAATTATTCAAAAAAAAAATTTATGATAGTTATTATTTAAAATTCTTTAAGGTATTTGAAGATATTATAGTAAGAGATGGTGAAATTGTGTGTGTCGAGCTTGTTGCAGCTGATAAAGAAGGTGCTTTACAACGTGTACTTTTCTTAGGTTCAATTCATTATGATGCTGTAAAAAGAGTTTATGATGCAAGGGTAATGCTATGATTATTATGTTTATTAATTATTTAACTAAAATTTAATCAACTTCTTGACAGCTAAAATAATTTAATAAATATAATTTATATGAATGCTAAATTTGGAACATATTTTTTTTTGTTCTCTGAAAATGTCTTTTTATGTAATAAGAATTTTATGCTATACTATTAATTCTATCTCTTTATTATGTATATTAGTATATATGGATTTTTTACTAATTTCTTAGATGACTTGTTTTCCAACTTGTGTTTGTACCCTTTTTTTTTTTTTTTTTTTTTTTTTTTTCATTCTCCAGTAACATTATGCACACTTCAATATATAATGCCTTGAGACAATTGAATTGAGTGGATTAAGTTTTAAATGCAGTAAATTTTTGTACAAAAAATAATTTTATTGTAATTTTATAATATTCAATGTCTAGTACTTCTCAAAAGTTTTATTCAAAATTTGAAATGCTGTTTACAGGCTAGTTTATCTTCAAAATTTGCTCAAAAAGTGTCCTTAGGTTGGTATCAAGAGCATCAAAGGCTTGAATTTGTACGTATGAGAGGGCCAAATGGTAAAGGATATGCTGAAATGGCTGTTACCAAACAAAAGGGATCAGGTGTTGAGACACCTACATCAGAGCCTGGATATTCAATTACTGATTATGATTGGGAAGATATGGAAGAGGTATAGTTATGAAAGCATTTTTCATGTTGAGTATATGCTGTAATGTTTAGTTTTTTTACTATACATATAGATAAAAGTTGACCCATATGGTCTCCTTAAGTAATTTTGTAATTAAAGTTTGTATAAGAAATTAATAATGTTATTAACTTAATACTATTGTATATAAACATATATGTATATATACTATAACAAATTTTTATGTACTAACTTATTTGCAAATCATGTAAAGCTTAATAAAATATTATGTAGTAAAGTTATCATTATCTAAAACAAAATATATTATGCATTATTCTGAATCTATATTTTATTAATAGTAAATTTTGTTGCACCAAATGTTTGCTAAAAATTTGTAAATTTAACATGAAATATTTAAATTTTATATGAAAAATTATTTCATTTTGTATATTGTATTCATATTGTATTTTGTGAGTTGAAATATGTGTTTGATTGTTTCTTTAGTTTAAAATTTCATTTCTTTTACTTAAACTTTTATATATCATTTCTAAACAGTGGTATTAATTTTTTATGTTTAGGATAGTCCCTATTTACAAAGACGAATGTCAGATCCTAGTTCGAATCTAAATACTTATGTCAGAAGTTGGAAAAGTCGTCAAGATATAAAAAAATCTCAGTCTGAAACTGAAGTAGATTATTATTCAAATGGCATAAATGAAATTGAAGCTGGTGATATTAGAGATGGTAAATATTTTTATAAATGCTTTCATTTCTCAGGAATTTTGCTATTTGTCTTAAAATTTGTTAGTAGTTATTAAATACTTATATGTCAGTTTCATTTAACTGTATTTTTGTCTATATTTAAAATAAATTTAAGAGTTTAGTATTATTTTGATTTATAAATGCTAATAAAGCTGCCATTAACCTTGATTCTGTACATATTTTTATTTGATGTGCCATTCTAGTGTTTAATTTTTATTATTGTGTAAATATATTTTATATATAGAGTAGATATTTACCCATTTCAATTGAAGTAACTAGTAAATAGACTGATTATTAATATATTATTTAGGTATAGTAAAATTTCAACAATTTTGATGTTATACTTTGCAGAGCTCTTAATGGTAAATTCAAGGATTGTTTATATCCTAAAAACTGTAAAGATATGTTTAAAAATTCAATTACTTAATTTTAGAATAGGCATGGTAACTTTCACTGGTTTGGAGTTTATTAAAAAAAAATCATTATTATAAAATTATACTAATGAATAAAAGTTTAGTATAAAATCATACATAAATTTTACAACATAATAAATATGGTATAACAAAGCAAAGGTAGTGTTTTAAAGAGTTCGTAAGAGAAATATATCTCTGCACCTCTATTTCATGATTAAAATTAAAATTTATTCCGAGAAGGAAATTGCATATAAAAAAATTAAAAGGATATAATTAAGAGTGAGTACCATACTCAGTGAGAAAAATTAAAGTTAAAACTTTAAGTATGAACAAATATTAAAAGATTAGTAAAAATTTAAGTTTAAAAAATGGTAAAGGGTATAAGAATTTAGTGTGAAAATTAGCTGTGTATTTAAACTACAAAACTATCAATATTGATTATGGTATTAATTGGGTAAAATCTTGGGAAGTTTTATCATTTATCCTTGTCAGAAGTTTGATGCATTGTATTTCATCTTTGTAAACATACATGTAATGTTGAAAAGGCACTTAAATTTGTGTATTTTTCTTCCACCAAATAAAATTTCTAAAAATGCATTAAAATAGTGTTAAATTCTGGACTAAATCTGACTAAAATTCAACAAATTCCATATATAAATTTTCTGGCACATTATTTATATCAATATCCATGAATATGTATGTTGATAGCAATATAATAATAGCATCATCAGAAGTTATTGATAAGGCATGATATGAAAATTGTTTTAAATTCTGGGTAGAAAGAGAATAATAATTAATACTTTTAAAAGAAATAATTTTTTTTGTGTGTGTATATGTGATACATCAACCAGTCTCGTTTTCCATTTATGCATACTGTGTACAGCCCACAATGGGTATTGACTTTCGGGGAGTACTTATGTAAATATCCCATATTTGTGTGTCACATGAAAAAAAGAAGAAAAAAAACCAGAAAAACTCCTCTGTCAGCTTGACTATCAATTTGAGATGATTAATTTTTTATTTGATGAAAAAACTTAATTATTTTATTTGTATTTTTTTAAAATGTATGTCAAATACAACAACCTATTCCGCTATAATTTTCAACAATGGATGTTTTGGGCATAGATTTTGTTATATTCATTTAAAATTAAAAGAATATAGTTATAGGGGGATTTTTAGCACAATTCATTTTTGATTAGAGTTTTTATTTGAGTTTATGTATTTTAATTTTATATATGTATATATTATAAATGAAATAAAAACATGTAAATGTTCTAGTTGATTACTAAATTTGTATTTCATCTGAATCATTTTCTGAATTTATGGTTTCTGTATATTCAGAAGCAATGAACAATTAATATTTCTGTCATTTCAATTAATTCCTACAAATAGGTTTATAGATCTATTTTGTTTTTGGAAAACAAACTTAAATCATTCATTAATCTTCTGATTTTTTTGTTTAAACCAGATAGTTCATTCTCATTTCAAGCTTATTAATTTGGCAGCTTTGGAATCTCATTGCACTTATTTGGAAATGTGAACCTCTTTTTATTATTGAAATATAAAGTCAACATATATTTTCAACTTTTAAAGATTCTTTTTTTTTTTCTCTGAAAATTTTTAACACATTTTTTAAATGAAATTTATTCTGCATTTGCATTATGCAAGTGACAAACACCATTTGATACATTGCTAAACATTAAATACGATACAGGATACTTTTACAGGATTGTATAGAAGAAATTTTTTTTATGTTGTTAAAATTTATATTTGCTTGATGTATTAAAAGCCATAAAATCTATGAGTTTAAATGCATGCGAAAATTATGAAAAATTGGAAGAAATTCAAGAATTCTGTGAGCATAAGAAACGTAAATAATAAATATTCAGAGATAAACGAATGTGATTAAATGGGAAGCAGGTGAACATTAAGTATGACTACAGTATTTTTTTGCCCCACTCTCTCATTTAGAATTATAGTATTATTCTAAATATAAAAAAGTCATGTAAGCATATTATTATTTCTAAATGTTATAATGTAAAATTGGATCAAAATTAAAAAATAAAAAATGTGAACTAGAAAATTAATTAAGATACACAATAAATGTTAAATTATATTAATCATGTTTGAGTATTATATAATTCGGATTTTTTTCCACCTCTCATAAACCGGCATTGGCTGAAGAGCTATATTTTTCTGCTGAATTATTCTTTTAGTATTAATAACACTATTGAAGTTGTGTCATTAATAGGTTGTCCTCAAGTATAGACACCACATTCATGGCTGTAGCTGATTTGGTTCACTAGTTATTTGAGTCGAAATAGGCTTAGTAGTCAAACTGTTTATACAGATATTACTCAGTATGAAAAATTTGTTTTACCTATATGAAAATATCAGATTGTATGGCAATTTGAAGAAAAAGCAATAATCACCAAGATAATAAATTAAATGCAAAACAATGTTAATTATATTATACAGACAACAGCATGCAATCACTCAATATAGCAGTAAGTTATCATAATTACAAAATGCCAGATGTTATGGGAAGGAGTTGATTCAAATAATCTCTGGCAATAATAATTAATAGCTTTCAGCATGTTGATATACTCACAGTTCCTGCAAATTTTATAATTAAGAGGACAAATAGTGTTATATAATTTTCAATTGTGATTGTCTATTGATGCAAGTATCATGGCAGAGTATTTATGGATGTTACCAAATAAACTCTATGTAGAGTTGCATTATTTTGTTGAAATAGAACAAATGTTCTTAATGATAATGCCATTGATTGTCTTTATGAACATATCATTGAGTCATTAGTGTCCTTGATTAAGACATTGGTTAGCATCATATGAAATTGCTATTGATTAACACCATAGGAAATTATCATCTAAACATTTACTAAACAAACTGTCTTTCTTTGTGATGACCAAATTATTTCCACAAACCAATGCATTGGTCATTGGCATCTAGACAAAAGTAAGACATTACTAAAAATAGCTACTGCAGTGGTGGGCCATGCTACTATCTGCCATTAGTACTGACATTTATCAAATGCTATGAGGATAATGGCTTTGCTTGCTGAATATCAACAACTGAGGCAGAGAAGGCACTCCATTTTTATCATGCAATCCAGCATTCTTGTAGATTCTGGGAGATATCTTTAAACTATGTGTTATATTTGCTTTTTTCTTCCATCTCATATTGTCAATTGAGTGACGGGATAACATCTCCTTGAGGAGCGTATCATGTAATTTTGCAAAATATCCATCCTCATTCCTATGATATGACCTCTCTTGAAGATAACTGCCTGTTTAAATTGGGAATCATACCTTTTGATTTTAAAGGTATGGTTTCATTGCTGTTGGTTATGTTTTTGAGGATGCAGCTTTTTTTTTTTTAATCATATTAATTTGTCATGCAAACTTCCTATTAAAAATTGGTAATAATTTCTTATTTAATTATTAAGACATTTCCAAACTAATGTATTTCTTTTCCATGATTTTAATTTAACTCAATATACAATCACTTAATAAAAATATCACTTAAAATTTTATGTGGAAATTATAAGAATGAGAAAATGTTTTCAATACTGTTACAAAAATAAAATTTTCAGTGATTAAATACATTTTTCCAACACAAAACTTGATATAATAATAATTTATGACTTGTCGAATTCTTCACAAAATAAACTAAAATAGAAAAACTTGTGTGAAATATAATTTAATTTACTAAATGAGGTATATTTAATGTAAAGTTTTTGTTTATTATAATATATATTTATTAATACTGTTAAAAAAAGTTACATTGTCATGAAAATAAACATATTTGTCAAAATTATTTTATAGAAAGGTTATGGTTAATTTTGTGTAAATAAAAAAAAAATTCTAGAAGATTTAAAATATATATTTCATGCTTTTTGAACTATAAAAAAATGTTTTAAACAATTATTTTCCTTTTTTTATTTTGCTTTTTTCTGTAGTTTTTTTTTTTTTTTTTTTTTATTTTATTTTTTTTATTTATTGTAATATAATAAGCTTTTCTTTTCTTTTTTTAATGCATGGTTACATATTCTATTTCTAATGCATTTTGCTTTCATTATTTTGTAATTAATTTTGTTCTTTTATGTGTTTATAATTTCTGCTTGCATTTTTATGTTTATTTAATTTTTGCTGTTTATTATTTTGATTTCTTAGACCTAATTGAACAGATAAATTCTGAAGAGAATGCAGAAAAAACTTACAAAATTTTTGATTTTACTACGAAACCTAATCGGTGTAAAGTTAAAAAAAATCAGCAAACAAAATATTACATTGCTCGGGAAAGAAAAAAGTACCCTGATAGAAATAGTAATGAAGATCTAAGCAAAATAGACGATAATGCAAAAGGTAAGAATTTTTTTAAGCTATAAAAATATTAATATTTTTTTAGGGATATTTCCTATTTATAAGGGATATTTTCCCTGTATTTTTTTAGGGATAATTCCTATTTATAAATCTAGCTAGGAAGAACACTTAAATTAAGAAATTTAAAAATTTATAATGTCTTTATGTATATACATTAAAATATATTTACATCATGTATTCTTTATATATGAGAGAGAAATATCTTAATTAGTATCTCAATTTTTTATTACTTTGACAATCTGGAAAGTTTAAAAATAATATATATATAATAATTTTTAACAGAAAGAGGGGTTGAGATATGATGTAATCAGCATATTATATCTGCCTGTTTACTGTTTTTGAATTTTTTGCCATTCAAATTCCATTCTTATGATTTTAAAATAGCACAGCATTTTTATGTTATATAATGCAAAAAATTATAAAATAATATATTAAAGATGGTGGAGTTTGTGGAAATATTGGCATGAAAACCATAAAGAAAATATTTACTATGGATTTTCATGGAAAAGAAAGTAAAATAAATTTTAAAAATCGTAATTTTACATTACCTGATATTAAGTAGAATACTTTGATAAAAAAAATATTTTTATATTATTCATATAATAGAGAGTTAAATATCTTAATTAGTATCAAATTATTATTCCTTTGTTGTTCTGAATAGAATTTTAATTTCTTAATACATCTTTTACTACTTTTATCTATTCACTACAAGCATAATGCATATTGCATCTTACTTTTTTTTGTAAAAATATGGCCCCTTCCTTCATCCATACTTTTTATATTTTTTATTCACTACAACCATAATGCATATTGCATCTTACTTTTTTTTGTAAAAATATGGCCCCTTCCTTCATCCATACTTTTTATATTTTTTATTCACTATATATTCGCTCTTTTATATTTACTTTATTATATTTTTAAAAGATTACTTATTTTCTCACATTAAACTTTTATATATGTTCAGAAGTAAAAAAATTCTTAGACTAACATTATAAATCTTCAATTTTTTTAATTTTCCATTTTTATGATAGAAAAATAAAAAATATTTTTCCGAACATAAAAATACATAGTTTATATAGGTTTAAATAATATTAATTGAGAATTTTTTTTCTCCAAATAACAAAAAAAAAATATAAAATAATAAAAAAAATATAAAGATTTAAATAATATAATAAAAATATATAAAGATAAATTTCCAGTATACAAGTTTTAGAAGGTCTCTAATGGCATCTATCATTTGCTGGGTTTTTTTTTTTTTTTTTTCCCCTTTTCTTTAACCTTGATTCATAATCAAGATAAATCTCAAAGTAATTCAACAAAATAAATATTTTATGGCAACAGACATAAATACAAAATATCTAAAGGGATTTTCAATAACTGGTAATTAAAATGATACCAAATGCAACTTGTGGCATGTTTCATTATTATAGTCTTTCCTATACATGTGTAATAAATGTATAGATGTATATTTATGGTTTTACTCTTTTTAATTTGTTAAAAATTATAGGTGAACACACATGTCATGCTCTTCCATAAATTGAACAAATACAGATTTGTAAATGAAAATTTATCATACAAAACACTAAGTAAAAAAGCAAGACTGTTAAAAAATTTTAAAATACAGAAAGTTGATGTTGAATAATTCAGAATAAAATAATTTTTTGGGATATATTAAGTGTGCAAAATAGGTCCTCAAATTCCCACCACCTCCACCTCCAAATGGTATTTTTCAGACTTTATGTATGCTTGCAATAAAATATATCTTGCCTAGGAATTTGAAATTTATCATAATCTTTATGCTAGTGAACAGACTACATGTTAAAAAAATGTTTCAGTACCTTTATGTTATTTTCCAAATTTTTATAGGTACATTTTTAGTAAAAAAAAACTATGCAAATTTGGTATTTACATTTTTAAAAAAAATTGTATAAATGAATGTAATAAAACAGACAAAAAACAGTTTAACATGTAAAATATGATGTTTTGAACATGTAAACAAATTTTATCTTCATGGAATAATTTTTTTTTTTTTTCATTGAGTGCAGTAAACTGAACCAATATCAATATAAATTGACAAAGAGTTTTCGTATTTTGGAGAATCATTATTTTTTTTGTAATTAATATTTTAGTATAATATTCATTTGGGTACTACAATATTGTATGCTATATATATTCTGGTAAAATTTCATTACAATATAAAAAAAAAAATCATCCTCCTTCCCGCTCCCTCACATTTTTTAAATTCCTTATAGAGCCTTTGACCCTAAAAGGCAAGCACTAATTAAAGAAGAAAACTAAAAACCTTAATTTTAGATATCTCTTTTTAATAGATTTAATTTTAAATTTTTATTTCTCAGAACTTGATGATCCAACATATAACAAATTATGGACATTGCATGGATTTGGACAAGCTTATCATTTTTGGAAAGAATCTAGACGAGCAAGCTCTCCTGCATTAAATGCATACCTGACATATGTAACCTTGCCATGGCATTCCATCATTGCTGGTATGTAGATACGAAAGGCTTGCAAAATGCAGCGCACATTATTAATTTTCTGTAGTATAGAAAATATCGGACTACATAAACCATAACAATTGTAGTTATTGCCATATTTAATTCGGAATTCTTATGTGTAAAAAGTAGTTCATATTTTATTACTTAACTTAATTATTACATAAAAAGCTTTTCTAATTGAATTACATTATAATTTATATGGTTATATTAATATAAAATATTCATAATTTTATTGCGTAATAGATATTCTTATGTGTAAAAAGTAGTTTTTATTCTTATATTGTTCCTGAAAAACTTTGAAACTCTTTTTTAATTTCTTAAGATTACTCTTGAAGCTTAACATTATTAAAAGTAATATGATGTACTCCTTTATATACTATATGTCAAAAAATTTGAAAATACAAATGAAAGGATTTAATTTTAAAATATGAAGTAAAAAATTGTTAAATTAAAAAGTGAATTTCAGAAACAGAAATTTTAGACTTTTTAATAGTACAATATATTATTCAAAATGGCTTTAAAAAAAGATTATTTCAAGAGCAAAAATAAAGTTATATATTGAAATTATGCAAACATTTTAATGGATAAATTTATTTAAGTTCTGTTCTTGAAAATTTTAATCTCCTTTTTTTGACACTGCTAGAAAAATTGGCCTAATAGTTATATATAAACTAATAAAATTTTGATTCTTTGTTCAAGTTTGTGTAACAAAATTAAATCTTTTAAGTAATAATTCAATACTAATTTTTAGGGAAATTAGGGTTAGATAATTTTAATTTACAATTATAAAACATTAATGCATTATTATTATAAATTAATTCAGCTGTTTTTTTCTTTCTTTTATAGATATTTTAGATTCAAGGCAAAATCTACAACCTATCCTAACATTCTAGCAATCAAAGTTTTTAGTAAAATTCTGTATTGAATATTCCATTTAAATGTGATTTTTTTTATTCATTTTTATATGCAATAAATGAGTGTATATATGATTATTTATATATTCCTAGTCATAACTATTTATTTTATTTTAGCAAATTTAAAATCTATGTGATCAAATAGCTACTTGAAATGTGAATGTTTGCTGCAAAATAAATGTTATGATGTTGCTAAGTTTTTGTAAAACAGCTTTAATTTTATAAAGGATTCTTTTTATTTATATTATACATAACGAGTTGTATTCTTGAATTATACTCAGTTATATACTTAAAATTTTCAGTTTTATGTAATTCATTGTAAAACTTCAATCATATATAATCAATCCCTTAAAATTTGTGATATTTAATAATATAAATTACATTTCATATGTTGTTTCCCACGTATGTTTTGTTAATTTGTAATTATATCTTCAAATTATAATATTTGTTTCTTTGTGCCATATTTTAAGCCATTTTTCACTGGCACAATTTTTAGTAAACTTCCATTTTTAAATGTACAGTTGATAAAATATTATTAGTATATTATGCAAATGGATAAGTTATATCATATGTATACCAGCATCTTTGATATCTTTAATGATATTTTTGTTTCTTTTAAATACTTAATTTTTTAATGATTTACAAGGTGCTAATAATTGCACAGGTATTTTTATGGTATTGTAAATAAATATAAAGGAGAAATAATCTCACTGACCCTGAGCAGTGTCTTTCAGTATTAAAAAGTTTATAATTCTACTTAGTTTACATTATCTTTGATATATTGAAATACGATAATTTGCATAATGATTCAAATTGCGTGTAATTTTATTTTTGAAAAAAATTACACCATTTGTTGAATTAAACTATTAAGAATTAAAATAATATCTTAATACATAGATAATAAATATCAATTGGTTAATTTTAATAATTTTTCTATTTTAGGTGCAAGATATATTTTTTAATTTTAAATACACTAAAACTGAGTATTTAATCATTCAAATTTATTTCATCTATTTGTAATTGAGAATCAAGTGGATTTTTAAAAGTTTGAATATTTTTCCTATTGTAACTAGAACAAGTTTATATATTTTATTACATTAAATTGCTTAATATATAAAAAATATATATTATTTCACTATAATACATTTGTTTATTTATGTATAAATTATTTTATTTGTAAATTTTATATCAATTTGTTTCTTGTCATGTGATAATTTTTAATGTGTAATAGTTGAACAATCTTATGACATTTTAAAAAATTTCTTTAATAATTGAATTATTTTTTGTTTCTGTCTGTTTTTAAATTTTTCTTCTTGACTTGCCACTCATTAAATTTCCTATTGCTAAGCATTTCATGGAGCTAAATTATCAATATAAATTCTTTATGTGAGTAAAAGATTTAAAAGGAAAAAAAAGTATACAATATAATAGAAATTGCACCCTATATGTCTTTAACTTAATCCCAAAATGTATGTTAAAGGCTCATTCCCACTGAGGCGTGAAGCATTGAAGATTCACTCGGTTGGCAAGAAAATTTTTTCGACTCCTTCACAGTGAAACATCAGAAATAGCATTACGCCTAGTGAAGTTCCGCTTTGAGTTGAAAGTTGGTCAACTCGAAGCGGTGGATTTCAAACTGGTTTCAGGCAAATGTGGTGAGGCTAGTGATTGGTCAATGCATCGGTGGGAACGAGCCTTAAAAAATAAATAGAAAAAATGCTACTAATAAAATGGAACATTAATTGCTACCAAAATATTTTCTTTTAAATTTAATTCTAGAATTTAAGTTAAATTATGTAAATCTAAAATTATTAATATCTTGTGTTTTTCATCATTTATGAAGGAAAAACGTTTTTATGGTATTTATTATGAAGCAAATAACATAAAAATATAACATACAAATATTTCGAAATTTAATTTATATACTATGTTGTAAGCAAAGAAATATTCAAATATAATTTTAAAAACATGCACTAAACTTCAAGAAGTAGTTTTAACTTCCTTATTGATCTATAATTAGGACTTTTTTGGAATGAGATAGTGATTTTAATTTAGCTTTATCTTATTACTAAGAATTTTTTTTATTTCCCTTAAAACATAGATTATTATGCATTTTAAATTTATAAAGTTAATTTATTTTTTTAACTATTAGTTTAAAAATATAATCAATTTATTATCTATGACTTATTATCATTACTAAAATGCATACATTGAGAATAAGTTATTAATAAGTGACATTTTCTATTTATTTCACTACTATTTTATTTTTAAAATAAAAATATATATTTGTGTAGCAGATTGATTAATTATGTATGTAAAAAAGAATCATATTATATATTTTACCAATTTTAAATCATCTCTTTATTTTAGAAATAGCTTTTCTTATATGTTTCAAATTATTACAAACTTATTAGATTGAAGACATTTACATTCAATATTAATGTGTTATGAAAATCCTTATATATTTCATTTATTTGCTTTATAAGCAATAAGTATTTTTCTTAATATTGAAAGAAATTTTTATTTACATTTCCTTGTTTTTAAAGTTCTACATAAACATATGAAAATAATTACTCCAATCTCATCATTAATAATATAAACCTGTCTTATTACAAAATTTTGCTAGATTTTAAGAATTAGATAAAGTAGTGACATTTTTATCCATTACATACTCCTTTTAAATAAACTCCGTCCTTTTAAAAAATGATGTTGCTTGCTATTTAATGGATGAAACAGAAATTACTTGATTTAATTTTTTTAAATTTTGTTAATTTTTATGCATTAAATTTAAAGAAGCATATTATTGCTAAAACTTTTTCAATATAAGTGTGATACCAAAATATAATGAAAAGAAACTTTAAATCGAATGTTATGGGGATAAAATTTGTTTTTTATTTTTCATGTTTTCTAGTTTATTGATCTATGCACATTGACATTTTTTTCAGATTGCAATATTCCTTTATTGTTTCACTTATGCATATGAAACAAATATATATATATATATATGACCCAGTCTGTATACAACTAAAAAAAAAAGTTACTTATTAAATGTTATATTGTATAAATAAATTCGCTTGTAAAGATGTTCAATTTGGAGAATTTATATGAATTTTGCTTCTGAAAAAGAAAATCTCTATTAAAATATTTTATATAATTAGATTGACTATATTTTTATATGTACAAAATGGGTTATGTGTTCTATGCAAAAATATTTATATATGAGAAAAAGAAAAATAAATGTTAAAATAAAAATAATGTTAGTAAATGAAAACTTATTTGGAACATTTTAAATTGGCTCTATTGTCCAATTATTGAAACTAAAATGAATTTATTTAAATCTGAAAGCTTATACTGATCATTATAATTTTTACCAAACATTATTTAAATTAAAGTATGGATTGTAATATAATTCTGAATTAGTATCTTACTCGGATATCTGAAATCATTTTATTTTCATAGTTTTAAGCTTTGGCATATGGAACATATTAATTAATTTTTGGTTTTATTATTAGATTATATGCATGTACAGTTGCTGTTCAATTAGATCCTTTGATGTTAAATAGAATGTATAAATGAGCAAGTTTATAACTTTTAATGTAACATCAGAATTTGTGTGAGCAAATAGTTTATGTAAACTTATTTTAGTACTATAAACAGTCTTTGTCTTATGTGTAAGGAAATTGTTTATTTTTGTATTAGAACAGAATTTTTTTATATTTTCTTTACAAAATTGAAATAAATGATCCTATGGTAGTATTTAAATGAAACTTATGGTGAATTTTAATTTTGGTAGCTTCTTTCATTGTTATAAAATGAATAATGCAATTTTCCTGCAATTATTTGTAAAAAGAAACTACTTTTTGAATGTTTTTGTATAAAAAAAAAATATTTAATAAAATTGTAACTTAAATATGCCTTGCTTCTTTAAAACTTCTCCCTTTTGATGTATATTATTTTAATGTTCATGGTGATGGATTTTTGTGCGACATACAAGCAGTTCAAATGTTTTCTACAGTGGATACAGGATTTCTTAAAACTCTTGAAAACAAAAATAGCATGTGTTTTTTGCTATAAATATAACTTGTGAAAATAAGCTGATTAATTTCTGAAACCTTTATAAGTAGAGAACATTCACTGCATAAATTAAATTACTAACTTTTCTAAGTTATGCACAATATACTTAATTTCTAGTTGTTTTGTGAACAAATTAAGGTTTGTCTCTCTACGGTCATTTTGTGCATACCAGGGCTAAACAGGCCGGAACCATTAACAAACATCCATGCCACCACCAGGAACAAATTAAGGAGTGTTCTTATAGTTTTCTCATGAATGAGTTACAAAAAGTGAATTTCATTTAACTAGCTATTATGGTTATTGAATATAATTTTTGTTATTTCAAATTTTTTCTTTCTTTTTATAACAATTTGAAGTATTTTCAACACTCAAAGGTGAATTTCTGAATCTTTAAAAATCCTTTAAGAGCCTTCAAAAAAAAAAAAAAAAAAAAAACACTGTCATGAATCTTTTATTCATCTTCCCATGGCAATTTACATTTTTTGAATATCTACAAAAGTAAAACAGTTAGTATTAAGAAAATTTCCAGAGGTTTAATACAGTTTTCAAGTTGAAAAATTTGTGTAGATGTAAACTTAATAGCCATTTTTATGAATAGTTTATGTGGAAATATAAAAATTGCAATAGCAGAAACAAATTTATTGCTAGTTAGATTGACTTTGATGCAAGTAGGTAAATCATACCCTAGCAGTTATAGCATAAAGCTGAAAGGACTTGTTTTATCAACTGACCATAATGTATAATCATAAGAAATGTGATATGCATATAAAAACTTTCCCAAATTTTGCTAAGAATTTTTAGAAATATGTTCATATAAATAGTTTTTGCAGATAGAAGTGATTAAAAAAGATAAATTTATTAAATTATTGTTAGCACATTAATGACCACATAAAATGAAAGTAATGTTTGTATAAATATTTTATTTCTGTGAGAAATATAATACATGACAAATGAACACTTGAATATAATACACAAATTGTACGGAATTTCTTTGGCTGATGCCAAAAAAATTAAACAATGAATTACAGTGTTTCATTGTTACATCAATATAATGAATTTTGAATACACTATTTATTATTTTCTACATAAGGAATAGAAAAACAGAACAGATATTGCACTGGTTCTTAAATACAATATAATGAATATGATAATTATGTAAAAGAGGAATTCATAAATGTAAACATTTTATTAGAATAAAAAAATTAAATTGTTGCTTAATCAATGGAACAACTAATTGTTAATGTTTTATAACAGATATGTGAACACCAAGGTCATAAATGCTCTCCATAATTTGACAATAGATGAAAATTATTTGTCATATATTTATATAATGAAAAGTAAAGAATTTGGTGTGTAACATTAAATTGATTTAATAAGTGCTTTTGAATTTGATTTTATTAGTAGAAACAAAACAACTATTATTAGTTAAATGGTTTCTATTTTATAATATTCATGACTGAAGATGAATCCCCATGAATTTTGTGAAAAAATAAATGAGCTTTCACATTTTAATGCATTATTTTGGTAATAAAAATAGTTACAATTTTGTCAATTCAATAAAATACTTAATGAATACTTGATATAAACTGATGGCTGATATCCTGATAGCCAACAGATCTGAGATTTTTGAAAGTATGATAGAAATACATTGAAACCTTGCATTCAGGTTAGTGTATTACTGCAGAAGTTCATACCTCTTAGATTGTGAAAAATCAGTAAATAATGAATGAAATATTTTTCTAATATGAGTTAATATTTTTTTTATTAAAATACAGCTGAATCATGTTTCATTTTTTCATTGTGCATCAAAACCTGAAAGTTTATTTTTTAAAAAATGTGATATTTAAAAAAAAAAAAAAAAAAAAAAAAAATGACATAAGGTAAGGTGGGCCAAAGATAATCTTCCACCAGGTGCAACTGATCATGAATATAATTTGTACAATAAATGCTCTTCATAGATCAGATGGGCTTAAAGAGAGGTTAAAATGATACTTCAGTCGACACATTACCTCTACCCACCCCCAGCTACCTTTTTCTTAAGTATTTAAATTCATTTTTCTACATTAAATGAATTGTTTAAAAAACTCAGTGTTTGTTAAAATGAAAAGACATAAGTAAGATAAAAAAATTAACAAGAGTAAAAAAAAAAAAAAAAAAAAAAAGATTAACATAAGTAATTCAATACTTTTTATGAGGAACCATGTGATATATTCAAATTATAATGATGCATGTAAATGATTGTTACATTTAAAAAATTGTTCATTTATCACAGTCATAAATATCCCATTGTATACCAATTAGAAATAACTATAATTTCTTTTTAACAACTTTTACAATTTTCTTTCCATTGTGAATTTTAGAAACAAATGCTAAGTCATATGCTGTGGCAAGAAATTTGACTACTTCCAATTGGCTTTCTATGTAGCTGGGAGGAAATATAAGTTCTTTTTCATCTGTCTTTAAGAAATCATTGATTTCATCATCAATAACTTGAACAAATTCCGGAGATTCATCAAATTGGTCAGATTTGATTTTTGTTTCTTCAGACCCAAGCATTCTTTTGCAAAACATTTTTTCCCAGTCCAAATGTGACTTTCTCTTTTTCTCCAATTCTTGGAGAGCTGCATTTATACTACTTTCATAAGGCTTATATTTTTTAGCAAGACACAAGTAATATTGTGCTCTGTCATAACTACCAGTTAAAAGCAATGCTCTTCCCATTCTGAATAGACCTTTTGGATGTTTGGGATCTATTTTTAAGCTCAAATCAGCATAGATGATAGCTTTTTGTGGAACATTTACATTCAAATAACACTGAGACAGATTTAAATATAATTTCAATAGATAACCCTTACGCTTTTCATCATCTTCTTCATTTGCAACCGAAACATCTTCAAGTAAATTCTTTACACGACAATATCGAGCTATGGCTAGCTTATATTGCCCTTTATGAAAAAGATTGTTGGCTATCTGAGAATCACAATGATAAACACCAATAAGCTTTTCAAAAGGAGCTTTCTTTTGATCTTCAGGAGATAATTCTTCGAACTCAACAGAATCTTTGCCAGCAAAATAATTCAGTATTTGTACCTCATATAATATCTCAGTATTGGGGGGAATTCGAGGGGGGCATCCCATTTCTCCAAAAGCATATCTTGGACTGACCAAAATACGAGAATATTCTCCCTTTTTCATAGTTTGAATGCCCATCTCCAATCCAGGAATAAGATTTCCATCTCCAAACCTAAAGTTGTAATAAAAATTAGTGTAGTTAGTGAAAAATAAATATTTATTACAAACAAAATTAATTATAAAAAAATAGATAAAACACAGAAATAATTGCTGTTCAAGCAGAAATAAAGATAGCTGAATGGAATGATTCTAAATAATTTCAATTTTACATAAACACCCATTTTCCTTACAAAAGAAAATATTCTGATTCTGGCAGGAGGTGAAAGGTTCATATCATATATACAAAGAATAACATTTACATATTTATACTAAAGGTCATAGTTTGATATTGTATTTATTTTCAAATAACGATGTATAAATGGTTTTTTCTTCCTTCTTAGGAAGTTAAAAATTATACAGTAAATATTTAAGTGAAAAATTGAAATATATTACCTAGGTTTAAGGAACAAATTCTTCACAAAACATGATGCAACAAATGAACAATATCTCTAAAAGATCCATTATATAAATGTTTTGGGGATTTTTTTTTTTATCTATTCAGTTTATAGCATGCACTACTTAAATATAGGGGAAAATTATACAGGTTAGATCATTTTTATCAGAAGGAAATATCTTACACCTCCCTTATGAAAAATAGATGGTACATCCAACAGTTTAATATACAGAAATCTGATATCTAAAACTTATGTAGTGTAATCAAGCTATATAATTTTAAATTAAAGAGAATGTTAATTATGAGAACAGTAATGTTTAATCAATCTTCATTAGTAAAGCAAAAGACTAGCGCTTAAACACATTAGCATATTATTTAACTTTAAAAGAAATACAAATATTCACAGTCAATATCATTAAGAATTTTTAAAAACCTTGATTAATTCATAAGATGGTAGCCTTTCATTTTTAAAAGGTTTTACCAATTTTAATTCTTAATGGAGATTTCCTACCATCAAACTTAACTGAATATATGTATATATATTGTAAAATTAGCTTTAATTTATAACAATAAAAGAACTCCTATTTTGCGATGGAAAAATTTATATATACATAATATTCATAATTCCCCACCAATTGATTCAAATATGCATGTGATAACTTTGCGCAATTTTTAAAGGTTATATTCCACTTCTATAATATATTTGTTAGGTTACAATATTCCACATACTAAGTTTTTATTAAAAATAATTGATCTTCTATGGTATAGCACAGCATTTCTCATATGATACATTCGTTCTCTAAATAATAAAATGAATAACCAAACGAATGCCTTTCACCTACTATCCAAACTGTATGACTTGCCATTCCATGTACTTTCTATTTAATGAGTTACTTCAAAACGAAGTTCTAACTACCCAGTTAAAAATTCTGTACATTAAGGTATACAAAATTCCTGCATGAAAAAGATTGAAATTCATGCTTGAATTTTGAGGCACTCTGTAGAAGATCCATTTAAGAGTTTACAAATTAAGTATTAACAATCAATGAATACCAAATTAACTAATAATTTAAAATGTTGTGAATATTTAGAACATTAATAGAACTTTCATGCAATGAATATAACGCTGTTTTTTTTTTTGGTAAATTTGATGCAGTACAAGAGTTTGCATTGAATGTCAGCACAAATTATCATCATTATTATTTATTTATTTATTGTTGACTATGAGGTACAAACATCTTGAACATGTTTTTTTCATCAAGCAGTACTACCAGCCTATTCCAGATAATATCCTGGCAATAATTACGACATTTCAATAAAATATTTCTACACTATTTCTAAAATTAACAGATCAATAAGAAAAAAAAACCAATTTCAAACAAATATTCATTGATGAATTTTAATTCCAAACCAAAAATTTAAAAGTTACAATGGAAAATTTAGACAAACAATGCATTCTCTTGTAACAAAACTAAGAAAGCATTAGGGCATTAGTGGAAAGGATTTATTACAGTACCTAATATGATAGACAAATTTTTTATGTAAGTATCAAAATTTCATTTAATTATTATTTTAAATAAATTATTTTAATTAAAACATAAAATTTCATTTTTAAATGACTAAATGATAAAGTTTGATGTAATTCTGAGCCATATTAAAAGAAAATATTTTGGTTTAAAAAAACATTTAAACAAAATTCACCTTTACATTTTAAACAAATTGAATTTTTTTTTATTTAAACATGCAAATAAAATGTTTACAATTTTAAAATTATATTTTATACAAATATAAAAAAATACTTAATAATTGATCAATTTAAATCAGTTTTAAAAATATACTTCCCTTATGTAAATTTAAATATAGAATATGTGTTGTCTCTATAATGGAATTCTAAAATTAAAAATTGCTTACAAAAATTTAAATGGTTTTCCCCGTAATCGTGTAGAATCAAAAGACTCCTTTTGCCCTTCCAGGTATGCATCATAATGTAAAAAGACAACCGATTTATCTGGAATTGAGTCTCCATATCCATGCTTTAAAATCTAAAATAGAAATATTTTTACATACTAAAACATACATAAAATGATAAATACATTACATAAAATTATTCTTGTTACCTGAAGTTTGAGAATAATTTTCAATCGAATCAATCGCTTTATTATAATCAAAGGTAATTAAAACTTTTAAATTTATGCATTATTACTTAGTTAAATTTATTTATTTACTTTAGATAAATCTCATTCATAACAATCATCATTTTATATCCTTTTGCATTTGATACTCAAAATTATTTCTAAGGCACATTGCACTTGTTAATCTTTTACAAAAACTTATTGTTTAATATTTATATATTCAATTATTAGAATGCATCATTCACTGATATTTTTTTTTTTCACACTTCTGATATGTGTCAACAGCTATGGTTTTTAAATATCATAATTTATTTTATAATTAAATGTATCTATTATTATCATTTTGGAATTAATTAAAAATTTTATTATGACTGTTCATCATATATTATTACAATATTATATATATATATTTCAGTAACTTTATATTTTGGTTTTTTGAAGATTTAAAAAAAAAAAAAAAAAAAAAAAAAAAAAAGACAAGGCAGAACCAAAAACTGCAGATTTCCCAGTAACTATTATTTGTTTGCAAGAAGTACCCTAAATGTTAAAGTTTAGACTGTTCATCATATGATCGACTGGTTCCCAAAAAGTCAGAGTCCTTTACTATGGCTTGGCAGTTACCAAAACAGGATAATTAATAAATAAAAATATGCAAGATTCGCAAATATCCAGATCCAGCAAAAAGAAGCAGAATAACAAATTTATTTTCTCATCTGTAACTTTATCATCCCATAAATTATAATATAAATACTGCCAATCAATGAATGCAGTTCATTAAACTATAAGAGAAACAAACAATTCTTTAGTTGATGATGAAGTTTGTTCTGTTATTAAAATTAACTCTGCTGCCATAATGCCTCAAAAAAAAAGATTTCTGGACTTCTAACCTATTTCATACAGTACAGAAAAGTGGTGCACAGCTGCATTAACCAAGTTCACAACAATGATGCAACAGTATAATCAAAAAGTATCCTTTAAAAAAATGGTGAAAAAATTGAATCTCTACAACAGATTACCAGGGAAAGTTGTTTTCTCTAAGAACGTTGTTCTGAAACTTTTCAATATAAAGAAGGATGATATCAAAAGACAATTAAATGACAAATCTAATGATATGTCCATAACAATAAATTGCTAGACAGACATAACCGATGTACCACTTATAGCTGTCACAAATCATTTTATAGACGACCAATGGAAATTGAAAGCACCATATTTAAGTTGCATGCATTTTGAAGATAACCACAATGCAGAAAATATCAGTGAGGTTCTCACTAATATATTATCTTATTTTAATACAAACATAAATCTGTTATGTTCCTATACAACAGATAATGGTGCTAATAATCTGAAAGCTATGTCTTGGTTAAACTGTGTTTTGGCTACACCATAAAAATTAGAATAAATAAGAGCTCTTGATATATCACTTCTGCCAAGAACAACAGCCAAAGTAAAGAAGTTACAAAATATTGCACATAGTTAGAAAAATGCTGAAATATCTTGCTAAAGCATAAGAATTACTGCCGATGAAAGCTTATGAGCACTTGCAAAATACAGTGGTAGAGCATGCTGAAGCTATTAAATAGATTCTTGTAAAATCAGTTGCCATTATGAAAGTTTCTACAAGATTATCCAGTAAAAAAACATTTAATGCTTGAGGCAAAAAAATGTTTCTTCTCTTGAGGATTCTGTTACCACAACAATTGATGGAAGATGTTACTAGAAACCTTTCTAGTAAAAATTACACCACTGTGATGTAATTACTAATGAAAACTTTAAAAAAATGCTTTTGCTTGGGAAGTTTGGATATACAACCAAACATTCCTTAATTTATATAGTGATTTATTCATGTTTATTGTCTTTTTCAGTGAAGAAACATATTTAATTATATTTAAAATTGCTTAAAAATTATCTTCTACAAATATGTAATTGTGATCTATATCAGGAAAAAAAAACCTTATTTATAAGCACATGGTACTTTCTCAAATTTTTTACTTTTCTACAATAAATTACTTTTTTTATAACAAAATTAACTTATCTTGCTCATAAGTAACAATCTTCATAAAATCACTAGTATAAACATATTCTATAAGATCATGAACTCTGCATTTTAATAAGTTTAATTTTACAATATTTGCCGATTAATATCCTTTGATCCAATGTGCCCTCTATTTTTCTATATTAAAATTCAACAGAATCAAAAGAAATAAGGACATACCTCTTTTAAAATTAAACCATCTGCACATATTGATTGCATTTTTTCTTTTAACACATTAAAAGGAACATTGTTTCCAACATAAAGTTTATCAGTGTCTTCATAATCAGTTGAGAATCCTTTATTCTTGTTATAAATGACATCATCAAAAGTTTCATCAGAAGAATCATAATTGTTATTATCGTTATCAACTTCAAATTCAATACCTTTTTCCAAGTCTCTGAAAATAGCAAAAAGAAAAGATAATCAATGCTAATTCTTTATTTCTACAACCACAGTATCTGTAAACTATTAATAAAGCTTATGGATATTCAATCAAGTATTAAAAATTGTTGAACATATTTGTCCAGAAAAGATTCTGAAAGATTTTGATTAACTTAGTTGTTAACCAAAAATTTTCATAAATATCCATTCTTTACTTGTGTATTTAAACAAATTTATTCTAAATATAAAAAAAAAATGCAAATCAATTGTTTCACGTTATAAATTTTCAAAGCTTTGTTTAATAACATTTTATTTAATAATTTGTATGCATGCGAAAAATTTTGAGAGGTTTAAAATAAGAAGGGTAGATATCATAGTATATATTTTTCAAAGTTGATTATAAAAAAACAGAATTTAAAAAAGTTCAATCAATGCATCTTAATGATTTTATGTATAATAAGTTTATTTATTATACTTTAAACGCTATCATATCTTTTATTTATTACTGAAGTAATCATTTGCCATGGCGTGTATCGCTTTAAGTAAAAGTTTAATTAAAGAGTGAAAAAAATATTTTCATTAACAACAAAAATTAATCCTAATAATATTCTAATAAAAACAATAACGTCTAGTGATTTGATTTTGAAACAAAACCGAATTAATAGAGAGATATTTTTAGAATTCATGATTAGCTTTTTAAAAAATAAATCTTTTTTAATAGAATCTATCATTATTCTTAAAAATACATTTTGATTATATGTTCACTTACTGAATTGAAACCTCACGCTGAAGAAACATTCTAGACATCTTTTAATATTTTTAATTGACGCTAACAAAAGAATAAAAAATACTATAAATTTTTTAAACTAAAAAATCTGAGCAGCATTCAACGAACATGCGTTATTGCAGACAGGATTCCACAGTTAAATAAAAATTCTAGGCTTTTCTTGACTTGACTTGACTTGGTGAGTTGAGATGTATGCTCGCTGACGCTGCTTTATCTCAATTTATCCAAATGTTTTACTTCCCAACAAATCCAACTGGAACTCCAATAGTCTTAAAGGTAAAATTAATGAACTACAAAATTTTATATCTGAAAATAAATCTCATGAAATTGCTCTCCAAGAAACACATCTTCAGCCATTGCGATTCCCTTAAAATTCCAAATTATATCATATATCGCTCCAATCGTCTTACCCACAGAGGAGGAGGCACGGCTATCTGCATTCATAAAAATATTAATCATCATCAAATTCTTTTTACTGCAACCAGCTTTGAAGCCTCTGCTATCATTATTAATCTCAAGAATAACCTAAAAATTACTGTTGCTAGCATTTATCGCCCTCCAATTGGTAGATTCCGCACACAAGAACTTGATACAATAGCGAACTCCAATCAACAAGTACTTCTACTTGGGGACTTCAATTCCAAGTATCCTGCATGGAATAATGGACGCAGCAACATAAATGGTTCTATTCTCTTCTAATGGACAAATCTTAATGCATTCAATGTTATTGCTCTTTGATTCCGCATATTTCTGCCTTCACAATCCTTGCAATAGTACTCTTGACATCGCACTTCTTAAAAATTTAAAACGCCGGGCCCGCTTCTTCTATCAACGATCTTTCCAGTGATCATAACCTTGTGATAGTTGAAGACTCTCATAATTCATTTATGCCCTTCCTCAATAGCATAATCACAACTACCAATTGGAATATTTTTACTAAAATTCTCACTCAAAGCATTCCTGGTAATCCAGTCATCTCCAATATTCAAGATATTGACAAAATAATTAATAAATTCAACTCAGATGTTACTTCTGCTATCAACCTTGCTAGCAAATCTAAAGAACTCAGTACACCAGACCAAAAACTTCCTACTGAAATCACCTCTAGAACTGCAGAAAAAAACAGAATTCGAAAATTATGGCAAGATACCAGGTTTCCTCCGTTCAAGCAATCCGTCAACAAGCTTCAAAAAGAAATAAAGCAAATGATTCACAAATTAAAAAATGACAGATGGAATGAATTTTTATTAGGCTTAAATCCAGAAGATAATTCTCTCTTCAAAATTAACAAACATTTTACCAAAAAATATCCCAAAATTCCTCCACTGGTTGGATCCTCAGGTCTTATATTCTCATCTTCTGATAAAGCGAACTCTTTTGCTGAAAACCTTGAACTCTCCTTTCAAAAAACACTGAACCTTGCGATTACTCACAAATTGAGCATGTTGAAGATACAGTAACTTCCTTTCTAGCTGATCATCAAAATTATCATAACAATATTTTTTTTTCTCCATCTGACATAATTAACTTAATCAAGAATCTCAACATTCGGAAATCTTCTGGACCTGATAGCATTCCAAATAAAGCCTTAATGTATCTCCCCCTTAATGCCATTTCTCATCTTGCAAAAATCTACAACAGCTGTACTGAATATCACTACTTCCCTCCTATCTGGAAAAAAGCAAATATCATCATGTTCCCTACACCTGGTCAAGATAGGAAATTTCCTCAAAATTATCGGCCCATCAGTCTCCTTAGCTGTTAGGAAAACTTTACGAAAAACTCTTAGTGAAACATATTACTTCTTTTTGCGAGAAAAATTCCATAATTGCAGCAGAACAATTTGGATTCCGTCAACATCACTCAACTTGTCATCAACTTCTACGTGTAACCAATATCATCACTGAAGGATATAACTATAAATTTTTTACAGGAGGTGTCTTTCTAGATGTCAAAAAAGCTTTCGATCGACTGTGGCACAATGAGCTGATCTTCAAAATGACCAAACTTCACTTCTTATCATTACAAATTATCTTAAAAATAGAACCTTTCATGCTCGACTTCATAATGAATTCTCCAAGATCGGTCGTATTTGTGCTGGTACACCTCAAGGAAGCGTGCTAAGTCATATTCTCTACAATATCTTTACCTACGACTTTCCTCAATGCACTAACATTTCCACTTGCCTATTTGCTGACGATTCTGCTGCTCTTGCCCAAGGTGCTTCTATTCTTTATGTCATCAATACTCTTCAAAATTTTCTGAATATCCTAGAAGATTGGCTAACTAAATGGCGCATCGCAATTAATGTCTCTAAATCTCAAGCTATCATTTTCCGAAAAGGAGACGCCAGACAACCATATATTAATCTCTCCCTTTTTGATCAAAAAATTGAATGGGCAACTAATATTAAAAATCTCGGCTTAATTATAAACAATAAAGTTACGTTTCGAGCTCATATTCAAAAAATCAAAGAAAAATGTTGGAATGCTCACTCTTCCACTCATTAATAAATTTTCTAAATTAACTTTGTCAAACAAACTTCTTCTTTACAAACAAGTTCTTAGGCCTATCCTTACCTATGCTGCCCCAATCTGGGGTCTAGCTGCACAATCTAACAAGAAATCTGTACAAATTATTCAAAACAAACTTCTTCGTATCATCACTGGTGCCCCCTGGTTTGTCCGCTACTGTACTATTCATCAAGATTTAAAAATTGATTCTATTGACAACTATATTACTAAACTTTCTAGAAATTTCTTCAATACCATTGTTACTCACTAAAACCCTCTCATCAAGGCACAAACTATATTTACGCAATTGAATGGAAAATACAAGTATCCTTTCTCTAATTCTAAATGTAATCGAAGCCTCAAATCACCATAATTTCCTGCTCACTTATCGCCTTTTGGATATTTTACTTCAACGCATATTTACTGATCATAAATTTCTTGTTACGTTTCCATCACCGATGATTTACATTTTAATTACTTTCTTCTTTTTTTTCTCTGAAATCATACGATTACTATTATCTATTTATCATGACTTTTCTTTCCTACTGCTTTCACATACCATTGAGTAGATGAACGCTTCGCATTCAGGCACACGACATCTTTATTCAACAATGATGACAAATCTTGACAATGATTGGCTAACAACAACAACAACAGAAATGAAAATGTGACCTCCT
Organism: Caerostris darwini; assembly: GCA_021605075.1. Taxonomy (NCBI): domain Eukaryota; kingdom Metazoa; phylum Arthropoda; class Arachnida; order Araneae; family Araneidae; genus Caerostris; species Caerostris darwini. The sequence goes on along the minus strand of BPLQ01008461.1, from coordinate 400,584 downwards.
CAAAAAAAAAAAAAAAAAAAAAACCCTCCAAAATTTAAAATTACAAAAATCACCGAAAAATTCGAAATTCCTGGAGTACAAATTTCTTTCTGAAATACCATGAACGTTGTCGACACTTTCTTGTAACCAAAATAATAACAATAAAAAAGTATATTTGAACATGAAAGAAATTTTAACATTTAAACGATGATTTAGAACGCATGAAGCACTACTAGTACTTGAAATGAAAAGTGAAAATGAGATAACACAAGGAAAAACATATGAGGCACCCCATAGTTCACAGGGTTACGATATTTTCGTAGAAATTGTAGAATTACTGTTGTTTTATAATAAGCGTCTTCAAAAGTATCGAATAACCATGAGTATGATAGCACTATATATCCAAAAGCACTTTGGAGTTTGTTTCGTGCTGTTACATATTTTATACATTGGAACAAAATGTGTTCCACTGTTTCCGAAGTTTTGCAGACCGAACATAATGGAGAGGAAGTGAGGCCAAATCTATGGAGTTTTGCATTGCAAGGATATGTTTTTGTGCGAAATCTGGAAATAAGAATATCTTCCCTTCGATGATTAGGAAAAAAAATCTCTGTGTCGGTTTAATACTATTCAAATGCATGAGTTCCTGAGCATATTTGTTACCCATCCATTGTTCTGTTGCTTTTAGTTGTGCTTTCTTTTTAATACTCTTTTATTAGCTTCACCTGTATGTTTGTATGTATGTATGTATGTTTGTATGTAACTCACTTTTTGGACTCGATTTTGGGACTGATGGCGCCATCTACTGGCGAGTCAGTCAACTGATCCGCGATCGAATTGCGCTCTTCCTATTGGCCGAAAATTTCGGTGGCTGAAAAGAGGCGGATCTCAAAGGCATAGGAGTGCGATCATGTCGAATTGCGCTCTTCCTATTGGCCGAAAATTTCGGTGGGTAAAAAGTATGTAAACTTAGCGGATAACCGGCCAAGTGGAAAACAAACAAAGTAAAACATGAAAAATAAATTATAGTTTAAAAAAACTAAAAAAAAATATGCTTTTAGAGTTAATCAGACTAAAAAGTAAAAAATAAATTAATAGTTTAAAAAAACTAAAAAATACGCTTTTAGAGTTAATCAAACTAAAAAGTAAAAAATAATTGTTAACATAAGAATAAAATGACTGACGAGAAAATGAATGTCACTGTTCTAAAAGCGTGGGGTGCTTTGTATGACATTTTTAAACTAACTCTGCATTTCGGAATGAAACTAGTGAGAAATTATAACGATTGATATCGAGCACCCCACGATTTTAGAACAGTGACATTCATTTTCTCGTCAGTCATTTTATTCTTGTTAACAATTATTTTTTACTTTTTAGTTTGATTAACTCTAAAAGCTTATTTTTTAGTTTTTTTAAACTATTAATTTATTTTGTTGAAATATGAGATCTTCCTGTGATATCTAATGGAATATTATTGTATCTGCTGCAGATTTCGCGAGGGAGTCGGCTAGTTCATTTTATGTAATATCAACATGTCCTGGGGACCAGATGAATTCAATGGATAAAATGCTATTGCAAAGATTTTGCAGTTTATTACCTAGAAATTGAATGATACGATTGGAATGAATATTACAATTCTGTAACGCCAGAAGAACGTATAAACTATCTGTGAGGATTATATATTTGTGAGATGAAAGAACATAAGTTGAAAGGGTTAAAAGGAATGCAAGGGCTTCTCCTGTGAAAATACTAATCCAATTTGAAATCTTTCCTGATAAAGACTCTTGTGAAAAAGAATTAATGACTGCTATTGAATGCTTAAGTGAAAATTGCTTAATTAAATTATTCTATCTTTCTAACATTCGTTTTTGTATTGTTAAAAGAGGAGTTTGATGATATGATGAGGTAACTGGTTTTTTTTTTTTTTTTTTTTTTTTTGAAAAGGTAAATCACTGAGATGAAATGTGACTTTAGAGTTCACTCTAATTGGAGGAAAATTAGTAATTAAATTAGAAGGCTGAATGTCTAAATTGTCTAAAAGATTTTCAAAAAAGCCTTGTAGTGAAATTGGACGTTTCAACCTTGGAGTTTTATTTCCGGAGCGAAGATAAATCGTGAGTGGAGAATTGATTCCTCTTCTCCACTCAAGATTTATGTTTATGATTTATGATTATATTTGGTAAAAAAACGCTCTGCTAGCATATGCAACCTCTGGAAAAAAGAAAATTAGTCAGTTTCTTTAAGTAAAACTGGAATTGGTGTCCACCTTGGAAGACCTGTTGCAATACGTAAAGCCAAATGATATAAAGTGTTAAGTATTTGGAAATCACTTTGGCTAGATGAGATAAAAATTGGAGCTCCATATTCCAGTAAACTAGTAATTGTGGTATTTGTTATTTGAATTAAATGATAGGATCGACAACCCCAGGAATTAGCAGCAATTGCCTTAAGAGCATTTAATTTTTTAATAACTTTCCTTTTAAGATACAGGAAATGTTGTTTGAAAGAGAGGTAATAAGAGAATATGATACCTAAAATACGTGTATGTTGTTTCCAAGGGATGCGTATATTGTAAATATGCAGATGTTGAGCTGGTTGTTGTTTTTTATTAGAAAAGTTAACAGCTTCGCACTTTTCAGGTTGAAGGGTAAATTTCCACGTTTCGCACCATTGAGTTATTTTATGAAGGGTTATTTATAGGTTATTAAGAACTTTTCCCAGAGATTTTTCGTTGCTAAAAGAAAAATATCGTCAGCTTACAATAAGCATTCCGTATGTTCAGGAATGATCTCTTAAATATCTCTCATGTAGATGCTTTGATAATTTTGGACGGCTGAATTTGAACGTGGTTATACCAGCTTGGGTGACGATTAACGTTCGGGACGACCAAAAACTGCCACTTGTGACGATAACATCGCTCAAGTTCATCAAATGGTGCAAAACAACAGCCGAATTAAAGTTAGAGAGAGAGAGAGAGAGAAAAGGCTATGAAGATCTCCAAAGAACTTGTTTGTTACATATTGAATCATGATTCAGGCATGGCATGTTGGATGCCGCGTTTGTTCACTTTGGACATGTTCGAATGAAGGGGTGTGTTCGAATGAATGTTCATTCGAAAAACGTGTCCGAATGAATGAATTTAGAAGCAATAAATCTGAATTTTGACTCAGATGAAATTTGGATACACCACTACACCCCAGATACAAAACTCAAGTCAAAACAGTGGACTGCAAAGGGGAAATCGGCTCCAAAAAAGGCAAAGGCTGTTCCTTCGGTTGGAAAGGTGATGGCAACAGTTTTCTGGAACGGTCATGGAGTAATTTTAACAGATTAACTTGAAAAGGGTAAAACTATTACAGGAGCATATTATGCTTCCTTACTAGATAAGCTCATAGTAGAAATTGTGAAAAACCGGCCACACTTACAGAAAAAGAAATTTTGTTTCACCAGGACAATAAGCCGTCTCACACCTCAGCGGTCGCTATGGTGATTTGAACTGCTTGAACACCCTCCTTACTCACCAGATCTAGCCCGAAGCGATTTCTTTTCGTTCCCTAAGCTAAAAGTTGCATTTTTCCATGGGTGTACATCAAACACTGAAGCACCGCCTTGAGTGGTGAGGGCAGTGAGCTAAAAGTTGCGCTTAGTTGACAGAGATTTTTATCAAATGAGGAAGCTATCACCTTCGTAGACAACTATTTTGCAGAGAAAGACGCCGGGTATTATTTGGATGGGTTGAAGAGATGGAAGCACCGGAGAAGTGTATAGAGTTACAAGGAAATTATGTAGAAAAATAAAAATTAATTTGACAAAAAAAATGTTTTTTTTGTTTGTTAGGTTGGAAACTTTTCAGACTACCCTCATAAATCCCCCCTTCCATTCCTTTCCCCCATTTCCGTTTCTGGAAACTGTAGCGTGGAAAGGAGAATAAAAATTCCATTGTGGGAGTGAAAAAAAAAATTATCCCTTGCTCGTATTTCTTCTCATCTTAATTGTTAGTCCCTCCTTTAAAACAGTATCCAAACTACGGCCCGCGGACCAACACCAACCCGCGAGCATCATCAATTCGTCATGTCACAGTTTATTTTGATTACATTGTAAAATTTACGATGAAATTAAATTAAACAAAATAATAATTAGATGTTTTATGTAACGACAAATTAAGAAACGCAATAACTGATATACATAATGAAATTATGTTTGTCAGTTATAACTGTAATTCATGGTATGCAATTTATCATAAAAATTACAATAAGCGATGTACGCCGGAAATTCCCATAAAATTAAGCATTAAAATTATCATTAGAGATTTATGTAGTTCTAGCCTTAAGTTAAATTGTTATCTATAACTGTAGCCTATAGTTAAATTGTTTGAAGTTGTGGATCAAGTTTACTCATGCAAAAACAACTCCTCTTTAAACTGTAGGTTCCGGTCTAATTAGCCCTCATGTGCATAAAATGACAGTAGAGCGACAAACCAAACATTAAAATAATCAGCAGAGACTTTAAATGATCCTCGGTTAATTTAGATCGGTAAATATTTTTTGAATTTGTCATTTTGGAGAATGTTTTTTCCACATAGATAAGTAGTTACGGAAGCGGTAAAAAAGCCACTAGCAAATTTAAGCAACTAATCAAGCTGTGTAAGTGAAAGACATAAAATTCCAGCAATGATAAGTTTAACTATTTTTCTTTAAAAATAAATAATTTCCATTTAAATTCTTGTGCAAGGGTTTCTATGCCGACGTCAAAAGGATTTTGAAAAAACTTTGATGTAGTTTGCGATTACATTAAAATCTAAAAAACGAAATTTAAAAGGTTACCGCCGATTCAATTACATAATCTACTTGAAATGGGATATCAGTTTGCTGTCTGAATGTGTGGCATGTATTAAAATGCGCGAAACATTTTTTGTTCATTGGGATTAAAACAAAACATTTTTTGTGAAAAGGACTTAACGTATAAATCAGGAAGAACACATAACATATAAATCAGGCATATGAACGTATAAATCAGGCATATGAACGTATAAATCAGGCAGAACCTTATTTTCACCTTGCAGTTTTAAATTCAGAACATTCATATATATTTAGTTAAATCTGTATAGAATGATTACTTCCATAACCACTCATTGTTTTGCAATTCAACCAGAGGACGATTCCTTTCAATGAACAAAATTTCGACAATTGGTCAGAAACTCACGTTAGAACTTTTGAACAGCTAAGATAATATTGCGATCTAAATAATATAGTATCTCTTCAATAAACTCACATAATTGATGACGATTGAGAGCATGTGAACTGATATCGACACCATTGGCTTTAAAATCCTGACGTCTCCAAGCATTTTCTGCTCAAAAACTGTTGATGAATTATGCAATCTAACATTAATGATTTTGATTCACCGTCATTTTCTACGGCTTTTGGTACCAACGACACTTTTATTTTTTTTCCCCAGGGTTTTTGCCATGGTTAATAGGATTCACTTTTATTTTTTCCATTGAAGATTGTTTTTCAATTCCTTTAGTAATATTGTAGCGATCCCACCGCGAAACGTAAAACAAAGTGGATGCATACAAAAGTGCTGTGTGATACATCGCTACGCGGAGGAATACAGAAAGTGGGAAACAGCAAAACTCTCTCCGCGTCAGTTGGATCGCGGCAGTCGAACTGTAAACTCTCGAATCACTCGTTGCTGTTTTAAGTGCAACATGCTTGTATTACTCGTTTATTTCTAAGTATTTTATAATTTTCTTGTATCAATTGTAAACGTTAATGTTATTAAAGTAGTATGAATTAATTTATATCATTATTATGTATGTTTAATTTCGACATTACTACAAATATTTTCTCCAATAGTCGTGCTGTGAATTGTATGAAAGTCAAGAAGCTCTGTATGCAATTCGTAATTTTTAACTATCCCTGGAATAAAAATTACCTGTGCAGTATTTAAAACAACTATTAACTCGTTCAGGACCAAAGAGAACCATTCTAAATGTCAATTTTTGTCAGAAAATTGGCTAATATATTTTCTACAATATCCTCTATTCTTTAAGTCACAGTGTTTGGGACAAAATAACGATTTTAAATATATTAGAGTTTTCTGGACCCATTTTTCCTGCTGTTCCAATCATACAATTCATGATTAATTAGCCGACAGTAAATGGTTTTCCATTGAATTAATCCGCAGAAAATAGCACAAGCTGTAGTTTCCTGATCAGTATTTACTTTCTTAAATAACAATTGCTAACAGCTTTTTCTAATCGTAGGCTATGGCCGAGTGGCTAGCGCTCTGGCGCTCGGTGCCACAGGTTTCGGGTTCGAGTCCCGGCGGTGCCATGGATGTTTGTAGTGGTTCGGAATCCACTTTAAACCGTAGGTCCCGGTGTAACACGATCGTAGAGCGTTGTGGAGAGTGACATATTAAAAATAAGGAAAAACTAACTGTTCATATATATAGTGATTAGGGGATTATAGTCCTTGTTGCTTCACATCCTCATATACCACTTCATTCAAAAAAAAAAAAAAAAAAAAAAAAATCGTAGGCTATCTCTAAATTAGGAGTAATTCTGACAATATTTAGTCTCATGTCGTTTACTATTGTATTCTTTGAGGATTGGTATTATTTCATTACAAATTATATATATTGTTCTATTACTTAACTGAATCACGAAATATTGTTATCCCCATTTCAGTTTAAATGTTCTGCTTTCACTATCTATCTTTCGTTTCTTTTCCATATCCATACAAATCTCAACAAAAAGTTTGAACTTCAAATAAAAACAAGTAATATAAAAATAAATAAATTTTAAGTCAATTCCTACTTTTTTTCACTATATTGCAGAAAGTCCTTTATATATAATTTTCATTCATTTTTTTTTAAGTTAGAAAAAAATCTCTCTCTCTCTCTCTCACACACACACACTTTCCATCTCTCTCACTAATTTATTCACATGTTTCATTTTCCATTTTGATCCCGCCTTGACTCAGACTAGAACCCAGAATGAAAAAGGAATCTGAAAAAGAAATTTCCAGTTTACACTCTTCGCCACTGACGGCATCTTATATAAGAGAAATTTTTTTCTCCCATATAAAACTAAAATTAATTAATTTAATTTAATTAATGAATTACTATGTGAAAAAATTGTATTAATATCAAGTGTCATCCACTACTAGTTAAAAAAAAATGGATTTGAACTTGAGTGGATGAATAAAAAGTATTTTATTAGCTATTGAAAATTTGAACAAGATATATAAATATATATAGGGAGAGTTTGAACTAATGCACTTGTTGCTCTGAATTCAAAATTTGGAATTGTTCTAGATTTGAACACAAAAAATGACAATGGAATAAGAACAAGACAAAAAAAGTTTGTACTACAGAATATAAGATGATGCAACACTAAATTTTAAAAATAAAACTGTAAACTGAAACTGAGTCGTTCTATAAATAATGCCTGTTTAAAAATATAAAATTTTAAAAGAAATTTAAAATAATTTTGAAATATTAACTATACTCACACAAAAATTGTGATACAAATTATTATAATAAAAAATGTAAATAATAGATGTTACTTAACAATTAATTTCCAATTTAAAACAATGCATTTTAATTTCTTAAATCTGATTTAGTTTGCTGCTCTACGATCATTTTTCGCACTCTTTAGACTAAGTATACAAGACCTACAGTTTAACGGGGACTCCTAACCACTACCAAACATCCATGCCACCACCAAGATTCGAACTTGAAGCCTGGGGTACCAAAGGTCAGAACAGAAGAAAGGCTGACCATCAGACCACATTAAATTCCTAGAGAATGTCTTTTAATTAAATTTGTTATATCATTCCACGTTTACAACTTTATTTTTATTATATAAATTTCGTAGTAAGATAAAATTTCCATCAATTTATTAAAAAAAAACCTTCTTAATCTTATGTTGTATTAATTTTTTACTTTGAATGCGTCTTATGATACATTATTGAGATTTTCTTTTAAAATGCAATTCTTTTATTTGCAGGTGAGCGAAACTCTTTGCGAAACAGCCACACTTTACTGTCATAAAGTATTAGGTGCAATGCTTTTGATTCAGGCCCATTGAAATTGTTACGCCAATTTTTAATACACTTTTATTAGTTTCACCAGTATGTTTGTTTGTTTGTAATCGTTTGACTCTTTGGGCTCGATTTAGCCCTACTTTAAGCGATCAGATTTAATTTAAACGTTGTAGACTTATCAAAGACCGACGACACTAAAATATTTTGATAGGTTTATTATCTCATCATGATTAGGATCGCCAGGATTAGTGATTTTATTTTAACTTATGAAGAGCAATTTAACCCATGTAGAATGAAAGTACCTAAGACATTCAAACCTACATGGGACAGCGGCACAACGAATAACGCGCCTGAGTACGGATCAGAAGATTCCCTGTTCGAGCTGGCTGGCTCGACGTATTCGCATTTAGCCTTTGTTTTACACACAATTAAATTATTGTAAGAACTATTGTTCCAGTCCTCCGTATCGGGACCTCATTTAAATATTATAGTTTAAAAACACTAAAGAACACGCTTTTACTGTTAATCAAACTAAAAAGTAAAAAATAATTGTTAACATAAGAATAAAATGACTGACGAGAAAATGAATGCCACTGTTCTAAAAGCGTGGTGTGCTCGATATCAATCATTACAATTTTTCACTAGTTTCATTCCTAAATGCAGAGTTAGTTTAAAAATGTCATACAAAGCACCCCACGTAAGCGTGTTTTTTAGTTTTTTTAAACTATAATTTTTAAAATAGAAATTAAATACATGTAAGAATATACATAAATAAGAATATTGAGAAGTGAGAAATGTTTACAAATAAATGAAAGTGGTCAAAATTACAAAAAAAGGAAAGTAGAAAAAAGGGGTAAGCTGCCAACAAGTGGAGCTTGCAGTCTTTGTACTTCAGAAAGAGTAGATATGAAGATTTGAGATGGACATCAATTAAGAATATTGAGAACAGTTCTGGTCTGTTTTCTATTATTAGAAGAAGTAATATCATAAATTGGAAAGGATTTCAGAACTGAATTAGTAATAAGAGGGATAGAACAGAGCTTTTCAGAAATGAACTGTCGGATGTATGGGAAGTCAAGGGATTTCATAATATCCTGATTTCTAAAGTACTAAGGAGAATTGGTACTCATTCCAAGAATTTTATTTTCAAATTATTGAATGATTTCCATATTAACCTTTACTGCACAGCCCTAAACTGGACTTACATATGTGATACAAGTAATACATGTAAATAAGTTTTTTATTTGAAACAAATTGTTCGGAATTTCTAGATATGAAAGGGTAAAGGCATTCTAAGATGCTGATAGAGATAATAAAATTTTTTCTTAAACTATTAATAGTGTGATGAGTGAGAAATTTATCTAGAGTAATTCCTAAATCTAACGCTCTGGCGCTAGGTACCACAGGATTCGGATTCGACTCCTGCGGTGCTATGGATGTTTCTGCGGTGCTATGGTGGTTCGGACCATCTTAAACCGTACTTCCCGGTCTCATATGACTATAAAGCGTTGGGCATAGGACTGAATACCCTACCCCGTAAAAAGAAAACTCCTGTCTCGATATCTGCCAGTAGGCAGACGGGCTTGGCACACCATCGGATTGTTACGCCAACGATGAGGATGAATTCAAAATATTTAATTTGAGGCTACCAATTAACATTGTTATTATAAATAATAATATTAGGATACGTAAATTTAAGTTTGGGGATAAAAAGAATAGCTTCCGTTTTATCAGTATTTAAGCAGATTCTCTAATCAGTCAGCAAATTTTCAAGGGAGTAAAAGTATTTTTGGGACCTGATGGCCGAGTGACTAGAGCTCTGGTGCTAGGGGCCGTAGGTTTTGGGTTCGAATCCATGGATGTTTGTGGTGATTCGGAATCACTTTAAACCATAGGTCTCGGTCTCATATGACTGTGGAGCATTGGGCGTAAGGCTGCCAATCCTACCTTGTAAAAAGAAAACTTCTCATGTTTCGAAATCTGCCAGTAGGCAGACGGCCTTGGCCCCAGATGGAGATGTTGCGTCAATGAAGAAGAAAAATTGTGAACTAATTAAATTTCTTCGTTGCTGAATTTTATGTGCATGATCGAAAGAGCATATCACACGGAGTTATTTCGCTTCCTTCAATGTGAAGCAAACCAGCCTTGCCACTCAGACAAGTATCTCTGTAGAATATCATGTAACTACAAATCTCGTTGTTTCACTGGTATCTGCAAAATGAGAGATAGAACGCTTCATACAATTAAGGATAAATATTGGATATGCGTGCAGTGATCAACTCATTATTTGAGTGGAAACGTGGTTACTTTGAAGATGACGAAACAATCTCGTCTGATAAAGCCTTAAGAAAGCTTTTGCTATGATTTCTTCAAAAGTTGTTGCACGCGAGTAGCTATTACGTATAAAAATGATCAAGGTATGCAAGTATATAAAACAATTAATAAAGTCAATTTATCTTTTTGCTGGAACTATGCCTCGTATTAGGAATTTCTGCATCTTTTATAAGCACAAATATGTAAATTGTTTGAAAATATTGCTTTCTTTATTCTTTTTCATGAAGTTATTCCGATATTGATTCCTGTTTTTATCCTTTTTTCTTGAAAAATCGACACTTATGTAAGTTATGAAAGGAACCAAGATCTATATATCGTCCTTAAAAGTACGGGCTATGTATAGCTAAGGATATTAAATCGTGCCAAGGGCTTTTCACTTTTTAAGAGGATTATCTTTTATTTTTGGCAAAGAATTGTGTCTAATCGATTATGAATGAATAGTTTGGGAAAGAATAACAACATATTCTGCACACCGTTTTTAGATGCTTTAATGGGATATAACTCGAATATTTTAAGTGAAAATATTTGGAAAAAATAATAATTCTGCATGCATTTCAATTAACAAAGGTCTTTCAAAAGACTGGTTTTTTTTAAAACGTAAATGAAGGATTAAGTTTTAAAAATAGATTTACAAGGAATGTCGTGATTAATTTAAGAAGACAACGATGAAGATGTAAATTAATCATTTCTGTCTTGGAATATTTTCCTGGCTTAAAAAATAATTATTTTTCAAATATTACAAAATTTAAAACCTTTGCCACATTTTTTTTTTTTTTTTTTTTTTTTTTTTTTTTTTTTTTTGAAAATAAAGGTGGATAGGATTTTGGGTTGCTTGGCTTATAAGGTAATTAAGTTTATTTGAAATAAACTGAAACTGATTTTTTTTAAATTTTCTTTCTTAAGAAGTTTATTATTAAAATTAATTCTTAAAAAATAAGAATTCTTTTATAGTTTTTAAAAAGAAAGTTTCTGAAGAAATATAACATTTATTGATGTATTTTTTATGTACTTTCCTTTTCATTTTGCGTGATTACATTATATAACTCTAATTTTCAACATAATTTATTATCATCAGTCATCGGTAGGGATGGCCTTCAAAGCGAGCGACGATTCACGTTGAATCTCTTCAATCGACTCAAAACGGCGTCCCCTGAGTGGTCTTTTGAGATTAGGGAATAGCCAGAAGTCACACGGGGTGAATACGGTGGTTGTGGAATGATATGGATTTCATTTTTGGTGAAAAAGTCACAAAGAATCAATGCAGTGTGAGCTGGCGCATTCAGTGTTTTCGGTACCAATCGAGATTTGACGCGTTTGAGGCCCAAAATGGAATTGAGATAATTTTGAAATTCCAACATCATCAGCAATGTCTCTAATTGTAAATCGATGGTTTGCAAGCACCAAATCTTTAATTTTTTGGACGTGAGCTTCGTCGGTTTAGGTTGATGGTCGACCAAAGGGTTCTTCGTCTTCAACGCGTTCTCTGCGTTCTTTGAACCACTTGTAAACATTTCTTTCCGATATAGGAATGTTCACCGAATGCCTTCTGCAGCATTCTATACGTTTCCGTAAACAAAATTGAATGCAAGTTCTTTGCTCAATAAATTTAGACATTTCAAAAATCGCCGGGATCAGTTTTAACCTCTCAAAAAGCCAAGCGTAACTCAAACACTAATGAATATTTTGACGTCAAATTTCACACAGATGTCAAGGACAGGCCAGAAACCTAAAAAAAAAAAAAAAGAAAAACAAAATTGAAATTCCATAAGCCCCGGAAATTTTAAATTGAAAATTGGTCTTACTTTTTGGACACTTAGCTATTGCATTTTTTTTCCATATAGCTTATTGCTGGACTTAAAACGTTAAATTTACGCTCATTAATTTCATATTTCACATATAGGGGACAACATTGTTCTGTGGAAAATGGATGTTTGTTTAAAAGTAGATATTTGGTTTAAAAAATCGGAAGACCAAACAAATGAATCCGTATTAAAAGTCCATTTTGGTGGTGTAATGGACAAAATATATACATAACCGAGAAAGAACTACACCGATTTAGCCGATCTACACCGATACACCGATTTGAACTCAAATCGATGTAAACCAGATTGGTTTCTATCACTTCCAATATTTTTATTTAGTACGAAAGGACCAATAAATTTATTTTTTAATATTAATTTGGCAGAAAAATGCATAAGATTTAGAATTTTCAATTCTAAATTTGTTCTTTTATTTCTATTTAAATTGGAATAATTTGTATTTTAGTAAGAGTAGCATTTTTCATTATTTAGGAGCGGAAAATTTTAAGATATATTCAAATTCGAGAGGGTCCTAATAAAGTAGGATTTATAGGAATTCTTCAACCTTTTAGGGATGCAATTAAATTATTTAATAAAAATTTATTCACACCAGATTCATCTAATTCATCAATTTCCTATATTACTCCCGGTATTAGCTTATATTATTATTCCTATTATTCCTTTTAATAATTTTTTACTTTTAGATATAAAACATAATCATTCATAACACAGCACATAACACAACATATAACATTCCGTTATGAGTAGTTTCTGTTGGGATTAAAATTTTCAGAAACTGTTTCTGGAAATGTTGGTTTTAAATAGCCGTAATAAATATGCGTGAGGTGGAATGGTCTTTCTCCATTTTTTCAATACCTTCTATTAGCTCACACTCTCCCTATATATATCTTGTTCAAATTTTCAATCGTTAATAAAATACTTTTTATCCATCCACTCAAGTTCAAATACATTTTTTTTTAACTTGTAGTGGATGACACTTGATGCTCATACAGTTTTTTCAAATATTAATTCAGTAATTAAATTTAATTAATTAATTTTGGTTTTTTAGATTTAATTTGCATACATCTACCAATAGATGGCGCCAAATAAACTTTAAAAAAATTAATAAAAATTATATAAATTTCTACAATATAGTGGAAAAAAAGTAGGAACTTTTCTGATATTCCAATGACGAATGATATCAGGCCAAAATACCTGATATTAGAAAACATCATAGTTTCACAAACAGTAACAAATTTAAAATTAAATCAGTTTAAAATCCTATAATGTGATATACCCGACAAATTTTAAGAGTTTTAAAAATGGTACATGATGTTGATAAGATTTTATAATTTGAAATGCCATATTTGAATTTTTTTTTTTTTTTTTTCTTCTTAATTTGGTAGAAGCGAGGTATACGATAGTAGAAAGGAAATATAATAGTAGTAGGGCAAGATGATAGGAAGTAGTAGGAAAATATGATGATAGTAGGGAAATATTCTAATAGAAAGGAAAGTCTAGATCCAGACTCCATTAATCTGGATCTAGACTTTCCTTTCTATCTGACATTGCTACATTCCTGGATACATTGTTGGATGCAGGAATGTAGCAAACAATGATTTAATTAATGTAGCATACACGCCCTACTACATTTTTTTGTTGTAATGCAGCTGGAAAACACTTAGACAATTGTCTTGGATGCCTTAAGGCAAGCGCTGCACCGATGTTACTCACTTAGCACTACCCAGGAGGTGCGTGTAACTCGAAGATATGCTACGGACGCGGAGTAATAATTCCCCCGCAACGCTCTACGATCATGTTAGACCAGGACCTACAGTTTAAATTGGATTCAGAACCACTAAAAACATCCATGGCACCGCCGGGACTCGAACCTGAAACCTGTGGTACCGAGCGCTAGCCACTTGGCCCTTCAGGCCCTTCCTACTACATTGTTGGATGCTACATTCCAATTACGAATACAGAAAAAAATCAGAAATTAAAAATCACTTAAAAGCCAATACATTACTGGAAATTAGTAATATAAGGAACTTATCAATTGCAAAAAAAAAACTTGGACATTATGTTTTTTGCATAGTAATTAAATATAGTCTTTTAATATCATTTTAGTGCTATAGTAACAAAGGCTTCTTTACAAAAATAGTATTCCTTATAGTAAAATTATATAGTTAAATGAACAACAAATTTCATCAAATAAATCATCTATTGTTTGTGATTATTGTACATGATAATCAAAATCAAGCAGTGTTTTTTTACAGAGATAGATAAGAAAATACCACTGTTATTACATATGGCTTACTTACTTATAACTTACAAAAAATTGAATACTTAACAGCGTATTAAAAAATAAATTAAATTAAACACTTTTTAACATTTTGTATTTTTTAATTAACTAAATATAAAATATATATCACTTAAAGATCCTATTAGTGTTATTGCGTATCAATCAATTTATAACAATAAAATTGTTTCGTTTTCTAAAAAATATATGTACTTTAAACATATTCAAAATTTAAATCTTTTTTTAAATGAATAAATAGATTATAAAAATTACTTTTTATAATTAGCATTGCTACAGTAAAGTCATTTTAGAGAAATAATTTTAAACATAATTATGAGCCGAAATTAAAAATAATGCAGCAATTTATTAATCATTAATACAGCAAATCATCAAACAAATAATCAATCATTAATACAGAAAATCATCAAACAAATAATCAATCATTAATACAGCAAATTATCAATCATTGATCATTGAACATTTTATATTAATTGAGAAAAGAAGCTTATAATAAAGATAAAGTAGAAAAATTTAATCCAGTAAAGTATGGAATGATAAAATACTATGCATATCATAATATCAAATAATCTATCAAATAATTAATTTAAAATTCAAATATATATAAATTTATCAAATGTATCAACTTTCATAATGCAAATTCATTATAAAGAAAATATTAATAACAAATTTACAGAAAAAAATTAACAAAAAGAGTTAACATTTTCTTTTTAGTCAAATAATGAATTTTACACTATAATTTCATTAAAATAAAATTATAATATTTTTTTCACAATTGCTTTAATATTACAAATTGGATTTAAAGAAAAACACATTTTTAAATGTTGGTATAAATACACTTATATAAATAATTTAATAAACTTTGACTTTTAATCAGTTTTAAAAATTATTTTGATTTCAATACGTGTAAAACATTATCTCAGATTATGACAAAAAAAAAAATCTAAATATAGCAAAATTATAGTTCAAAATGATATAAACAATGTCAGACAAATAATTTTAAAGACAGTATTTCAAATTTTAGCTCATAGAGTTAGTAAAGCTAAGTAATAGTAAAGCACATAGAATTTAAAAGTCTAACTACTTTCGTTTTTATTCAAAATCATATTGTACAAATTTTATAAAGCTTAGGATTTTGACACTTCCTTAACAATATTTTTTCAAAGACATTATGTGTAACAAATTTGATGTAACAAAAAAAATTAGTATAAACTTTCAAATAAAATATAGTAAAAACTTTAGACAACAAACTTTATCAAAAACAGACATTTTCTGTTTTGAATGCATTGAAAAAAATTTATTATAAGAAAAAAAAATTGTGATTCAAAATGCAAAAATTCCATTTATCCCAAAATTTACTTTTTTTTTTTCCTAATTTTATTTTTTGTTAATCTTATGTATTTATTTTTAATCTTTGGAAATCCTTCCATTTTTGGAGGCAGGTACTTATTTGAGAAACCACTTATTTCAATTTACTTAAACTAATCCACTTAGACATTTTCACCAATAAGTATAGTATACTAACACCTTAAATATTTAAGAGATACCTTATGCAGTATTTCAGAAACTAATTTCGGTCTTTCCACCATAAAAGTCTCCCAGAATTCTGTTTCCATAATCTCAGATTCGAATATACAAATATAATCTTGGACAGCCGCTTTAAGTCGATCATCTCGATGATCGTCTGCAAAGACCAGTAACTCGCACACATTTTTCACTGTAAGGTTAGATTTCATAAAAGACGAACAGTTCTCTCTCAAGGACAAAATTTGGTACTTATCTGCAGCAAGATAGAGCTTTATGGCTGTATCCATATCTTTGCCAACAAATGTGTCTGAGTACACAAATTCCAACAGCATGCTCAAAATTTCTGAATCCATATCGGCAACGTTAACGATTCCTGTGTTCTTTTCCAGCATGTCGTTTTGAAACATGGATTCAAAGACCGGCGATCTGGCAGAGAGAATAATCTTGTGGGCCCGGAATTCTTTGTTTCCTGCTGTCAAAGTGACGTCACACAGTTTTTGGTCGGCGTACAGATGAAGAAGATCATTGTTCAAGCTGTTTTGGTTACCAGGAATATCTAGGTTTTCGTAAAATTCGAAAGCGATTTGTTCCTTCTGACTGTCTACGTTTAATGAAACAGCTAATTTAAAACTCAAGTGAAACACTCCAGATGGATTCTGATCTAAATTTAACATCTGTCCTGTAATGAAATTCGGAAAGCTCCAAACATGTTTGGGATACTTATTAAAAATGTGCTTATCTTCCAAACTGATAATCATATTACCTTTAGAATTAAGAAGAGACACCTTGCACCTGACAAAAGCAGTCCTACCTGCAGAAACATCAGGAAGTATGCGAATCTTAACATACTCATCATTTTTTTCTAAGGCATACAGCTCTATATTCAACTTACTCATGCCATGCACTTCATAATTCAGAGGAATCGAAATTTTTTGGCACATTTGAAGTGAAGAATTATATTTTTTAAGAGTCCACACGTAATCTCTTTTCACCACTTCAATGCGACTTCTAGCAAAGTAAGTCTTTATCACACTGATTGGGCAAGTAACTTTCTCCAGGGAGCACTTCAGAATCAAGGTATCTTTCCACAAAGCAGAAACTGGTACGCAATTTGTAATCGGGGTATCCTCATTTTCTGGTGGATATTGAGCCTTCTCAATGAAAGTATAATTGGCCACATTCTCCAACTCCACATCTGTACCGAGAGGTGAGATGACAACCACTTTGAAAGCTATGGTCACAGACTCTGGCCCTCTAGGACATCTTGTAATCCTGCATCCTATACGTGATTTATTTTCAGAGTCTTGAAATAAACTCAGGGACCAAGCAGTGTAATCTATCATTTCTGCAGAAAATTCAATGCTGCATACTTCTCCATTCTTCCTTTGAATAGCAAATGTGTAATTTTCAATTTTCCATATTATTGTACATTTACCATGTTCTGGATTGAATTTGGACCACATAGTTTCGACTCTCTATTCCTACTTCATGCGCATATATTGAATTATTAATAAATAACTCCTTCCTTACATCTATGTTGCAAGTTTTGATAAGAGCATAGCAACACTTGAGAATAAATTGATATCAGTAGCAGGATGCATGTTACACAATTGTGATAACACATCCTGTCATTAATTCGTGTAGATAATACGAATCCTTGAGATAAAATTTAATTGGTATTATAAAATGAGATCAATTCGGGGAATTTTTTATGTAAGCATTAATTTTACTGTAGAATTATCCAATTATTTTAGGTTCTAGAACCATATTTGATGTAAAAATTTTTTTACTTTATTTATTGAATTTTTTTAATATAATTAGAATTTTAAAAATTAATAAATAAAATAACACATAAAATCTCAATGGTTAATCCAATTTACAATTAAGCAGTAATCATAAAAGCTCATATTGCCATATTTAGTAGGCATGTTGACACTGTTAATAGCATCGGTTTACTATTTTCTGTAAATTAAATAATCAAGGAAACTTTTTTTTATTATTATGTACTGAATACTTTTTTTATAATACATTTATATTTATGTTTATTAATTATTACATTGTTCATAAAATTTAGAATAAGCTATCAGTTAATAAAAATACAATTTTAATTCATTTCTATCTAATATAATTTTTTTATAAATGAAATAAATTTAATTTACTTTAATTTAAATAATATATATAATAATAATAAAACATATAAATTTCAAAATTTTTTAATAAATTTTTTAAATAACAATAATAATATAATAATATATATTTTAAAATAACAATATAATAATAATAAATTATTTTTACATTACCTTAGTGCTTATTTTTCCACATTTAAAAAAAAATTTCCTTAGTTTTTGTTATTGATTTTTTTAAGATAAAAAATTTATATTGAGAGAATTGGAATTGTTTAAAATTGGATATTGTTTATATGTGCTCAAACTACAGAAGATGAACATATTGCAATGAAAAGATATTTGCAAAAAAATTCTCTTGCAACTTTTAGCATGCATTGTATTTTAATGCGTTTTTATCAGTTTCACCTGTATGTTTGTTTGTTAGTAATTTGATTGCTTGTTTGTAACTGACTCTTTGAGCTCGAATTTGCCCTACTTTAACCGATCAGATTTAATTTAAACGTTGTAGACTTATCAAGAACCGACGACAATAAAATATTTTGATAAGTTTATTATCTCATCATGATTAGGATCGCCAGAATTAGTGATTTTATTTTAACTTATGAAGAGCAATTTAACCAATGTAGAATCAAAGTACCTTAGACATTCAAACCTACGTGGGACAATGGCACAACGGATAATGCGCCTGATTTACGGATCAAGAGATTCCCTGTTCGAGTCCTGTATGGCTCGACATTTTCGCATTTAACCTTTGTTTTGCTCACAATTAAATTATTGTAAGAACTATAGTTCCAGTCCTCCGTACCGGGACCTCATTTAAATATTAGTTTAAAAATACTAAAAAACACGCTTTTAGAGTTAATCAAACTAAAATGTAAAAAATAAATTATAGTTTAAAAAAACTTGCTTTTAGAGTTAATCAAACTAAAAAGTAAAAAATAAATTATAGTTTAAAAACACTAAAAAACACGCTTTTAGAGTTAATCAAACTAAAAAGTAAAAAATAAATTATAGTTTAAAAAAAAACTAAAAAACACGCTTTTAGAGTTAATCAAACTAAAAAGTAAAAAATAAATTATAGTTTAAAAACACTAAAAACACGCTTTTAGAGTTAATCAAACTAAAAAGTAAAAAATAAATTATAGTTTAAAAAAACTAAAAAACACGCTTTTAGGGTTAATCAAACTAAAAAGTAAAAAATAAATTATAGTTTAAAAACTAAAAACACGCCTTTAGGGTTAATCAAACTAAAAAGTAAAAAATAAATTATAGTTTAAAAAAACTAAAAAACACGCTTTTAGAGTTAATCAAACTAAAATGTAAAAAATAAATTATAGTTTAAAAAAACTAAAAAACACGCTTTTAGAGTTAATCAAACTAAAAAGTAAAAAATAAATTGTTAACAAACTAAAAACTTTTTTTGAGTTAATCAAACTAAAAAGTAAAAAATGTTTTTAATTTAGTTTAAAAAAAAACTAAAATTTTTTAGAGTTAATCTATAAAAGAAAAAAAATAAGCTATAGTCTTGTAAAACTAAAAACACCATGTTAACCACACTTTTATAAATCAGTTAGTTATTTCTATGATATTTGGAATACACGATAGATTACAATCACAAATGAATTAATTGGTATATTTAATATTTTTTTGTATTGCAGTTTTCAGGAGCAAAAATTACTTGAATCGTGGATACATAAAAATTTTGAGTCGTGTTTAGAATTGAAATGTTTCATATCTTCTGTTTTTAGAACAAAATCGTTTCTGATATTTGTGGTTATTGAAATCGTATATGAAAGAAATGATTATTGAAATCGTATGTTATTAGAATCGTATATCAAAATATTTAGTCACATTTTTGTGAGAAAATTCATTTTCGGTGGCTTTTCCCAAAAAGAGGCGTCTCAGCAAATGTCATGTATACGATTCGCTTTCTCACATTCCTATTTTTTCGGTTCTTTGATATCAGCAAATTTTATATCATTTTTATTTCCTAAAAAACAGTTTTTTTTTAAAAAACTAGAAAAAAAAATATTTTTCTTTTCGCAAGCAATTTGAACACATTTATATATTACTTATTTTATTATTACTTGTATATTGTCTACCTATATATTACTATTATAATTATTATATATTACTTACTTTAGAACATCAAAAGGAATGCCATCTTTATCTCCCATAAATAGATTTTCAAAATATTATGTGTTACAGAAGAATTTTTTTTTTTGTCACTATTTGTTTTGGAATGAAAGTTTTATTTACAAGGTGGCTTTAGGAGCCACAATATCTCCACATCTTAATTTAATTAATACATTAGCACAAGTGAAGTTGCTTAAATTATAGAATATTAATAAAAGAAAATAGAACAATTAAAATTTAAGAAAAACACCTCCTGCTTGCTAACAATTAAAGCAGGAGATCGAAAAAGCTAAAGCTTTCGGTACAATTAGGGGTCCGTTGGCGATGCCCAAAAATAAAAGATTTAGATGATTAAAAATAAAAGAAATAAAGATAAAGCAAAAGATAAAAATATCAAAAGTAGAATAGTTTGACTTACAAGCAGTGTTGAACACCACCTGTTTACATGTCAGTGTTTACAGATTACGGCGATAGATGGCGCCATGAGTAAAAGCTCCAAAACCTAGCCAGGCTAGGAAAGAACAGCTTTTTGACATTTGTTTATAAATACACATTCAAGATAGCACGCGAGCAGCAAAACAGTTAAGATTTACTATTGAAAGACAAAAATAAAAAATTTACAGTTACTATTCAGAATAAAAATTAAAACCAGGTAAAGGATTAAAAGTTAAGATGTAAACAAATGATTTGATAAAAGGAATTTAGAATAATTAATGCAAACCAACAATTAAGTGGAATTAAAAAGAGTAAGCTAACAATATAAGAAAAGTAATTAAAACAAAGTGAACTATTAAAAACCTACTATTAAATTTAAAATAACAACTAAAAGAGTCAGATAGCCATGTTCTAAATTAAGGTGCACATCGTAGCAAATAAACAATTAAGATTTATATGCCAAAGAGTAGCAGCTCAGATTCGCTTAAAGTGATCGGAGTGACTAGACAACAGCCACAGCGGTAGGATCGGCGGTTGTAGGATAATATCCACAACGCCTCTTCAATGCCGGGAAAGATTCCCATTGCTGATCATAGATGGCTCTGGGTCTCTTCCTGGAGCTAGCCACACCTGGATGGTATACAGGTATTTGTCTGATCGCTTCGTTGCGGATCTGAGGGCATTTAGAATGAAAATTCTTAGAAATTTTGAAAATATAGTCCATAATGGGTTCTATATTCAGGTCTCTGTGGAGTTGTTTCCTTCTAACAAACCACGGGGCGTTGACTATCATAGCTATCTGTTTATTTTGAAACACTTGAAGCTTCTTGAGATTAGCGATTGAGGAGGACGCCCAAATAGGACATCCGTATAAGAGAATTGGTCGAAGGATTGACTTGTAGAGCAAAACCTTGTGTCTGATCGCTAGCCTGCTCTTTCGAGAAATTAGGCTTTTTAGCTTAACGCTAGCAGCAGTTGCTTTTGCAACTACTTTGGCAAAGTGGGTCTTGTAAGTTAATTTAGAGTCAAAAATTAACCCCAGGTACTTGTACTCAGTAACCCAGGGGACTGGCTGGCCGAAAAGAGTGACATTTAAAAGAGAACCAATGTTCTTTTTATGAGTAAACAGGAGGCACGCACTTTTAGAAGGATTAACTTTGATCTTCCAGGTGGTCAACCAACTTTCCAAGCGAGAAATATAATTATTGAGCAGTGCAACGACGGAGTTTGGTGTCTTGTGCTGTGCAATAATCGCTGTGTCATCTGCGAACATAGCCAGTTTACAGAATTCTGGCTTTGGTATGTCGTTCACAGAGATTAGAAATAATCTGGGACCGAGCAGTGAGCCCTGTGGAACCCCGCTCCTGATTGGATGATCGCTGGAAATGGTCCCTCCCACTCGCACTCTGAAGTTACGTGAAGTGAGATACGAGTGTACTAATTTAATAAACTGGGGTGAAAAATCAAGTCGGATGAGCTTGAGTAGTAAGCCATTATGCCAAATTTTATCAAAGGCTTTGGCTACGTCCAGAAATAATATTCCCGTAGATTTACGATTGATAAAGCCATCATGGATCAGCTCATTAACACGTAAGAGCTGGTGAGAAGTACTGAGTTGGGTTCTGAACCCAAATTGCTCAGGTATAAGAACATTATGGTCTGTGCAGTGCTGATCCAGGCGTTTAAGAATCGAATATTCGAATATTTTACTCACTCCACTGAGTAGTGAGATTGGACGGTAATTTTGGGGGTAGGCCCTATTGCTATCAGGTTTTGGAATAGGAATGACTACGGCAGTTTTCCAGCTCTGTGGGAAATAACACTTATCAATTAAAAAATTAATTAGATAAGTGATCAGTAGCACATATGTGTAAGGTAAAGATTTTAACATCCGATTACTAATGCGATCAATCCCAGGAGACTTATTAGGTTTAATCTTCCTAATGAATTCACAGACTTCCGCTGGGCTGACCTGACTGATATCATTTACGTGTGGTTGTTGAAGGAAGTCTGCTACTTCGGTATTAGTGCGTCGAACGAAATTAGGATCGTCGACGTCGTGGTTCGTTTCAAATTGATCTTGTAGGCTATTAGCTAAAAGCTCGGCTTTCTCCTCTGGTGCATAAGCAGAAGATCCATCGGAGCGTATGAGTGGTGGGATGTTGCTAAAAGGTTTACGCAACAGAGACGTTCGTCTAAAGAGTGTTGTCTGAGGCGTCATGGCCTGAATGGAGTGTTCCCATCGTTGCTGCGAGAATTTTTTAGTTTTCAATCTAACGACAGCTACCTGTCTATAATAATCGGCTCTGGCGTTTGGATCCCTAGATTCTTGCCAGAACCGACGTAGTGCATTTCTATACTTAATTTCGTTTTTGAGATCGCTTGGAAACCTAACAGGTGGAGGTTTAAACAATGGCTTGGAAGACTCGCTCAGAGCTCCTTGTAGTGTGAGCTCCAGGTCGTGAATGAGGCGCTCCGCGTCAGCGGGCTCGCTTAAATGCAAAAGGGGGAGTGGCTTAGAGCTTAGCGTATAGCTGAAATCCTCCCAATTGGTCAAAAGCTGATCTGGACCTTTCAGTGATTCAGTGCTGGTTTCAAAGGTAAACAATACAGGTAGGTGATCTGAATCTAGATCATTTATCACCTCTACATTACAATTAAATGGAATAAATTTAAAAATGCCATAATCAAGGACATTCCCCGCGCGGTTGTTAATAATATTAAATCTAGTAGGTCTGGGGGGGGCTACGACTTTCAATCCTCTTTGAGATTTCAGATATTTGTTCAGTGAGAATCCATTACGGTTTGAACGTCCGAAATTCCAACTAGAATGGAAAGCGTTAAGATCGCCGGCTAGAATCACATTGGGTCCAGATTTCAGAATAGAATCTATGTCCTCCACCGGGTATCCACCTGGGTTTGTGGGTGCGACGTAGGTCGAAGCGATGATAATGGGTGGAAAATCGTTAAGATGAATTTGAATCATGGCTACCTCGGCGCAATTAAGGCGCGGAGTAGGTAGTTCATGGTGCCTGATACTACTTTTAACATAAATACAGGTGCCTCCGCTTACATTAGAATTTTGGGTGATTCTATCAAAACGATAGAATCGATAATTAGCGATCAGTGGGGTCTCTCCAGGTCTTAGTTTAGTTTCCTGGACCAAAAATACATCGAGGTTTTGCTCTAAACAAAATTCTCTTACCTCGTTTATTTTAGAACGCAAACCATTTGCGTTCCAGGTGGCAATCCTGAGAAGCTCCAAGCGGGTGTTGTACATTAATTAGTGCTGCTGTTCTGTGCTACGACTCGCCAGTATGTTTCGAAGATGAGGTAGGCCCTAGTGTGGACCTCAGTCTCTACTCTTAGCTGGGGCAGGCATAATCGGAAGGCCTCAGATAGGATTAGTCCATCCATGCCTTGCTGGGTGAATTTCATTAGTTGGCCGATAAGATCGGCACAATCCTGGACAGGTGAAGCTGGTTGGGGTGCGGCGGTGTAGTAAGACTGCACTGGCGCGTGCGAGACACGTGCTGCGGGAACGGTGTGTGGATGCATAGCTGGAGGCGCTGACATCCTAGGTGGTCTTTGTGGTTGAGGAGTTTTCACAACTGGCGCGTGCCGTTGTTGGCCTGCGGTAATGTTTGCGAAAGAGAGATCGCGTGAAACTGGCCTGGGTGTTTGTACAGGTAAGTGGGGCTGCTTCTTTTGGGTTTTGACCTTTTTGTTCTTGTTTTTAGAGCCCGGGCATCTGGGGCAGCCTCGCCAGTTAGCGGCGTGATCACCTCCACAGTTCACGCAGGTGGGTGCTTGGTCGGAGGGCCGGGTGCAGTGTTCAGCCTTGTGGGTGCCGGCACATCGTACACACCTGGTAGGTAGATGGCACACCTCAGATGAGTGGAAGTACCCCTGGCAGTTCCAGCATTGGCTGGGGCCAGGGCGTCCACGGTACGCTTCGATGCACACTTGTGCTCCGAGGATCTCTGTGACATTATAAATTCCGTCCGCTAGCGGATTCTTTTTTACTTGGGCGTAAAAAGGGGCATCGGCTCCTTGGTGCGGAACTTGGAGAGCCTGGATATTTTCGTCACCTCAAATCCCTCTTCTGCGAGTTCATTTGCGATCTTAGAGATGACAGTGCTGGCCGGTAGTCCTCTAATAACTACTTTAATAGGGCGCTCCTCACGGAGTAATTAAATAAGAAGGAATATTTTAAACAAGCTAATTTCAAGGGATAAAAAATAAATTTGTAATAAAAAATTCTAAAACGTGGTGTCAAAATTTCGATTGTGGTCAGATTGGGATTGCCAGTAAAAAAATATTGGATATGAATAAAATATTGAGTAAACTATTTGTAGTAATAAACCACCTCATAAAAACATCAGTTTCCTTTTAACTTTTAAGTGTTCTGGGTGGTTTCAAATCTTAAACTTTACAACAGCAAAATAAAGATGAAACATCATAATAACCAAAAAAGAAATTAATGTTATTTGATGGTCCGAACGGGTTAGCGGGAGAAAGAAAGGCTGTATAATTTATTTTTGCTTGTTAATTTAACATTTAAAAAATACAATTTGACGTCTATCAATGTTCCATTGCACAAATTCACCTAGATAATTTAATACTAATAATAAAGGATAAATACGATGTATATATATCGTATTTATGCCTTTTTTACACACACACACACACATATATATATATATATATATATAAACTAAAAAAGAAATTAATGTTATTTGATGGTCCGAACAGATTAACGGGAAAAAGACATATATACACACAGACACACACACACACACATATATATATATATATACACGTGTGTTCTTTCAATTCATTATAACATTCTGCAACTTTTTTTGTCTGTTTTATTTCATATTTAAATACTTATTTATTACACACCAGTGGAAATTTCTAGTAAACTAATGAATAGCAATATTAACAAAAGTAAGTGTATGTTATTTGAACGAAACATATTAAACATATGTTGTGAAACATATGACGTTTCAGCATGACGTATAAACATATGAAATTTTTAAAATATGATTGTGAATTGAAATTGCATTTTTTTTTTTTTTTTTTTTTTTTTTTTTTTTTTTTTTGTATCTTTTATGGTGTTTCATTTGTTATTGCTTTAAAATTATACAAAAGAAAAAAAATCCAACTAACTTTTAACATAATAAATAATTCGCCTTTAAATAACCCTTCTTACTTAATCGTGAATCATTAAATGCATGCATAACTCTATTTAATTATCTTTTAATTACAAACAAATATTTTTCATGATAAAATTGATATTAAAAAGAAAGGAATTGCCAAAATTTTGTTCTTGTTCTTATTCAAATATATAATTAGAATTGCTTGCCTATATTTTTAAAACAGTTGTCTTGTAATTTTGATTCTTAATCTTCAAGGATTTTTTTACAAACAATGGTTTACCAAATTGAAAATATTATTCATTTACTAAAAATAAAAGAATAATTCTACGTCTTTTTCATTTTCTTTTTTTTTTTTTTTTTTTTTTTTTTTAAAACTACAAACAAAGATAATGAAATGTGAAGCGTTATAATTTATAAAATAAAGGGTTTTTTTTACGCAATTTTAAGCTTTTTAATTTGTTTAAATATTATGAATTACATCTTTATTAATTATTTATTGCCCGCTTCTTGTTTCATACCAATACTTATCAAATTCAAAAGACCAAATAATTATTTCAAAAGTATGATAACATAAAAAAATAATAAAGGAAACAATATTTGCTTTGTTGAGAATAAAGAGACATATTGTTTTTAGTGTTATTTTATAACAAATTTTAAAATATTTTTTCAAATCGCATTTAAAGATTTTGAGTTCTAATTAACACAAGTTATCTGGCACACGATTAATTTAATGTTTAATTTAATTTCTTTTTAAAAGTTTCAACTTAAGATATACAAATTGAGATTTGAGAAAACTTGTAAATTAACATTTTCAATTTAATTGAATTAACAGATATTTAATGATAGGTATTTCAATTTTTTCTTACTTAAAAATTTACTTGAACTGGAATAAACAAAAAATTTTCTAATAGTTAATCGTGATAATTTTATTTCATTAAAAAAAATACTATATCTCTTTTCATTCACCACCTGATAATTATTTCATTCTTATATAATTTAATTAAAATTGAAAATTTCATGATTATTTGCATGTTACAAAGAGAACCAAAAATGCTCTCTTTTGTTTATTTAATATTAGCAAATAGCTATTTTTAAAGATAAAAATGGAAGAGAATTTCAAATTAAATATAAAACATTTTTTAGTAAAAATACTTTATCTTCTCTCTTGATACTAATTGCTTATTAGTGAATTTCTTTCTATAAAGTTAAACTAGTTTTTCCTTCATTTGTAATAATTTAATAGTTCCTGCATTTAGATTAAAAAAATTTTTATTAGTATGTTTCAAATATCAATTTTGAAAAAAAAATACAAATTTTCAATCTTCTATACTTTTTGAGGTACAAATATATTTCCCCTTATTTTGAAACACAGAAAACTTATTTCTTATTTTACAGACATTATATTTATAAAATTGCCACTTTAAAAAAGTTCCATAAGCATCATTTACATTTAAATGCCTCTTTATTTCTTTTCAATTTTGTTAATATATATATATATATTAATATACTATAGTTTTTCATAATAATTAAAAGTATAGTAAACTTTAAATCTGTAGTAAAACACAGTAATAAAAAAAATATTTGCTCATTCGGGAATATGTGATGTTATTGCAATTTTTTGACTTTTAAAGAAACATCTTTCTCCCTAACATTTGAATCTCAATCTAATGCTACTGCTCACTTAAAGAATATCGCCAAACGAACTTGACTTAGTTCTCTTCTTGACAAAATAATTCAGGGACATTTATAGGGTTGATTAGTTTATGATGTCCAAAGCAGTCATTTTGAATGGAGATCTCTTATGAATACTTTTACTCTTTAAAGTTCGTCAAAACATGAAAGTGAAAGCCATGTTACCAATTTTTTGACTTCTAAAGAAGCATCTTTTCTCCCTAACAAAGGCAAAGGGAAAGTGTTCTCGGAGTTCCAGGGGAAGGGAATACCTGCACCTCCTGTTACTTAATTATAGAGAAAATAAAATTTACATAAATGGTTTGAACATAAGAGAGCACGCAATCACCTCTGTCACGATTTAAAAGCTGGTATTAATTCTCTTACAGCTCACTAGTGCCTTATTTCCTGCATTTGCAAGGATTGAAAGTTAACAATACATGATCAATTGCTCAGATTTTATAAACTTGTCAGAGGATAATTTTAAAACAAACAGAAATTAAAAACAAAACAAATATGACTAATAAGAAAAAAAGGAGATCTTCAACAATTAAAGCAAAATCTTGTGAGGATTTTTAATTTTATAATAAGGAATATAATGTCAATTTCCTGAACTGCAGTGTTTCCATGTTTATTAAGACTGTTGAAAAACTTAGCTGAAATATGTCGAGTAAAATCTTTGAATGGAGAAAAGTTTAGATCTTCTTGAAATTCAACCTGTCTCTTGAATTACTTTCCGTTGGTCATCATTGTTGAATTGAAATATTTTTGAGCGTATTAAGGTTTTTACCAAAGCAGGGCAAACGTGTGTAATATGGGGTTGAAGTAATGCGATGTATAAGAATAATTTATTTCATCTGCTCATTGAAGAATGGCGTTTGATAAAAGGATAAATTTTTACAAAAACAAGCGCGGTATTTTAGTTTTGATCAAACTTATTTCTACCTCGCTTCAAAATTGCTTGTTTTACCAAAGTAATCATAAATGAAATATTTGCAATTGCTTCACAAAAATTTTAAGAAAAATCCCAGAAAATACGAAATGCAAATTTGGTCTCTAAAATTATTCCTGTTTATTGTCAAAACGAGTTCTAATTACTACAACTAACTACTAAGTTGAATAAAGATGTCGAGTGCCAACCCGAAGCGTTCGTCTACTCAATTGTATGTGATGGCAGTAGGAAAGAAAAGTCATGATAAATAGATAATAGTAATCGTATGAATTGAGAGAAAAAAGAAGAAAGTAAGAAAGATGTAAATCATCGGTGATGAAAACGTAACAAGAAATTTATGATCAGTAAAGAGTACAGACCAATGGAACAAAAGGCAGAGCAGGAAAGAACATGCGTTGAAGTAAAATATCTAAAAAGCGATAAGTGAGCAGGAAATTATGGTGGTTTGAGGCTTCGATTCCATTTAGAAGTAGAGAAAGGATACTTGTATTTTTCCATTCAATTGCGTAAATATAGTTTGTGCCGTGATGAGAGGGTTTTCGTGAGTAGCAATGGTATTGAAGAAATTTCTAGAAAGTTTAGTCATATAGTTGTCGATGGAATCAATTTTTAAATCTTGATAAATTGTAGAGTTACGGACAAACCAGATGCACCAGTGATGATACGAAGAAGTTTGTTTTAAATAATTTGTACAGATTTATTGTTAGATTGTACAGCTAGACCCCAAATTGAGGCAGCATAGGTAAGGATAGGCCTAAGAACTTGTTTGTAGAGGAGAAGTTTGTTTGACAAAGTTCATCATTGTTGAATAAAGATGTCGAGTGCCTAAACGCGAAGCGTTCATCTACTCAATGGTATGTGAAGGCAGTAGGAAAGAAAAGACATGATAAATAGATAATAGTAGTCGTATGATTTGAGAGAAAAAAAAAAGAAGAAAGTAAGGAAAATGTAAATCATCGGTGATGGAAACGTAACAAGAAATTTATGATCAGTAAATATGCGTTGAAGTAAAATATCTAAAAAGCGATAAGTGAGCAGGAAATTATGGTGGTTTGAGGCTTCGATTCCATTTAGAAGTAGAGAAAGAATACTTGTATTTTCCATTCAATTGCGTAAATATAGTTTGTGCCTTGATGAGAGGGTTTTCGTGAGTAGCAATGGTATTGAAGAAATTTCTAGAAAGTTTAGTCATATAGTTGTCGATGGAATCAATTTTTAAATCTTGATGAATTGTAGAGTTGCGGACAAACCAGATGCACCAGTGATGATACGAAGAAGTTTGTTTTGAATAATTTGTACAGATTTATTGTTAGATTGTACAGCTAGACCCCAAATTGAGGCAGCATAGGTAAGGATAGGCCTAAGAACTTGATTGTAGAGGAGAAGTTTGTTTGACAAAGTTAATTTAAAAAATTAATTAATGAGTGATAGAGTGAGACAAAACTTTTTCCAACATTTTTCTTTGATTTTTTGAATATGAGCTCGAAATGTAAGTTTATTATCTATAATTAAGCCGAGATATTTAATATTAGTTGCCCATTCATGTTCTAATTAAGGTAAAGAAATGAAATAGAATTTTAAATGTGTGAATTTATTTAATTTTTTTTAATCAATTACTTAAAAGAGTTCGGTGGCAACACATTGTTCACGAAGCAACCCATGTGGAATTACTGAGAAATTGGCGGCAAATTTTTGAAGCTTTAGTAGTCGGTGTATGAATTATTTGTTTAAAATAATTCCCAACTTACTATTTTATTATCGCTGGTGGATTAAATATTGTATCATTGATAAAAAAAGCTCTGTTCAGTTGTTAGTATAGAAATTTTTTTATAAACTTCTTACTATAAATTAATATGGAAGATAAAGAAAATGCCTACCCTTATGTGACTCGACCGAAAGAAAGAAGTATGGCGAAGCGTAAACCTTTGGCAATTTTATTCGACGTCAATGCAAATGAGTCTAATTCAGAAAAGCTGCGAAAATTTTATAAATATCACGGGGGAAAGACTATTGCTGAATTTGAGAAATTAAATGCTTGTTCTAGCGTCTCCTATTATGATTCCATCACTGCTGAACGTAAAGCTAGAAAGAATGAAGTTATTAAAGGTATTCCTGCAACGAATTTTTCAAACGTGGTAAAAAATCTGAAGTTAAACCTAAAAAGAGTGAAAAAGTTTATAAATATCACGATAGGAAGACTTTAAGTACTATTGCTGAATCTGAGAAATTGAATACTCATTCTAACTTCTGTTATGAACACGTTAAGGTTGAAGATAAAATTAAAAAGAAAGTGGCCATTGTAAAAAATGTTCAAGCAACTAATCTTTCAAACCTAGTCACTAAATTGACATCAGAAAAGCATAAATCCAAATCATTAAGATTATAACAAAAAAATTATGTATCTAAGAATTGAAAATACAATAACCCCTCATGACAACTCACATATAAATACTTTGTGTTTTTAAGAATTAAAGTTAGTCTGCAATAATTAAAAACTTAAAGGTAGGTAAGAGTAATTCATGACTTATAATTTTGTTAAAAATATATCTTTCAAATTCTTTATTTTATAATTGTACTTATTAATTATACCGGGCTGTCTTTTTGTCTTTGGATGTGAGCTTGATGATGTGGGGTTACTGTATATTTAATACAATTATTCTCAGGGTATTAAAGAGCATGCAACTGGATAATTAATAACTTCTTTTTTATAAACATTTTAAATATAATGCACTTATAACTTTGTTAATAAATGTTTTTACTGCAAAAACAGAATTTAATTTTTTTTTCTCACATAAAGTATTAAATTGAAATGAATTTTACAGCTTAATTTCAATTGTATGATTTTGTCAGAACTATCAATTATGTATAAGTGATATTGTTTGAATTTTATTTGTTAATAAGATCACTCACATGCAGAGAATTTGTTCTTGCACTGTGTTGGCTTATTTTATCTTTATTTTTAGTTCCTAAATATATATGCATATGCAATATTGAATTAGGCTCTGCCTATAGTAATTGTTATATTAATGTTAAAGCAGCATCACTTACCAAATAAGGGAAAATTTTAACATTTCTCTGTGGTGAATGAAAATACTTAAATAAAACAAAAAAAAATTAAATAGATTTGAAAAAATGAAAAGTGATATCTATTTTTAAAGCATTTTGACTCTGCAAAGTACATTTTCTAATTTGAAAATGTATTATTTTTCTGTTGCATGATAATACAAAAGACACAGTGAAGTAAAACAGTTCACTAAGTATTACTACTTGTTTAAAAGTGAGGAAAAGTAAATGTGGCAATTTATTTACTTCAACATATGTGTTTTATAAAAAGACATATCAAATCATCTCATTAAAACTTTTTATGCCAATCATTTTTTGGGTAGCTAAATTTGCTAATATCTCTTGAAAGTATAGCAACTGTATCTTGAGTTTTTCATCATTTGACGAAGAAAAAATATGGGAACAATGTTTTACTTTTCTTGCCAGTTGAAAAACTGATAAATTATTCCTGAAATATAATTTCAGAATATGCAGTTTATCTGTATGCAATCATAAGAGTATCGTAACATTTTAACAAATGCATTCCATAGCTTTGTATTTGTACCTGTGTATAAATTGAAAATAAATATTTTTTGTATTTCTCTCTAATTGTTTTTCTTTTTCTCCATAAGTTTTTAATTGTTATATTTTGGGTTAATTACATATGCAATAGGCAATTATACAATTATTTAATTGATAAGGTAATAATTATAAGTAACTCGAGCATACTGTTTTATATTGTGATTATTCAATTTTAATTTATGCATAACCATAACATATTTTACTCATGGTATTGGGGAAATATTTGTGAATAAGAATATAACTTAATGATTGATTATATGGTTTCTATATCAATTTTGTTTTTTAATATACCATTAACTTGTTAAAAATTTTAATATGGATAAAAGTATCTAGAACTATTTTCGTATATTAAAAAAGTGAATAAGAAAGTGTATTTTCTGATGTTTTTTAATATATAGTATTTATTTATATTTAGTAATTAGTTTATTAACTTACTCAAAAATGTGTTTAGTGTATTAGTTTTAAAAAAACATATACATACACGCACGCACACACACACACACACACACACACACAAATATATATATATATATAAATATTTTTTAAAAAATTTATGTGGAAATAATTTGTTATATTACAATATAAAATATTTCTTTAAAAAAGCATATTGCTTTTTGACAAATTCTTTGTTTTATCACAATTCTTTTATATGCAATATTTATCTTTGTTCTATGTATTTCAATTTTTATTAATACAAATTTTTAGAAACTGTACATTTTTTTATATATTAAGATTGGCCTGGGATAAAGTTTCATATGCATTGGTCATATAAGTATTGGTATAAAAATTATAAAAACTTGTCACACATTTTTTTTCTTTGTTTTAGGATGTGAAGGATAGATAAATTTTAGGTTTTTAGATAAGTTATGAATGTGCATAAGATATTTAAACACTTTATTTTTTTAATAAATTTTAATTCAACTTTTTAACTAAGAAGTTTGTAGGAAAACGAGTTTATTTAATTCGGAAATGATTGCAAAAATATTTATTTTAATGTTCAACTTTTCAAGATGGTTTATTCTTTTTTTTTTTTTTTTTTTTTTTTTTTTAATTCTATATTATAACAAATTTTCTATTTGTAGATCTGTCATCTATTGTAAAAAAAAAAAAAAAAAAAAAATTATAGTTGCTGTAAATTAAAGCATCAAACTAAAATATTGTGAAAATTAATTTTTAATATGAATGCAGTAATAACAGTAATGCTTTAACTGTTTACTCTCATCTAAAATGTTAAATAATGCATCATCTACAATAATGTTTAATCTGATATTAAATAATACGTCTAAATTGAAGACTACTTACTTTGAATGTTAAAATATTAAAAAATGCATTTAACATGTTAAAGTTACTACTTTTGATTGGTTTATATTCATATTTATTGTATAGTAGGTAGAAAGCAATATTTTTAGCGAATATTTATAAATTGAAAAGTCACTTATTAAATAGACTAAACCTAAGATTGATATATTAGTTCTTACTCTTTATTTACTTTCAGCAAAAGATATCAACCTATTTTAAAAGTTATTACTATAAAGTTTAGTAACTTTTTAACATATTTAATTGTAAATTATACACTTAAAAAACTTCATTTCAAGTTTTCATAGAATGTGATTATATAGCAAATGTTATCAAAATATTTAAAGCAGCCTTTGTACTACTCATTTAACAATCAATAATGGATATATTCATCTTACAATTATATTTGGATTCATATGGTTTTTGGACAAATAATGAGAGCATAATTTTTTTCTGACTATTTAAATCTTTAAATATATACATACTATTAAAAATTAAGTTAAAACGACCTAAAATTATTGGTATTTTATGGCACAAGGATCAGTTTAACCAAACAATCATTACTAAAGAATATGTACATTTATTAAAAAGGAAAAATTAATGTTTATTTTTTTAATTTCATAAAATTTAATATTTTGTTGCATACATAATTTGACAGTGGTATTCAAACTGTGTTTTACGGAAATCGGAGAGTTCCATACAATTTTTCCAAATGTTCCACGAATTGTTTATATTACTTGCATCATACTTTACAAATAAAAATTAAATATTTTAATATATTTCTTTGTAATTAATGTTTTTGAAGTAAACAGGTATCATTAAATATTTTACTACTCATAAAGATTGACAAAGCCTTGATTTTGAGTGGTATATTTGATTTTCACAAACTGTAAAAATATTATGTGGCTAATTATAATGATTAAAAATATAAAATTTTTATGAAGTTATCACACACACATTCTTTCTAGAAAGTATTTTGAAGTGAGCTAATTAAAGGCATTCTTTTATGTTTTGCTTCCCATAAATTATCCATAATATATATTTTTATTGGCTATTTATTTCATTAATCTTCAAATATGTTAATTAAGTTAATTGAATGTTCAAAATGTAAATATATCATTGAAGACTACTAATAAATATATACAACTTTTTACTAGTTTTTGAATTACAAGCTATAAGCAATTAAATTTATTAAAGACTTTTTAGTAAAATTAGAATACAAAGTAAAATGACTTTGGTCATTGGTTAAGTAAAATTTTATTTCAGAGATAATATATTGTGTTAATTGTAAATAATTGATGCGTTATTTTTCATTTACCATCTATTATGCTTGTAAGATGTCACTAATTAGCATAAAATATAAAGAAAAGAGTGAATATTTATAAAAAAAGTTCTAAAAAATAAAATCTTTCATTTATCGCACATTAAGGTATTTTGTGCAATTTTTAGAAAAAGAAATCATGAAACCTTTATTAAGCTGCACTTTTTCTTTGTTTCATAGCATGAGCAATAAAATGAGAGATTACTATTAAATCACATAAACAATTTGTGTATTGATATATAAAATTAAAGCTAACTGTAAATTAAGCATTTTAATTTTAACTAGTCAAGAAAAATGAATTCAATCAAAAATAAAGGCATACAAATTTTTAATTTATATTTGGAGTTAATTATGATAAATTACTGAATGTTTATTTCATTAAATAAGCTTTTTCCTTGAATGCATTTTAGAGGTGTATCTTACTGCTTTTGCCACTTGTCATGAATACTACATATTGGTTACGATATCGTTCAGCGAGTCTTGGTTATAGTTTTGGTCACTGCGTCATTACCTTAAAAAAGTACTATTCCTCATATATCTAATTAAATAGAATTTTTTTTTGTGGACTTGTATTTTTCAATGAGCACATAATATATCAAAAACAAGAAAAAATGTATTTATACTAGTGATTATTATTATTGGCAATGTTTATAGATAAGTACTGAAAAACAGCTGCTCTTTCCCACTTTAAAATATTATGGAATTGTTTTGAATTGTGATTTATAAATGTTTTTGTTTTAATTGTTTTACCATAAATGCCTATATAAATTTCATTAATTCTTAAAAAACACCAAGATACACATTGCTTTTATTTTGAATGTTTATATTAAACCATGAATTAAAAAAGAAATTCTAAATTACTTCAGATTGCCATTAAATATGGGTATGCTCATTTATTTGGGACATTTGCTTTGAATATTTTATTTATTGTATTCATTTTCAAAGGAATAATGTAGATCTCACAATCTTGTTTTTTCTCAATATATATTTCTCAAAGCTTGTGTGCATGTCTGCCTATGCATAACTTCAATTTATATCCAAAATTGGCAGGGATATTTTCAATACAAAGCCTAGATCGACAGAAATTTTATATATTTTTTTAAATATATCGGGTTTTATGCCAATCTGGTAATTTTTCGTCATTGTTGTTCTATATTGTTCCTAGTTTTCAACCCCTTCTTCTGACCGGAATTCTCTATCTCCTGTACTCTGTCCAAGCATGATGATAGCAAAGAAAATTTTGTTGAGCCGGAGCTAACGAATTAAATCAGTCTGATTGAAGAATCTCTCTGGCGCTGTTTAAACTGGTTTTTATTGTTAAATTTGCAATGTCATCTAAGAAAACCAATTTAT
Source organism: Caerostris darwini (assembly GCA_021605075.1). NCBI lineage: Eukaryota > Metazoa > Arthropoda > Arachnida > Araneae > Araneidae > Caerostris > Caerostris darwini. The sequence continues at coordinate 364,498 of BPLQ01008461.1, read as the reverse complement.
AGAAAATATGGGGATGTCAGAATGTATCTAATATGTCAAGAACTGTCAATACTTGCAAGTAGTTGGGAAACAAGAATATTGTTTACTAACAGGCTCAAACTGATAAATAAATATAACTTGCATGATAATTATGTAATTTTTGATACTTAAAATTATGTTAATAAAAATATTTCATATTGAATCCAAACATTTTCAAATAAATATATATTTCATCTCTTAATATTTATGCAAAACTAAATAACCTATTCATTCATTATTCACATTAAAATATATTTTACTGATATTCATGCTAGCAATGAAAAAAATTTAGAATGTAAAGGACTGTTATAATTGCACGAGCAGAAATATCACATTAAGGAAATTATTCATATAAAAACTAATTTTGTAAGAAAATTGAACACTTCAATGCTTCTTGACATTCTAAGCCAGTAATTAAAAGGAAAAAAAATCTGCAAAGGATTATTACTACTGTGCTAGTATCAAACATATCCTTATATTTGCATAGAATTTCAAATGCAAACAATTGAAGCAATTAAAAGCCTATGTTTCAAAAAAATTTTGCTAACACTTCCCTACATCTTGACACTCACATCACAGCCCGTTTTGGGTCTTATATCATTTTATTTTGCTTCTGGCTTTATTATTGTTTGAGTTAGAAGTTTTTTTTTTTTTTAATTTGATATTTTCGACTCACAATTAAAATTGCTTTTAATTCGATTTTTTTAATATTTCGAATTCTATAAAACAATTTTCTGGAAGTTTATTATTGATGATGTTTACCAACTTATTACTTTGATATAAAAGAGTTAATGATTTTATTTCCTGAAGTCGGATTATATGTGCTAGTTTTACAAAGTTTCTGTAAATCTCTACCTATGGTTGGCATCAATCTACATTCAAATTTCACCGAAATTAGAAGGGATATTTCTAATATACAGCATAAATCAGTTGAAAAAGATTTCGAAATTGCATCAATGTTCGTTAAAAATTATCCGATGTTGAATAAATTAAGTTTTACGCCAATTTAGCGACATTTTACGAAGATGTTGCCAATGCTTCCAAAGAAATGTAAATCGAACTAAAAGAGTTAATAAATTTTATTTTCTGAAGCCACAAAAAGCTGGATTATATGTGCAAGTTTAACTATAAAATAGTTTTTCAAAAGGGAAATGAATGTTTTTAAAATCTGGTTGATTAAGTGCTCGACATTTTGCCAATACTATGACTGTTACAAAGCAATTTCAGTTTTATTCATGTTCTTCACAGAACTCGTATTTTGGAATGAACAACCTAATGGTAGTAACTAAGGAGAAAGGTAGGTCTTAACCTCATCTAATCTCTCTCAAAGGAAGGACTTGTCAAACTACGAATATATTGTGTCTATTTCCTGCAACTTTTAGTTCAGCATTCCTTATCACAATTCAGACCTACCTCAGAAAGATCAATGCGCTATTCTCCACACAATAGTGAATGGTTGAAATTTCATTGTATGAAAAATTTTTAAAGTTGTAGGTGGATTAATTTGATTTACCTCATTGCACCAATTTTTTCTTCTTTTTTTTATGTTCCTTTTTCTTATTTGCTAACAGAAATAGTACTTTGAAGTATGAAGTTAATTATGCAGGCGACAAAAAAGGAATATAATGTATTGTCATCATTGTTGAATAAAGATGTCGAGTGCCTGAACGCGAAGCGTTCATCTACTCATTGGTATGGGAAGGCAGTAGGAAAGGGAAGTCATGATAAATAGATAATACATAGTATTCGTATGATTTGAGAGAAAAAAAGAAGAAAGTAAGAAAAATATAAATCATTGGTGATGAAAACATAACAAGAAATTTATGATCAGTAAATATGCGTTGAAGTAAAATATCTAAAAAGTGATAAGTGAGTAGGAAATTATGGTGGTTTGAGGCTTCGATTCCATTTAGAAGTAGAGAAAGTATACATGTATTTTCCATTCAATTGCGTAAATATAGTTTGTGCCTTGATGAGAGGGTTTTTGTGAGTAGCAATGGTATTGAAGAAATTTCTAGAAAGTTTTGTAATATAGTTGTCAATAGAATCAATTTTTAAACTATAATGCATTGTAATTTCTGCGAAATAAGTGTTCGATGCTTAATGCGATATCCCATTAATGTAGCTTTTTGATTTCAGCGAAATATTATAGTACCGAAACAAGCTTTTTTATTGTACAGTTCGCACTTTTCAAATTTTTTCCTCTCTGCTGATAGAAGCAGATTTACGATTGATTTTTATAAGCAATAAACTCCTAAGATTTCAAAAGGGAAAGTAATTATAATATTCATTTCTAAATAATAAAAGTTTCAAAATTAACTGACAAAATTTAACTGTAACTGAACATATTCATTGCGGAATGATAACATGATAGACAAGATTGATTTGTTGCTTACGTACGTATGTTTACTTCTAAATAAATTAGTTTCGTTTTTAAGCTGTTTAGTTGTGTAAAGAAGAAAGAATTTTGAAACACACCGATCAATTTTGTGGTATCTATCGTAATTCAATTTATTTTGAAAGTACTTCATTGAATCAGTCTGTCAAAAATGTTAACACAAAGATAGAATTTAGAAATTATTTTTATATTATTTAAATATGAATATCATTGAAATTCACATTTTATGTCAAATATTTTATATAAAATGTAAAAGTTTTCATCTCATCCGTATATTATACAAATCCTAATTTTAATGGGCGTATATAATTATACACTTTTCTTTCTATTTTGCTTTAATCTAATATCCAATCTTATTTTTCATATTATTATATCATGCATTATTTTTACAGTCTGTTAATGTTAATCTTGTTAACTGGTGTAGATCTAAAGATTATGTAACGTTTCTAATGCTTGATCATTTGCAATAACTTTTAATCATATAAAGATACAGAGATTTTGAAAGACCAATTCTTAGAAATGTGTCACAGAAAAATATCCAAGTTTGTTTTGTTTTTGCCACAATAATTTTAAATTATTGTTTTAGTTATTAGTATTTATTTGTTATTCAACATTGATTTATACATTCCATTTAGAGTACTTTGGAAACCTCCATATTTTCATTAAATTGGATATCTGCAGTTTATAATTTTATAAAGCTTGATAGAGATAAAAAAAAAAATAAGGCATATAATATTAATAATAATAAAATAATGCTAATAATAATCTTTTTGGCAGTTTTTAGTTTGGTTACAAGTTTCTATTATTATGGTGCTCTATGGCATTTAAAAATTCAATTAATGATGTGTTAAATGTAGGTCTTTACTAATGAAATTTTTTTTTCTTATCTATATCACCTGTTAATCAAATTGTAAATACATAGTACAAATGTCCCAATTGATCAGTAGTCTTATCCTTTGAATTAAAGAGGCCATAACAAAAAGAAGGTACCAAATTTTCTTGTTTTAATGTTACTCACAAATTTCCTATACATTAGTATTTACCATTTTCTCCCGAAACTCATTTCCAATTTTGGTACTGTTTAACAATTTTGATCTCTGACTTAGTATATTGTAATCTTAAAAAGAAGACTGTATCCAAAAATACAAATTATTACTCGTCCTCTTTTGTAACCATGGAATATAATGAAAACTTTGTATTAACTATGGACTGTGAAAAAAATTTAGTATTTTGTTGGAAATTTTTTTTAAGAAAAAGCTACTTTTGTCTATTATTCCAAAAATTTTCATCAATTTCAAAACATATCTTAAGTATTTCTTGAAAAATAAAAAATATATACAGTTTTTTTAATGATTACAAAAGTAGCATTTCAATATTTTTTAATTTGTATAAATAAAGTGTTACTATTACACTTTTCTTTCATGATAAAAAAATTGATAGAAATGAGCGAATATTTGTATAAATTTCTATAAAGTGTTTTGTTCTTATAATGCTTATATTTTGATTTCATAATGCTCAGTATTATGTATTTTAAAAAATTATATTTTTTCTTTATTAAATCTGATCTGTAATGAATAATTTCAGCACACATATTGAAGTCTTAAATTATCTCTAAATTAACACTATTTTAATGAAAACTTAATTTAAAAATAATTTTACAATACATAGGCACTCTTTAATCCAGTACAGTCGGCACCATGGCCATGCTGGATTATCATGCTGTAATATAGTTTTAAGGAGAATACAAAAGTTAAATAACTCTAGATAAAAATTAAAATATATGTGTATTTAATATGCTTTTGCACATTCTAATCCTGTTTAGATGATATAAATATCCGACAAAATATTTTATTGTGCTGCCAATTAAAATTCATTCACTGAAAATGAATTTAATTGTATATTCGGTACTTATGTATTAACGCCACCGCAGCTACAGATTGGGTGGTTTTTAAGTGCCGCCAATCTACACTTAAAATTTTTGCGACAAATCATAAAATATATAAAACACTTTCTAAATTCAAAATACTTTATTTAAAGACAAAGTAGTCAATCGGATTTCGGTGGAAAATGGGCCGATATAGAGTTTAACATAGATTCAAAGTCTCTATTTTGGCGCATTGGCAGCTCTTTATTGGCGCATTAGCTCAACTTCTGCTGCAGTGCCGTTAATACGTAAGTACCGAATATTCTTGTATTCATGAAAACAGCAGAGAAGAAATTTAATACATTACAATAGTTAAAACAAATTAGGACTAGAAATTCCATGACAAATATATATATATGTGTGTAAAGGTTACTGTTTCAAAAAGTATGTAATATTATGTTACTTCTGCGATTTCGATCTTGTCTTAAAAAATTATTTTGAATTATATGTAAGCAAGTTATTTGCTTTACTGAAATGAAAACTAATTACTACAATAAACACTGGGGGGGGACTGTTAACTGCACTGTGTTACAACTTGTTGGTTGAGGTAAAAAAATGATCGAATTCACACACAAATTTTTTTTTTGAAGGTGCTGAACTATTGAATGCCATATTGAAAACACTGTGTTGATGTAAATTTTCTTGTTGAATGCTGTTGGCTAGTTTGATATGAATATAATGATCTGTCATTTCTATCCTTTATCCCTACCATTGACAAGTATCAACAATTATTGCAAATTGTTTTGAAGCTTTTATTTTGACATATTAACTGCATGGCAGTGATTGATCACTTTTGATAACTGTACATATTAATATCAACAATTGATCGCTTGTATAAGCATTTTCTGCTTGAACAGTGTTTGAACATTTTACTATTTGTACTACTGTACCCAAAAAGTGAGACCAATTTTTTTTTTTTTTCAATCCTCAAAAATCACTTTTAATCCTGTAATGTGCGTGTTAGTCATCGACAAGGATGACCTTCAAAGCATGTGACGATTCACATTGAATCTCTTCAATCGACTCAAAATGATGTCCCCGGAGTTTTGAGTTTAGGGAATAGCCTGAAGTCGCACTGTGTGAATACGGTGGATGTGGAACTATATGGGTTTCATTTTTGGCAAAAAAGTCACGAAGAATCAATGCAGTTTTATCTGGAGAATTCAGTGTTTTCGTACCAATCGAGATTTGACGCGTTTGAGGCCCAAAATGGAATTGACCGATCCTTTTGAAATTCCAACATCATCAGCAAGGTCTCTTAATTGTAAATCGATGGTTTGCAAGCACGAAATCTTTAATTTTTTGGACGTAGCTTTCGTAGGTTGACCGGAGGGTTGATGGTCGACTGGAGGGTTTTTCGTCTTCACCGTATTCTCTGCCTTCTTTGCACTGCTTATACCACTTCTAAACATTTCTTTCCGATATAGAAATGCTAACCGAATGCCTTCTGCAATGTTCTATATGTTTCCGCAAACAAAATTTAATGCAAGTTCTTTGCTCTATTAATTCAGACATTTAAAAAATCACCGGAATCAGTTTTAGTGACTCACAAAGCCAAGCGTAACTCAAGCACTAATGAATATTTTGATGTCAAATTTCACACAAGGACATGTACCTGCAACCTAAAAAAAAAAAAAAAAATTTTAATTCCATAAGCCTCGGTAATTTTAAATTGAAAATTGGTGTTACATTTTGGACACAATAGTATATTTTCTGCCAAAACAAAACTTGCTTGACATTTGTCAATAGTATGGGGCAATGATATTCAAATATTTCCACCTGAAACAAAACTTGGTTGACATGCAGCACAAAGGCAGTGACAGTATTCAACTACTGTTATGCAGTTAATATGCAAGTACCACAAATTGTCTGAGATACTACTGAGAAATCTCATTTGAAGGTTGCATCTCTGCAGATCTTATGCTAATGATAGCAGTTTGAATTTTAAAAAGTTTGATCTTTACGCATTCGAAGCTCTATCGGTAATCTTAAAACGACTAACATCTATTACCTGAAATACAAAAACCGTAACTATACAGAAAGAAAATGTGCCAAATTTTCGTCTTTTGATCAGTATTAAAGAAAATCTGAAATATTGTAAGAGATAAAATAGATTGATAAATTTATTATCTTCTTGGAAGTATTCAAAATTATTAATTTAAAACTCACAAGAATTTAGAACTCACAAGAATGAGCTTATGAAATGCTTATTCAATTTTATTTTATTTGCTATTAAAAAAATTCATAATATTTTAATTTTGAATAAATCTTTTTATATGTTTATTTTAGGAAATTCTGTGTTATATATGGTCAGAACAAAATGAGAAGTAAGAATATCAGAAAATATATAAATTGTCATGCATTTTATTAAATTCCCAGAAAAAGGTTTGTTCTACTCTTTTTATTTATAAAATTTTTTATAATTACATTAAATATATGTAATGCATATATTAATTAATATGAATTAAAGCATCAAACAATAAAACACTTTAATACAGAAATACTTCAACTTAAACTCACAGTTTCTGAATTTTCTCTAAATCCTGCTGATTTGAATTGTTCAATCCAGCTTTTTTATTTTTATTTATTTTTTTATTTAATTAGGAGATACTAATGTTTATCTTTAAGAAATATGCAGCATCACTCCTTTTCAAAACATTCACTCCCTACATTTTTAGAAACACTGCCATAAATTAATTCTCAATAAGATCCCAACAAATATATAATAATAAAAAATAATTATAATTCTTAAATATTTATGCTATTTCTCATATGCTACTCATCAACCATTTTTTTTCATTTGGCAGATTTATATAATTGTTTCATATCTACTACTAGGTGACAATACAATGTGGCAAAAATTTCCATATAATAACATTTGTCACAATTAATAATTTGAAATTTTATATTTTATCTCTAAGCTATTGCACAACTGATTTCTCATCTCAATGGCTAGTTGAAAATTCAAATATTCTACTTTTACTAAAGTGTATCTGTTTTAAGCAAAATATTCTTATTACTAAAATCTTAAGATGAATTTTGATACATTTATGAGTTATAAGAATATATTTTAAAAATTTTATGTTAAGGAGCTTTGCCTTTATCGAAAAAATTACATGCTGAATTAAATAAAAAACAGATATTTTCAAACTATTAACTATTTATATATATATATATATATATATATTCTAATTTCTTCTCCGTGTGTTTAAAAAAATTCTTAGCCTTGATTAGATTTATTTTTAAATTAATAAAAACTTCAATTAGTTTTATTTAAAGGAATAATCATTAATTCTATTTTTATTTTCAGGACATGATTTATAGTTGACTTTATCAAAAGCTTATTTCAATGGCGTCAAATTTTATTCCTATGCTTTCATCCAGCCCACCTCCATTGGATGATTGCCCAGATAATGATGACGATGAAGAAGAATTTGGAAATTTTGCTTCTGCAAATATTCCGTTTGATTCTTCATTTGATAGTCCAATTTCTGGAGAGAAATATAAATCTTTTAAAACTGGCACGAATGGTATAAATGATATAACTTTAAATAATGACCTAAATACATTTTGTTCTTATACGGATTCTGAAATATCATCAAGTGCAAATATTACTCTCAATTTTTCACCTCCCACCCAAAATAATTGTAAGAAAAATTTCTCTCCAAATGAAAGTGAAGATGAATTATATCATGATTCTGTCAAAAAGCACCATTCTTCTTCAGAAGATATTCCATGTAAAAAAAACTCTTTGACTAGTCAGAATTGTGTGCCAGATAGTTTATGTATAGTTAACAATGAAATCAAGAACTCATATAATTCTGATGAAGAGAATGAATTATTTAAGAGTAGAAAACAGTTTCCCATTTGCTCAACTGGGGAAACTTTAAAAAATGAATCAGATTTTACTGATTCAGATAACTCCAACTGTGATTCTGATAAAGTTAATAAAACTCTTTTTGTGCCTATTTGTGATGATGAATTTGAGGATATGACAGAGGACTCAAGTGATATTCATGTCACACATAGCGAAACTAGAAATGTCTCTCAAAGTACTTATTTTGCTATAGAAAAGTGTCAGGAATCATCCTCTGATGTAAATAGTTTAGAATGTGTTGTAGAAAAATCAAATGGTCTGCAAATTGAAGTGAGTAAAAACCCTGAGAATTCTGTTGAACAAAGAAATAGTGTTCCTGAAAATCTGAATGATATTTCTTCTAGAGATCAATCTGATGAATTTGATGATTTTCAAACAGCGATTTCTAATAGTACTTTTGAAATGGAATCATCAGAATTAAATAAGAAATCTCTTGGAGAAAATGAAAATATAGAGTCATTTGAAGCTAACTTTTCAGATTTTCAATCTGGTGAAGATTACGACTTTCAAAACAATGAATTTGATGATTTTCAATCGAGCAAAAGTATAGCTGAAACAGAATATCATTCCACCAACACTGAAGAATTCAGCACTTTTCAGGCTCCAGATGTAAGTGCGCCTTCTGAGCCTAATGAATTGGATGATTTTCAGAGTTCTACGAAAACATTTATTAATAAAGATTCAAGTAATGTAGAAATAAAAAAAAATGAGGATAAAAAAATCTGTGAAAAATCTGTTTTACAAGATTCAGAATGTGAAGAATTTGATGATTTTCAAGCTTGTCCTGAAATTGTACCTTCTGAACCAGGTTTTGCAGATTTCGAGACCCAATCATTTGATCAAAAAGAAGATTCAGAGTTTGCTGATTTTGAGAGTGCCTCTTTTAATACAGCATTCAGTGAAACATTCCAGAATTCTCTTGCTCCTTCTTCGAGTATTTCTAATCAAGTATGTATAATGAATGTATTTATATAAATGTGTTCTGTGAATGTTATATATTAGTGTAATTAATTAATTTCATAAATTAAATACTTACATGTTTGATTATTTTATTTTTTTTATTATCTTAACTCATGCCACTTACCATTGTTATATTAAGAAATTTCATGTTTTGTAATGTAGCTCATAAGAAAAACAAAAGAAATGTATTGAAAAACAAGATGTTAATAAACATCTGAAATATATTCTTATTTTCTTTTTTAGAAATGCTTTAACATACAAAATTTTTCTGATCAAAAATTTTATATTAGTATTTTTATAAAAATTAATTTTTATTTTTTACTGAGAATCATGTAAAACGTGGAAAGTAATTCATAGGCTTTAAAAACCAGATTTAAATTTACATTTTAATCATTAATGAAATAAAAATGTTAATTTTTTTAAATTTTATAAATGCTATTTTTTTTTTAACTGTGAATGATTTCAAAATAATTAAATCTGTTTTTTAGGAAAAGAGTGTTGATAAACTATCAACAGTGATGAACACTATTTTTCCCTTGAAAGAGAATGATTCTTCTGCAGCTGATGTATCTTATGTTCCTGAATCGGAGGTTTTAGAGCAGTGCAATAAAAGGTTAATTATTTCTGATTTATTTTCATTGATTTTAACATTTTTTTATATTATATGTGAGTAAGTCGAATTTTTGTTTTTATGTTTCTTTAATAATTTTGTTAATCATTTTTAGTCGAAGGTTATGGGAGAAACTGCATGAAGTTGAACAAGCACCTGGCATGCGTTTTCAGTGGGGAGTTTCTCATTCATTTCAACAACTTCTACGTTCTGTGAATGTAGATTATCACAGTATTGTAAGTATTCTTTTAAAATATTCATATGCTACATCTATGCAAAATATATTAGGTGATAAATGCATTTTTCTTCTTTAATTGGTAATATAGTTAATTAGCATGTATAGTCTGCATTGCCTGGCTTCAGAAAATAAAATTTTATAACTTTTCTATATAAAAAACATAATTTGGTAAGTTTTATGTCAAAGGAATAAGATCCTTTTTTTATTGCAAGCAAAATATAATTTAATGTGAATACTGAATTAATAGGTTTATTTAGTATTGCATAAATATTAAGCATTGAAATATATATATATATATATATTTGAAAATATTTGTGTTCAAGATGCAATACTTTTTTGTTTATTTTATTTTTATTAACATTTTGATTAGCAAAATTTTTTCATTTTAAATTATATTTATTTATCAGTTAGAGTCTGATAGCAAAATAACATTCTTTGTTTTCAAGGCACATATAAAATTTTCCCACTTTCACCTCTACACATTGCTTCATATAACTGACTATGACAAAAGCTGTCTAATCTAAAATTAATTACTGCAATTCTAAGTGATTGGCCTTTTGCTTTGTTTATAGACAAAATCGTATTGGGAATTTTAGTCATTTAAATTTGATCAGTGTATCAGATGTTATCAAGGGTACCCGGTAAATGAAGCCATCTTTTTCTTTAACATAGTTAAAATTGTTGCTTCTATAAAGTTCTGTCTTCAGAACTTCATACAAAGTCTTGCTTCATTCGCAAATTCAAGTCACTTTTTTTTTTCTTCATCTCTTTATTATATTATTTTCACCTCGATTTTTCAACATTTAAATCACAAATATTTGTATTATGTTAAATTCTTCACAATTTGACATTAATTCTTAAAATTTTGAAAAAATCAAAATTTGGATTTTTAAACTAACTCCGACTCCCCATCTTTGGTTATTTCTTAAAAATTTATTAAATAATTAAGTTTTTATTAATCAAAAATTATGCTCCTTGATGAAAAATGTTAAGTTCAGTGTAAGACTTGAACCACTCTGTTGTGCTGCTTTTGGAATTGAGAGGTTTTTAAATTGCACTGTAAACAAGATGTTTGTAAAAAAAAGATAGAACCGAGATGGTTTTTTAGTTGAATTGAGAATAATGTTCATTATTAGCTTAAACAGAAGATTGAATTGAGATGGATTTTAGATTGCATTAAAAGAATAATTAATGAGTAAAGCTCCATACTTTCCAAGGATAATGCAGTATTTTTCGTCAATATTTTGTATTTTCTTGAGATCTGGTAATGCTTTAAAATCTTAAGTAGGAGGTTATTAACCCCATCTTGATTCATGAGTCCTTTGTCCATGAGTAAATTATTGATAATGATTGAATATTTCCATTGAATAAATGATTCATGAGTAAATGTCCTTTTAATAGTATGGCTTTTAACTATTGTACTTTAAAAGTTGTATATCTCTGTTCAGGATCCATTGGATATAAAGAAGGGTGGGAAACTATTTCTGTTGCTGTTGGCTTGCTTCTGTTGTGGCAGTCTTCATTACTGGTAGTCGTAATCATCTCTGGGGTTTTTTTATGACAAAATATTTTGGTGGTGAAATGAAACCTTCATTGTGGCTCTGTAGATTCAGTATTTTCTACTATTTCCATGGAAATGTCTTTGGTATTGTCTTCTTGTTTCCACATGGATAGAATAAGATTTTCCATCAATGGAAGAATGGATTTTCCGGAATTTCAAAAGGGATTCTTTTGGTTGCGAGAAGTTCATAGCTCCTTGAGGGATCCTGGAATTTTATTTACATTCATAGACTGCATGCAGATGACAAATTCAAGTTCCCTTGTATGGTGATTAATTTGTTGTTCTGTGCCATGAGCTTCTGGACTTTAAGGGTGAGTGATTCTCAGTGTACAATATAATTTGTGTAGCTTAATACAGTATTCAATAGCTTCTTTTACAAATTTCCTTTGACCCAGTATAAGATTTTGCATGAAAGACTCATTCGGTCTCTCTGAGGGAGGGTTGGCACACACTCTTTGTAGCTGACGTCCCACATGGGGAATGATATTGTTTCTTCTAGGACTCTGATTTGTTTTGGGATTTCTTTGATCTTGAAGTCAATTCTAATTAATCTATTCACCAGTTCTTCTGTAAGTTTGTTAATCTTTGTTTTCTTGGATTCAAAATTTTTAATTCCAGATTTGCATCTTGTAGTTTGTCCAGTAGTTTATTTATATAAATTATTTTTTGCACTGCATTGTAGATCTCCCGGCCATTTCATTTTTTGAACCCCTTTTCTTTAGTAAATTTACAATCTACTAGGTGACTACATGAGTAGGCAACTTGAAACTTATTACTTTGCAATTTATGTATGGGGAATAAGTCAAAAATAAACTTAAAATAGTTAAAGCAAAAAATTTGCCAGTTTGGTACTCAAAGGCGTAAGCTTTTAAGTAGCACTTAAAAACTTCTCTTCTGCCATTGTTTACATTCTGATTGATATACATTCAATGCAGAGTGATAAATAGTGACTTACACGATAGTAGTCTACCAGGATATAGCTGACAATATATTCAGCACAATTTCTCATCCACTGCAGTTAACAGTATCCTAAATCAAATGCGTCTTGGCCATTTTGCAGTATGTATAACTAGCCATGTTTACTCACAAGGCATTCATGATTCGAATGAAGACATCTTAATTTGCTCAGTTCATGTTTTCATAGAAACACTTTATAGCAGCCCCAAATGGAGCTTACAACTCCATGTTCCTATGTGATTTTTGATTCCTTTTGTATACCTGCTTTGCCCTTTCATTTCGGCCATGTTATTTTGAACCACCCTAGTGAATGTAGCAAGAGTGAGTTTAGTATTCTGTAGTTTGCAAATTGAGATAATTTGTATGTATACCAGAATGTAAAGTATATAAAATGTATTTTATTATATTAGATTGTATTCTATACAAAATTTTAATTGTTTTCAAATAAGTTGCTTTTTTTACTAGTTTATTAGAATAGTTATTATATGAATATATTTCCATTTCATCATATATATTTTATATATATTTATTATATTATTTTCACATATACATATAGCTGGATGCATTTAAAAAAAATTTCTGATATAATTAATTGTTTGTGTGTTTGCATTTTCTTACTAAAAGTTTGAGTATTTTTGTTTTTTTTTTATTAATATATATGTTATAACATTTATATACATTAGTTATACATTGAAAACAAAGTACTCCTTACTTATTATTATTATTTTTTTTTTTTTGTACCCTTTATTTTTTGTAGTGTATTTTGATAAATTGATTTTTATATATTTAATTTATAGATTTGTATTTTTTGCATAAAAAATTAAGTGAAAATCTGTTTTTAGGAAAGCTTTAAAAACAAATTAGATGACAGAAATGTTTTCCTTATTATTATGATGATTACTCATATAATAAATTTTATATTGTTAATTAATTTTAAAAATAATTTTATCTACTGAATTATTCCCTAGCATTTGGTTACAAAATATGACATAATGATCAGTGTTAAATAATTGTGATAAAATAGATAAAAAAAATTAATTTTAAATTAATCATTTTTATATCCTTTAACAAAGAGAAATTTTTTGTCTTAAAATTTGATATTTATTCATATTAAGTGACTATAACCACAAAATAGAAAATTTACTGAATTATTTTTAAAATATAGAACTCATTTTTTTAATACACAAATCTGTATATAAAAGGAATGTAACACTTTTAAAGTACTTCTACATATAAATATTATGGGCACAATCTTTGAATGAGTAAATAAACATCTTTATTTAAAATGTAATTAAATTAATATTTTTATAGAAAACTATATTATTGTTTAGTTATTCACAATCATAGATTGAGAGGAAATAGCTGTCAGGTATTCGAAAGGATAAAATAAATGTTTGTTCAGCTAAAACCACATTCAGATTAGTTTTGAATAGTGTTTTTAAGATTCCTTTTTCAGTGTTTTCTGAACTCTTCTGTGTATGAACAAGAAAGAAGTTATTGAATGTTTTTCATATAAATTTCATTAAATTATTAGATACACATAGACACCACCCTATTTTAAATATTCTTTAAAACAGTATTGGATATTTAAACTAAAACAGCACTTAAATAAATGGTTGAGTTTTAATTATTTATTTTATTTTTCTTTCCATTTCAAATCAATTTGTTTAAATTATAATTTTTCTTTCTAATTGCCACTGATATATTTATTAAAACTGATAACTAGTTTTTAATAAACTATATCACTTTAAGTTTTAAAAAATGATGTATTCATATATTTGATAGATTACATATGTGTTACAAATGAAATCAATTTTTTTTAAATTTCCTTTATTGTATTTCAAATGTTAAATACTGTAAAACAGTTTATTTTATTGTTCTAATATTTTCAATGTTTTTCTATAACCTGACTTTTTTATTTGAGAAAGGTAAGCCTCATTGTATGATATTACCTATTCATTTAAAAAAAAATTTTTTTTTCATTGATGTCATTAACTTCTCTTCATTTTCAGTTACGCACGTCGTCCGTCCCAATTTTCGCCTCAAGTCTAAGTCTTCTAGAACCTGTGAAGGGTCAAACAAATTCAGTTAGCCATGACTCAGAAGATACAATCCAGAGCCCAAAGGTCAGATTTGAATTTTGAATTGTAATTGACTATTTCTATAAATGTAGTATAGCTAACTTAGTATGGCATGGCATTTCTATAAAACCTTTACTCTTAATATGGAGAAAATCTTCCTATAAAATGAAGCTCCAGAATAATAATAACTCATTTTCAGAATAGAGAACTTTTAAGACCAAAGATCTTTATTTTTTATTCAAATGCGTATGTGACTAATTTAACTGTATATTAATGTTTATCTCAATGTTAATGTTAATAATGCTCTCAACTAAAAAAAAAAAAAAAAAAATAAAAATAGACTTTCTATAAAATGTTGAATGTAAAACTCAAGATTTTATTGAAGAAAGGTTCAACAATGAGATTATATTGAAGAGAAAAACAATAAAAAAAAAAGAGAATTTACTTATTTAAGGATGTGAATAACAGTGTTGTGGAGAAATAAATTATGTAAAATTTTGATCAATTAATATTTTAATGTGCATACTTTTCATAATTGTATAATTATAATAGTGTGGGGATTTTTTAAAAGCCTACCTTGTTCCTTTTGCATTGTTTTTTTTTTTATAAATTTACTTATCAATATTGCTTAGGAAAATGACAAACAAAATCTATGCTTCTTTCTATTGTATCTATAATTTAAAACTACAGAAATGCCAGAACCCTATTGATACCACTTAACTACTCTCTATTGTTGCATAAATGTGTATATGTTTTCTAATTTTTATTTCATGTGCAATGTTTGATATTTCAGTAATTCATATTTATATAAATGTCAATAAACTTATTTTGTCCCCTTATTTTTCTAAAGTATTTTTTGGCATCATTTTTTAGATTAAAAGAAATGTAATAAAAAAAGGTAAATACTTAAAAGTTTTACTATACATATTATGTTGTATTTATTTAATATTAAATGCTTTTTCTTGAAATGCCAAAAGAAAAATTTACTAATAAGATTTTTATATTTGATTGATGTGAATAGTTGTATTAAAAATAATGAAGTAATTTGCTTATTTTACAATAATTTCCTGCATATATTCCACAGGTAATACATTAAAAAACATTAGAATTTGGTAGTGGGGATCATAGGCTCTGCATACAATCTATGGATATTTTTTTTCTGAAAGTCGCATAAAAATCAATTCTGTGAAATACCTAGCCAAAAATGCTATTTAATAACTTTACTTTGCATGAGAAAAAAAATAAGCAATCTATCTTCTAAATGTGAAGAAACATAAATTGTGAATGATAAAAGAAATTAGAAAAGTTTTATGAAAAGGGACATATTGGAAAGTACACCGTGTGCTTATAGAGGATAGGGGGGAAAAAAACCTTGACTAAAGTTATAAATGCCTTATAGAAGGTGATATTAATAATTAAGTATGATATTGTCTGGTATCTCTAGCAAATATATAGATTATTAATCGTGGAACAGTGTCTTTTGTTTTAATCATAGTTCTAAATAAACATATATTTCTGGTTCCCATAATCGAATTTCTAATAATTTTATTAATATTGTGAAATTAAAAGTGCTTTTTAAAGCTGGAAAACATTGTGTTTTTTCCCATGATTATAAAAACTTGATTGGCACAGATTATTTCATATACAAAAAAGTTACAATTTACTGTGGATTATAAGGTTTCAAACACTTTTGAGTGTAAAGAATTATGCCTATGGGGGTTATAATATGAGGTTTTTTTTAAAATTAATTTTGAAAGTTTGTTTTCTTTACATAGAATTTTAATTAAAGTTAAAATGGTATAAACTTTAATGGTAATGGTTTAAATGCTATAGACTTTCATATAGTATTTTAAATTGTTATATAATTTGATATACATATCAGTTTATGAGTTAATTTTTTCACCTTACATTCTTTTAAAAAAATGCTCTTTTCTCTTTAGAATCTTTTATGCTGGTTAATTTTTTTTTTCTGAAATCATGTTATTAAATCGTGTTTTAAAATTATTTTCAGGATCCTATACCACCTGTAGAATTTGATTGGAACAGCAGTGGATTGATAAATCCATTAGATTCCGGTCAAGCTGCTTCAATACTCATGGATCTCTCATTTTTGACATCCTCTGAATCTGTCACCTCATCATCACTTGGGAATAATAGTAAGCTCTTTTTCAATTTTATTGTTTATTAACATAATATACTGTCCTTATCATCAGTTATTTTTAAATTTAATTTGTTACTAGGTAATAATTTCTTGTAATAATGACCAGGATTAGTTAGTAGATTGAACTTTGTTAGGACAGGCTCATTCTTCACTTTAAATAAATCCACATAGTTTTTGTTTAATAAGATTAAAACTTCTATAAATGATGGTTCTGGATGGTATACTATTTGAGAAATTATTTTCATTTATAAACAATTATAAAGCAGTTTTAACATTAAAAAAAAAAAAAAAAATCTTTATTGGTGATTCGGATTTCTCAAAAAATATAAGAATGTTTTAAAAAAAACACAAAGGGAAATGTGCTTTAGCAATAATTAAACAAATGATTGATAATATATATATATATATATATTTATATCTGAAACATTAAAATTTTTGAAATGTAACAGTCAAATAGAAAAAATAATTAAAAGCTGTGATAATCATATTTCATAGAAGGAATATATATTTTTTCTGTTGAGTAATTTTATCAAATAATTCAAATTACTTTATGTAGTAATCATTCATTAACTTCAATTTTATTTATTTTAAAAAGTTGCTAAGTGTTCTAAAGTAACAGATATTCTTAACATTATACCATATGTTTATATATTTACATGCATAAGATAGCATTTTAAAAGAAAAATAATCTGTTTTCATGTAATATGATTGTTGGCAGTTATGTTTTTTCTTTTGTTTTAGTTATTGAAAACTGAATTATTTCAAACTGTTTTTTATAAATTTAATTTTTAAATTTAATAAATTGTACTGTGAATTTTTTTTAAACTTTGCAATTATCATGTATGTTTTTCTAGGTTTTGAAAATGAACTTCTGAAACCTAGTCCTGTCCCTTCCTGTCCTGAAAATAGCAATACAAACTGCATTCTTGAGGAATTACTTTCTAAAAATGTATGTTCAATTCCAAACTCAAAAACAGCCCACCGTCAATCTAATTTAAGTGAAGAAGCAAATAACGTTTTGGACCAATTACCAGATTTATCTTTTATGCGAGCAAAGGTTCTAATGTTTCCTATATCAAGTAAAACCTGATGCTTTATGTAAATAAGTATGTAGAATATGTGTGAAATATGTTTACATGGATGTGTGTCATGTATAGAGATTCACTATATCAAAATTATATTATTTAGTATTATTCAAGTTCTAAATATATGCTTATCTGAA
The DNA here is from genome assembly GCA_021605075.1 of Caerostris darwini. NCBI lineage: Eukaryota > Metazoa > Arthropoda > Arachnida > Araneae > Araneidae > Caerostris > Caerostris darwini. The sequence goes on along the minus strand of BPLQ01008461.1, from coordinate 346,491 downwards.
TCAAATGAATGCATTTCCAAATTCTCATGTACAACTTAAAAAGTTTCTAAAAAAATATATAATGTAAGTAATCTTAAAAGATGAGTAATTTAATCATTTTGTTTTTCACATTTTTTTTTTTTTTTTTTTTTAATTTTAAATTGGAAAATGTGATGAAACACTGGAAAACATTTGCAACTCTAAGGAAAGGAAACTAATAATTGAGCTACAAGAATTATGAAAAATTTATTATTTTTTTGGTATGTTATATATTTTTGAGAAAATATGTATTTATTTATTTATTAAATCTCACTGTATTTCTTTTTCTAGGTTTAAATACCTAATAATATATATACACACATATATATATATATATATATATCACAATTATTTTATAAGTATATTTAATTGTGCATCTTAAATTATTCAATAGTCATTTTTACACAAAACTGTTCAATTATTTGATTCATCTCCCTTCTGTTTTTCTGTATATCATGTATTAATAAATTAGACATTATGATATTTGCAATATATTGATTGCCTTTCTGATTATTAGAATCACAAACAAAGTATTTATTATTTTATTTAATTTTTATCCCAAGGAGACTTGTTATTGTATCAATCAGAGATAAAGATCTTGAAGTAGAAAAATAAAATGTGAAATTTTATTGATACATGTGGTTTTATTTATTTGGAAACTCCATGTTGTTGAGTCACTATTATTTTAATAAAATCCTATTCATTTGGATTTTTATAATAAAATCCTATTCATGATATTATCTTACCTTGAAAGAAAAACTTTGCTTGAAAGAAAACTGTATAAAAATATTGCTGTTAAATTAAATATGTCAAGCACTTAAGAGGTTAATGTTTGTTTTCTATGTTTTATAAAGAACCGTACCATTCAGATCCATTAGTACAGAAATTTAATTTAATTAATGTGATGACCGTACCATTCAGATCTGTTAGTACAGAAATTGAATTAAATTAATGTGATGAAAAATATTTTGCAGAAGTCTTAAGTTGTTATATAAAGTATTTATACATAACAAAAATATAATTAAGGGAAAGTAAACGCAAAATAATTATTTTAAAAATTTTTAAAAGTACTACATTTAGGGAAGAATATATCTTCATAAATCACATCATTGAAATTTTGTATAGTTTACCACAGCTGTTAGCAGGAGTAATTTTGAGAGATACTGATTGATCAATTATGAATGATATTTTAATTTCACAAATTTCATAGCAAGAAAATGTTTAGTAATATGTTATGTAAAAATTGAAATTATATGGCAAGCAGCAGCTTTTTTTAAGTGTGGATATTTTGGTTCTGGCTTGCTGATTCATGATTTTGTATTAGGGAAAGTTCAACAAAATAAAGCATAGCTGTTTATGAAACCTCAATAAATTCAGATACCTTTTCTAAATTATAAGAAATAAAAAAGGTACCTGAAGTTGTAAATTTATATATTAATTTGGTTGAAATATATATAAAAAAGACCATTTAAACTAAGAAGTACTGCCCAAATATTAAATTTAATTTCTCATATATATATATATATATAAACAATTTATAAATTAAAATTCAATTTTTTCTATTTTGAGGAATATTTAATGAAATTAAATCAAGAAAAATGCTATCTTAACAAAGTCCAAATGGAAAAACTAATGTATTGAAATACTAAATATTTAACAAAAATAATTGAGCCGCAGTAAGAAGTTGCCATAAGTTTGAACTTATACACATTTTATGTATGGGTTTAGGAGGGGTTCAAACCTGATCGTCACCTCCTTGTGTACACTCCGGCTGACTTGAGCTTCCAAAATTCCATTACAGAAGTAAATTTGTGCCGCGTTTAACATTCCTGATCCAATTTCAACCCAATTCCCTAGTCCTTTTTTTTTTTTCAACAAATATTTCCGAAATTGAAAACTCATTTTCAAATCATCATTTCATCACAAGTAAATGGTTCACAAATTACACAAACTTAAATAGCATTTGTTATTTCGTTTTAAATTGTTATTGAATTTAGTTCTAAATAATCTTTTAATTATAATGGTTAAATAATCAATTTCAACATAAAAATTTTTCTATTTTCAAAAATTTGAGTGAAGCATTATTTTAAACAAAAGTATTTTTTATTTGAAGGTTAAGTATTATTTATCATAGTTTTCTACCACTGTAATTCATTATTTTCTTAAAAATATTAATAATTATATTTTAGTATACTTTTATATTTATCGATTTGTGCCAATGGTTGTGGTTATAATGCACATAATTTACGATGAATTCATATTAAAATCATTTTCTGTGCGATTAATTTGATTAAAATTATTTTAGTATTGTTTGAAATTTATTTTGTAAGTAATATTTATATTTGAATTAATTATTTTTGTTTATCAGCAAATTATGTAAACCATGCAATTAAAAGAATTTAAATATTTTTAACTACTTAAATATGAAAGCAATTGATTAACAATGGGATTTGTGAATAAGAGTAAATGTTAATTTATAAAATTATTTTACATTTCTTTAAATGTACATAACATGTTTATGTATGATATTGCATGATTTTTTTTTTTTTTTTTTTTTGTTAATTAGAAAATAAAAAATAGTATTCCATTGGATCATTAAACTTATAAAAACTAAAATGTGATATGACTTCTGTAAATTATGTTGCTATAATGTATTCTTGATTTCATTATTTTATATGAACTTTTTTTATATAGGCATTGTATATTCTGAGTTATTTTCTTTTGAATTCTAATGTTTTCTGAATTATTTCTAGAAATTATGTATTATATTTATGTGTGATAATGCTTTTATGCAAATAAATTTACAAGTATGTTGTCCTTCATGCATATGTTCATTTACATAACATTATATTAATTTGGAGCTCTTTGTAATTTTATGTCTCTCTGAATATTGTATGTTAAATTTAATAACAATTACCTAAAGATCCTTATAACAGCAATGGTCAAGTAAAACTCTTATGATAATATTAACTGCACAAGATTATTTCTTTTTATATTTAAAAAACTTTATTTATGAAAAGTTTATACTTCAAAATATAAAGCGAACACTTTCTTCGTATTCTCCAATATAAGATTTCCTATTTATATTATTCAATAATAAGATTTTGACTATTTCCATATTATGAGTACTTTTCATAAATTCTGTTGTTTTAATCTTTGATTTAGCAAATATCTAGCATTTCAAAAGTCTTTGTTAGAATACAAATACAAATACAAAAGCATATGATGCTTTTGTGAAAATTATGCAGCTACATTATACTAGCATATGCAATAAAGTTTAATATTCAGAAATGTTATTTTATTTTAGAAATTGAGAGAAAATCATTTGTATTCCGATATTTAATGGATGGCTACATCTCAAAAGAAAAAAAAAAAAGATTTTTTTATCCAATCATTATCTAATTTTCAAGATTGTTATTGTTTTTTATAGCTGTTATTAAACAAAATTAAATAATAATCTAAATTAGTTGACACATTGCATTATATTTTAATTTCATGGTTTTTAATATGATAATGATGACCACTGAATCTATTATGATTGTCAGTGTATGTCAATGTATTATGAAATATTATCATGTACTAAAGATCGATAAACATTATACTTGTTGATATAAATATCTAAAACAGTTTACTAAAAACAGGAAGACTCCCATTCTTTATTAATGAACATTGTGTTCCTTAATATGTTTATTAAATATCATTAATGGTTTTCAGTTAATATAAGTATGAGTTTTCAAAACATAAAATCTTATTCATTTAAACTCACTAAAGTTAATTTTTTTTTTTTTTTTTTTTTTTTTTTTTTTTTTTTTTTTTTTAAGAATTTATCTAAGAAATATAAAGTTTGGCCATTCTTGAAATACAAATTTAAAAAAAAAAAAAAAAAATCTATTAAAAATCAGAAAAAATATTATTATAAAGTTTAAATGTTATTTGTCTTTATTGGGGAAAAATACAATAAAACTTTCTAGAAGTTTTGATATTTCTGTGAAATGAGGGGGATCTGATGTGTTTTAATCATTTTTTGTACAATAAATTATAATTGCATAAGAAGGAAATTTGGCTTTACATTCGTACATGTGTATATATATATACATGGCATTTTTTTCTGATATTACATAACTAATTATATATTTGCAATAATACCTTTTGAATATTGTTTAAGTTTGTGATTAACTTAACATAATAATAACACTTTAACATCTCTTTTAAGTACAATCGACTTACAAAAATGTATGATGATTACATTTAATTATGGTATCAATGAATTGAGAAAATGTTTCAGTTATGGAATAAAGTACAAAACAAACGTATTAAAAGTATGATTAACATTATTTTCTGTTTAGCAAATACAATAAAATCAAAATTAAATTTTTAGTAAGCAGTTGCATTTTGGCTTAATGAAATTAGTGAACTTTTTTTTTTGCTTTGCTTATTAAAGCTTAGTATTTTGTTTCATTAAATGTAAAATTATTTTAGTAGTGCAACATACCAGATATTATATATTAATAATATATATTTATATTAATGTATGTTATTAATTTTTGTTATTAATATGTTTTACTTGCATTTACACATATATATGCATAGTTCAACTTTTCAAGTTACTTTTTTCAAAATTTTATTTTTATTTTTGTTAAACTATTAACTATTTTATTTTAAAATGTTAAAATTTATCTTGTTTAGTTATTCTTCATTCATATTTTTGAATTTCAATTAATTTAGCTTTTACAAATTTTTTCCCCTACTCTTTTTCAAAGTATTTTTTATATTTATTGGTTATTTTGAAATTTATAGTTTGCATTAAATTAGTTACATTATGTACACGTTTATTTATTTTGTACACATTTATAAAACATGTTTATTGCTAAAAAAAATAACATAATTTATATTAAAACATTTTTTTCGGGTGTTTCTTATAAGTGTTTTATGTAAGGAGAAATGTTATTTGAAAACTGAATTTAAAAATTTATTTAATTGAGAATTATGTGAATGTTTATTTCTATTGAGCTTTTATCTATGCATATTATAAAAAGAGGTTATTTCTTAATTAAAAGTAATGTATTATATATGTTAAAGAATCTTTTGTCTGATATAAATAAATTATTGCCATTGTGCATATATTAAGAGTGCTTTTTTTGTATTAATTTTAAAATCAACCTTTTTTTTGTTCAGATGATACATGTTTTTTATACAGTCCTTTTATACGTGTATAGCTTCAGAAGAGGAAACAGTTTTGTGTAATATCATTAATTTAGCATTTTTTTTTTTTTTTTTTTTTTTATAATGGCAAAAATACACTTAACACACATAAATAATAACCATATTTGAAATATATTAATACTTCATGCTACCTATTACTAATTCTATGTTATTTTTATTTATTTATTTATTTTGTATAAAATATAATTCATTTACAGTTGAGATGAAATTAGAATTCTCATTTATCAACTAAATCTGGAGATAACTTCAAATATTTAAAATATTCTGGAATTTACAAAATAAATTATTTTAAGCAAGTAATAGGCAAAAAATTTCATATTATAAATTAAAATTATTAACTTATACATATTTCATGTTTTTATGGTGGTTTCCTTTGAGAGCTGATGTGAAGTGAGAAAACTGGTTTTTCGTCAATGTGATTTACTCCAAAAGCCATGTTTCCTATTAATTGAAGAATGATTTTATTAATATTCTGGATAAATCTTACATTGAAAAGTTAAATGATATTCAAGTTAAAATGTGATGTTGAGTAGAAGTAGAGGCTTCCCATTTGCTGGTAATTCGACGTCTTGAAATGATTTTGGTGGAAATCATTCCTTAACTTAAGCATGAAATTTCTACGAGCTCAGTACAATCATTTCTCATGAACTGAACCTTTCTGACTATGGAAGAATGTATTTAAAAAAGCATAACTTGAATAATAAGCTTGTGTTGTCATTGGTGATAGTATTTACAGAATTGTTGAATCCACTTTGTATAAAGCTTATTATTTGTCGATTTTTCAAGCACAAAAGTAATTATATTTATTTTTATACCTGGAAACATATTTCTCTGAAATATTACAGGGCTCACCAGTGCGATTTAGCACACTTTTTGAGAACTGCTACTTATTTAAGAAGTAATACTTTAGATGAGTTCATATCAGACAAAAAAGGAATGTACATATGGATACAGGTATATGTTACTTAGCCCATCTGCCTTCTAAGTAAAGTTAGAGAGGAAAGAATGATATAGCTAGCCTATAGTTATATATCATTTTAAATACACAGTTTGAAAAGCCTTACTTGTAACAAACATTAATTTTCATTAATACCGATATTTTCAACTATTAAATATTTAAATGCGACTTTTCATCAACATAAGAGTTTTAAATTACGGCTTAAATTAAACTTTCTGTAAAAATTAATATTATCCTTGTATTTGTCTTCATTTTCAGCATTTAATACAAATATATTTACACACTAATTTCAATATAAATTAAACAACAACAAAAAACTAAATAAAATAGAAATTTACCTTATCTTTTATACTTTTTATATGGGTGCTGTTAATGAATCTCGCAACTGCTTACACACTATATTACTATACATATCTTAAAATGGACTAGAATCCTGGCAGTGGCATGGATGTTTGTAAGTGGTTCGGAATCCAAGTTAAGCAGTAAGTCCCGGTCTAAATAGCCTAAAGTGTGCAAAAAATGACAAACCAAATCCTTAAAATGGACTCGATTTGATAAGGTGAATAAATACTTTAAATCTTCAATGGATATTGATCTCGAATCTTTCGCACTGCTAGAAAATATGATTTAGCGAATCCTCTGATTCATCGCACTCCCACAACGATGAAAATTCTCTTATAAAATATCCTCAATTCTTCCTTTTGGATATTTACATAACAGAACATACTTTTATTTTCATTTGTTTCGTTCTTTTTTTGCAGTTGATAATTATCGATTAGACATTATTTATTGTATTGATTATTATTATACACTATCTGGAAGAAAGTGATGGGACACTCCTCGAAAAGTCGACAATACAGCTGACACATGCGCAATAATAGGTATCACGTGTCAGCCATATCCTATAAATACTCTGTGGAGTCGACTAGAGTTGTTTTTTTGTCAAGATGCCGCCACGGGAAGAGCTGTCTGAGTTCGAGAAAGGTGTGTTGGTTGGATTGCATCTTGCCAAGGTGTCAATTAGGGAGATATCCCGTCTCCGTAACTGCTCAAAATCAACTGTAGCACGTGTTGTGTGTCGCTACAAGACTGAGGGACACTGTCAGAACAAACTCTGAAGCAGGGAGATTCGAAGTAACCGTCAAACATCCATGGATAACATCGCTAATGAGTTTAGACAAGCCACAGGTGTGGCCGTTTCGACCAAGACTCTTCGTATCGAGGCCCATAAGTTAGGTTACACTGGACGTTCGGCGGCTCATAAGCCTTTGATTACGAAAACCAACAAGAAAGCGCGCCTTCGATGGACCAAAGACCACCGTACTTGAACTCTGGATAACTGGAAACGCGTCCTTTGGAGTGGCGATTCACGATTTACCCTTTTCCGTTCCGATGGATGTGTTTGGGTATGGCGTTTACCAGGAGAACGCCTTTTGCCCGAGTGTGTCGTCCCAACTACAAAGTTTGGTGGAGGAGGATTGATGGTATGGGCCTGTTTCTCCTGGTATGGGGCTGGCCCACTGGTGAAGGTTGATGGCGCGATAAATGCCGATAGATAGTGTGATATTCTCGACAATCATGTCCTTCCTACCTTGTGGGCAACGTACGGTATGGATGATTGCTGGTATCAAGACGACAACGCAACATGCTATGTTGCAAGGAGAACTCTTGATTGGTATGTGAACAACAACGTTAAACGCATGGAGTGGCCGGCGCAAAGCCCTGATCTTAATCCAATTGAACATCTCTGGGACGAATTGGACCGTCGGTTGAGGGCCTGCACCCCACTCCCCAAAAGCAAGCCTGAACTATGGAACTTCCTGTTAAACATTTGGAAGGAAATTCCTCTTGCCACTATGGTTAATTTAGTGGAAAGCCTGCCCAGAAGGGTTGCAGCTGTGATCGCAGCCAAAGGAGGCCCTACCTCCTATTAATTTTAATAAATATGGGTTTATGTCGTTATAGTGTCGTGTCCCGTCACTTTCTTCCACATAGTGTATATGTTATTTTGCATTTTATTGTTACGTTTCACTAGATAACAATGTTTTTATCATAGTTATTAAGTAGATATGTTTTCGTGTCTCAAATTTAATCTGCCTACCCTGGCTAAAAATCTTCTACACGCCATTAGTTTCTACCTTAAAGTTAAATTACTTTTTTAGGTATATGAACGAACGATTAGTAAGAAAAAGTTTCATCCTCGATCAGCGGCCAATAACTGGAAACACTTGGTTAGAGTAAAGGGGACAGCGAGATGATATGATTGTTGTTGATAACAGTGGTCATGGGAAGATACTGTCCCAATAGATTTGAATTGCACCAATGCTAATTAAGATAACTGTGGATCTACGAGACATTAAAAGGTACCTATAATAAAAATATACCGTCGAGTTTAATTATTCGGGGGCCCTAGTGTAAAAAATTTAATAAGGGTCTCATATTATCAATGTTCAGTAGAATGTTAACTTGCTAATACTGATTGACATCGGGTTCTTTTTAGTACAGGAATTTTGATACATTTGGATAATATACGCATTTCAAAGCTTGTTTCCGAAAATTAAGAGGAACTTGGAAAAACTACTATTACATGGCCAAAAATGAAGTACATTTTCGTAAAAATTACGCAGTATGTGAGAAAAGTATTATTGCATCACAATATGATAAGCAAATTAATCGAGCTGTTGCAACGCCTCCTAGAAACAAGGCCTGGCTACTGATGTCGAAAAGGTCTTTGACGTCACGCACACGTGGGAACGATTTGTATTCCGTGGAGCTCCTTGGCTGCGAAGCAGCCGTTAGCTCCTGTCTGGTAATAGTCCTTTGAAGAATGAAGAACACATTGCTGAGTAGAAAATGGTAAGACTAAATGGAGAGCTTGCCCAAAAAAAAATAAAAAATAAAGAGAGGTCTTTATTATTATTATAATTATTAAATTATTTTATTTATTACTGTTATTTATTTAATTTTTTTTTATTTTTTATTTTTTTTATTTATTAGTATTATTTATAGTCATTAAAATTATAAAAGAGAAATAACAAATAAAAACGAAACGTAAAAAGGGAAACTGATAAAAAAGAATAAACTAAGCGAACGGAGAGCGAAACTGGGAAAATAGTCAACATATGAATCTAGGTCAGCGTTGTTGGGAGAAAACCATCTGTGGATGAAAAAACTCGAAAACTTGAGCGCGGGGATAATAAACATGTCAGCTAATTAGCAGTGAAATTCGCGGGCGTTTGGAGTTCTTCGGATTGTTTATATCATATTCTGGGAGTCGTTTAAGCAGCTCGTTATCGATGTTTGGGATGTTAGTGTAAAAGTTATGCGCAAGTTTAGAGATGAATTGAGGGAGAGTCTGCAAATTTAAAGAGCGATGAATATCGGTGTTGCGGAAGAACCAGCGTGCGTTTATAAGCATACGGAGTGTTTTATTTTGCAGGCGGCTAAGGATGGCGATGTTAGATTTGGCGGCTGATCCCCAGACTGGACTCGCGTAGGTTATGAGTGGGCGAAGATAAACTTTGTACAGCAGCAATTTTATTTGGATGGAAGTATGAGACTTTCTGCAGATTAAAGGGTAGAAAATGCGAATAGCTCTATTGAATTTTTCTCGTAGATGAAGGATGTGTTGATTGTAAGTTAGCGTTTTATCCAAAATAATTCCAAGGTACTTAGCTTTATTGGTCCAGATGATATTCTCTCCGAAGATAGAGACAGTGTGGGTGGGATAATGTTTACGCGAAAAGAAAACAGCTTCGGTTTTAGTAACATTGAGTTTAATTTTCCAATTAGTAAGCCAGATTTCGAGAAGATTAATATGGCGTTGAAGTTGTTTAACAAGGTAAGTAGTATTTCTGTTTTGTGCAATAATGGCTGTGTCATCGGCGTAAAGGCTGAGAGAGAGTTTCAGGAGAGACAGGGATATCATTCATGAAAAGAGTGAATAAGTGCGGAGCAAGGACAGAACCTTGGGGAATTCCAGCAGACATTTGTCTAAGGGAGGAATCATGATGTTTGACACAGACAACAAATTTACGATTAGAGAGAAAGGAGCAGATTAGGTTAATAAGGTGCGACGGGAAGTTATAGTAAATGAGTTTATGAATAAGTCCATTAATCCAGACCCTGTCAAAGGCTTTACCAATATCTAGGAAAATGATGCCAGTGGCAGATTTGGTGACTAGTCCTTGTGCGATGATTTCAGTGACACGTAAAAGCTGATGGGTGGTTTAAAGGTTCTTAGCAAAGCCGAATTGATGAGGAGACATAATATTATTAGAATAAATAAAATCAAGATATTTGCTGAGGATGATTTTTTCAGTGAGTTTACTGAGAGTCGGAAGAAGAGAGATGGGTCGGTAGCTGGTGGGGTTAGTGGGGTCTTTGCCGGGTTTTAGGATTGGGAGAATGCGGGCAGTTTTCCATTGAGTAGGGAAGTGAGCCAGGCGGAAAATTGCATTATTAATATGAGTTAGCAAAAAGATAGTGGAGGTTGGGAGATTTTTGAGCATTTTGTTAGTAATATTGTCTATACCAGGAGCTTTTTTAATTTTAGTAGATTTAATGTAGTTGATGATGTCAGAAGGGGAAGTGGCGTAAAAAATAGTGGGATAAGGGTGAAGAAAGAAGTTCATGAGAGAGTCGGAGACCATGTTTTCAGTGTTAGTATCAGAGATGTTGTTTTCAGAGAATTGTTCTTGGTAGCTATCAGCAAGAAGTTCAGCTTTGTGAGAGTCAGTGAGGGCGGTAGAGGGTGAGAGGTCGTTAGAGGATAGAGCGGGGATGCTAGAACGTTTCTTTTTGAATCTTTTAGTTTTAATCCAAAGGGAGGAATCCTCCGTATTAAGCGCGGCGAGTTCAGTTGCCCAAGTAGATTCGTTATAGATTTTGATTTCTTTTCGGAGGATAGCTTGTGCTCTGTTGTAGAGCTGCTTGGAGAAAGGGTCGCGATACTTTTGCCAATTTTTCCTTGCTCTATTTCGATGCGCGATTAGGCGTTTGATTGGAGGGGGAAGGAAATAAGTGCTTTTGTTATGAAGAGGTTTAGAAGCAAGATTGTAGGCGGTGATGATATTAGTAGTGAGATTATCCACAGCGGTTTCGAGATCGTTGCTGTTATCAATATTTGAAAGAAACAGGGGAGTGATCTGAGAAAGCTGTTTGGTAAAGGTTTTCCAGTTGGTGGAAACTTTAGGGGGGATATTGAGTGTGATGGAATTAACATTAAAAATGAGAAGAACTGGATTATGATCTGGAGAAAGTTCGGAGATGGAGGTGATGTCGTAAGTGTAATGGAAGTTATTAAGGATCGTGAGATCAATAACAACACGTGGGAAACAGAACTGGACCATCAGCCCTCAGGTTAACAGGTTGCTTAACGTCATCATCACTCTCCCTACAAGTAGGTTCATCAGTTTCCCCTCTTAGAGTTACGGAAACGGAAGTAAATAACCTCGAAAAACTCCATATAATTATTAATATAGTTACATTTACATTATTGAAATTACATCGTGAATTTAGATAGCAAAAGAAAAATTTACGCTAGTAAGTTAAATAATAAAAGAAAGAAGTAAGTTAAGTTACTCAGTGCAATTAGAAGTCCGTAACACATTTCCCCGCGGACAGTCAGTGTATTAATGAAAAAAAAAAAAAAAAAAAAAAAAAAACATTAAAGAATTTAAAACAAATACATTAAAAATGAAAACATTAACTTCTTAAGAATTTTAGATGTCATTTGCTAAAAATTACTATAGCCAGTATTTGTGTTAGTTTTGCACATTGTAGCAATAAATGAAAAACTTAAAAAGCCAAATAGACACTTCAGATTTGCAATTTAGCTATTTTGAGTTCCACGAATTCTTTTTAGACGTGGGAAGGATCCAAACGTCGCATCGTAAGTAGCTCTAGGTCTTTTTCTAGAGCTCTTAGAGTTAAATGTTATTTAGACAAATTAGTCCAGGGATGGGCAAACTCCGGGCCGCCGGAAGGTTCTATCCTGCCCGCGGATAGAATTTTAATTTGCCGGTCAGAGGCAAATTAAAAGAAATATATATTATATATCCATCTCCTTTTCTACTTTGATTAAATATTATTTTTTCTTCCTTTTTTTCGAAGGACTGACGATCTTTTTACTTTCTCTATTTTTGTTCTACAATACATAAATCGACGGAAATAACAAGCACAGATAGCTTTCAATCGGTAAAGTGATAAGTTATATATGTGAACAAGTTTTTTCAACTATGAACTTTAGAAAGAATTATTTCAGAAGTAGACTGACAGATGAGCATTTAGCATCGTTCCTCAGAAATAGAACATCTAACTTCGAACCTCAATATAAGGAACTTTTAAAAATGAAATTGCAATTTCATTCATTTCATTAACATATTTAAATTGTAATACTTGTATATTATTTTTAAAATTTTAGAAAAATTTATCTTGGCCCGCCAAACTTTTTTTTTTTTTCGATTTTTGGTCCGCGACCGAAAAAGTTTGCCCATCCCTGCATTAGTCCATCGGAAACTTGACATAAAAATATTTTGGGTTAACTTCCAGAAATTCGACTTCTAGATCAAGGGGTACATACTTGTGATGATTCCTCATTAACATTGGACCCGACGGAAAAAGCCAAGTAGGTATCGAGCTTCTATTATAGGACCTTCTGGAGGAGTTACGTTAGTTGTATTGCTTCAAAGGGAACGAATATAATGTAGTGCTGATTTTTTTCCCCTTGTTCTTAGATTGTAATGTGAACTTAGTTTTCCATATTATACCATTGCCTCAGTGGTTATAGGCTGCGATATGACTAGGGACTATACCAAGTGACGTTATAAACACTTAACATAACTTGGACTCTCTATGGATCTGAAAGTAGATCCTCTGCGTGTATGTACGTAAGCTGGCATATAAAATATAGAAAAGCTTTTGTTTAAATGTGCAGTCACAGTAACTGATAAAACATCTGGGCAAGGAATTACGAATGGAAATATAGAGTACTCCTCAATCACGGTAAGAAGGAAACGATTTTTTGGAACTTTATGGCAAGGGTCCCTTAAAATCCAAGTTTAATATCTTAACTGGAGATGTTGCCTTTATTAATTCCCCTTTGTTTTTAATAAATCTAGGTTTTATTTCACAGCGGATAGAAATGAGCGTATAAGTGTTTTAATATCTTACAGTAAAAAGGGCAGATTTTTCGATCTAATTTAATGATGCGTCCTAACGATGCTGTTTTAATTTCATTTTAGAAATAGTTGCTGCGCTTATCCTAGATAATCCATCTGCAGCAGCATTTTTCCTGCCAAAACGATAGATTATATGAAACTTGAAGCATGACAACTCTAGTTTCCAGTGCATGCTTTTTTTCATTCTTGATTTTAGCTAGTATGATATTTAGCAAACATCAATGAGACAGACCTCTGATCGGTGAATAATAATCGGTCTGCCGAAGGCCTGAAGCAATAGCATATGCTTCTTTCTCAACAGCCTATTTTTTTCTTGCTTAGTGAGAAGAATGCTATGGAACAACTAGCTTTATAGAGTTGTTCCTATAGCAAACTTAGAAGCATCAGTCTCAACTCTGAATGGTATGGTATCATATAATTACAGACAAAGTTGTCAAATGCATTTACGGCCTCCTCTGTGAGGGGAAAAAGATGGTTTTATAATAATGGGCGTAAGTTCTTGGTGAATGTCAGTATTTAATGGCAATAATGTCCGAACATACTTAATGTTCTTCGGATATATACAGTATTATTAGGGATCGGCAAGTTTATCAAAGGGACAAGCCTGTCTGGATCAGGATTAATAGTTTTATTTTTAATAATGTATCCAAATAGCTTAATATATCTTATAGAAAATATATCTTATATTTTTCTTCATTTAATATTAAGTTGTATTTCTTGACAATGGTTAAAAATTTTTTTAACATTCTGATCATGCTCATCTTGGTCTCTTCCACACATGAAAATGTCCCTTTTAGGTCCTCATTTTGAGTTTTGTCATTGACTCTCTGAAAACATGCGACTCCATTAGTGATCCCAAAAGGTACACGGAGAAAACTATTACTTGCCATCAACTCTGAAGGCAGCATAAATGTTTTTTTGCATCTTTAATAGGCAATGGATGGTATGTGCTCCTCAAATCAATGGTGCTGAAAATTTTTGAGATGAATTCCTTCTAAGAGAATAAGCATTAAACTTCGTGAAGCGGTTAATTGTTTGCGAATAGTAAATACCCATACTTTCATTGCAATGTTCTCCCTTCACCACAAATGCTAAGGCATGCCAGGATGAGTTGCTGGGCTCGATAATTCCTGTACCTCTGCAGCAATTAGTAATTGGTCTTCCTCTGTTTGACGTCCAGATCTAGTAACCACATATCTACAGTCAGGGATTTGATCGAGAACAGTGAAACTAGAGGTACTCGAGAGGAATTTCACGACTTAAATTGCATCTCAATAAGCAAATCATCCTTCAGAATATAATACCCAAGACCAGTGCAGATTTTTTATGATTAATAATTTTACATTTTTATACACCTGTGATTGTAGTTTTCTAGTCACTTCACAATTATCTGTATTATCTGACCTAAGAGAGAAATTCACCATAATAATTTTTCTAAAATATGATGCCTAATAATAAACCTCGATGTTGCATCTTTTACAAAACAAATTTTAAAACAGATAAAAAACTAAGTGAGCTACTTGTGTAAATAAGTGCATTCAATTCTACCCCATTTATTTGTACTTAGGTTATAGACTTTTGTAGGCAATTAGGGGAAAAATCTATGGTACGAGTTGCTATAGTAGGATTATGAGACATACTGGGATTTGGATTTACATATTCTTTGATAATGTCCTTTTTCCCACATTTCCTAGACCAGGTGTGGCTTCAACTTGCACCTGCAAACCTTTTTTTTTTTCTAAAATGAAATTGGCCAAACACAAAACACGCTCAAATATAACGGACGCTAACCTGCAATACCCATTATGACGAGCAAATATGCAAATTGAGATCGATTTGCAAAAGCTAAGTGAAAGAGTAGAGAAACAAATATTGCACTAGTAAAATTAATATTTTTTAATGATTTCGTTTATATTTATATATTTCATTTTTAATGTTATAAATTTTTTGCAATGTGCGTTTAATATCATTATTATTATATTATCTATGTTTACATATAAGAATAATAGTAAACACAAAAATAACCTATTATGCTTCAATTTTTCACACCAAAAAAATGTCTATAGTGGGTCTAAATCTAATATGGGGATATATAATTTTTTTATGCAACCCGCAGAGTTTTGATGCATTTCCAAAGTGGCCCCCAAGATCATTCGGGTTGGGCACCCCTGTCCCAGATAGTACCTCTTTAGCAGGACATGTACTTTTTATGTGAAGATTGTTTCCACAAAAGGTGCACTTCCCAGTCTGGAACTGTGTCTGAAGAATTATTCTCAATAATGTCAGAAATGTCAAAGACAGCTACAGGCACAGAATAAAAAGCAATTATGCATGATGCTAAGTGTAATTCAGCAAATTCCAGCAACCTAACTTGACCGAAAGTTAAACATTTATTTTTTTAAGTCATTTTATTTATTAGTCAGTATCTCATTTCTATTTATCAAAGAAGACTTGATTGCAAAAGTGGTAAAATAAACAAGTATATGTAAAACAGCCAAGTATTTCATCTTTATTAAAATGCACTACAGATCCATCAACAATTATCTGTATTTTAAAATATGTTAATATAAATAAGTTTGAAAGTGATGTGATCTATTTGATTTTAAACAGTTAAAAGAGTTATCAGCCAAAATTAAAAACATATTTAAAAAAGAGAAATTAGATTTAAAGTACTGTCAAGAGCAAATTTTGTTTTTTAATATGATTAAAGAAAAAGAAAATAAATGTAGATATGTACTTTAAAATTGAATGACGATATATATTTATATACAGTTATAAAATGTGTCCAAAAATAGGAAGAAAATACCTCAAATCCAAAGTGAATGGCATTTTATTCTCAACATTTGAATGAAATACACAGTGAATGGTCCTGATACAGGACAGAAATACATAAATGAGTTAACATTGAGCAGAAACAAAGAACTTTATAATACATAGTTACAATGCTAACTTATTTTATACAACACATACAAAAATTGCATTGAATTTATATGTTGTGTAAAATTGTTTTTCATAAAACTGAATATTTATAAATTAATTTTGTTCATAAACATTATGAGTTTTTAATGTAAGTTTTTCTTTTGAATACAAGCAAAATTTTATAGCAGCTTTTTACTTTAATAATAAATAATCTTGCATTAATAAAACAAAATTTTAGAATATAAAATAATTAAGTTAATTTCTTCCTGTTTATGTGTGTGTATGAATATACATAATTAATTATAATATCAAATAGTTGAACAATACTTCACAATATTTGAAACTATTTCATTATTACATCTGATTAAATACATTTCAATATAATAATAAAAGCAACGTACATTTAACATAAAATAAAAGTAACTAAAGGCTTTTTTTAAATACAAGAAATAATAATTTAAAAGTATTATATTAGTATATTCTCGAATTTCTAAACAAAAATCAAAAGCAGAGATACCAAAATTATAAATTTTACTACATTTGAAATTAATTTTTGAGGTTGAAAACAGTCTTATTCTTAACAATTTATATATATAAACACACACATAAAATGTGTATCCTACTTTTCATATTAAAAATATATATTTAAAAAAAAATCCCATGGTTAGAATATTCAAACTTTCCTTTTAGTAAAGCTGATGTTTTAAACGATTTAGAATCTGAAAATGAGTTTCATATATAGTTTTTTTTATATATTTAAAAACTCAATATTTTGAAAAATTAAAATAATTTTAAGAAATAAAGAAGGTGTAAAAATTTAAAAAGGATAAAAAAAAAAACATTTGCAAGTAATATGAAATTTACACTGAGAGAAACATGGATTAACAATATAATGCATAATAATATATCATCAAATTACCATCACCTCAGTTACAAAATGTATGAAACCAAATGAAACAAGCAATTTATTCATATTTTATGCAAACGTAACTAAAGCTAATTAAAAAAACATTCATGAAATTAGGAAAAGCATCGAGAAAGAATTGTTAAATAAAATATTTGTTAAAATAAATTATTATAGAGGAAATAAAGAACTTATGAATTATAAGAAATGCTTATCCATCAAATTGTTTAACAATACTATATTAAATTGCACTATGATATATTTATTTACCATTTAATGCATTCTAAAATTTTATAGTTTTGCAAGTAACTTCAATTAATGAACTGAATACATACATGAATATATCAAAATGAATCTATATTGAAATATAATTGAGCATTAAAAGAAAATATTTACAAACATTTGAAAAAGATGAATTACAACTTCCATTTATATTTCACGAGCAAAATATGTGTCTGTATTAATGAAATATTGCGATTCCATTTATTCAACATATTAATAAAACTATGAAAATGGAATAAAAATATTTTAAAAAACTTGAGCAAAAATATAAATTTCTTGCTCTGGTTTTTAATACTATACAAAGATAGGCACAAAAATTATAAGTCTACTATGAACAGCGCATTATGTATCAAAATAGAAATAATGCTATCTCCTACATTATAATGTTGAAAATGATGTAAATACAAATAGACAAAAGTTAAGGAATACCATCTGATTCAGATGAAAAATTGAAATTTCCCAAAAGCATTCCACAGCCTTACAAGAAATATAAAATTCAATAGATACATCATTTATTATAAAGTGAGAACTATTTCAGGTACACATCAAACTCAACGATCAGATAACCAGCACAACCTATAAAATATAACTAAGCTCTCTTGTCATAGTCATAAATCAAAGATGTGTTACATTCATTTAAATCATATTTAAATGAATAAGCAAAACAATTAGGTAGTTGAAAATATAAACTCTTTCAACTTAATATATCAATATTTACTTTTAAAAACTAATAATTTAATGACATTTCCCATGCCAGTCAAAAATTATTTCAGATACTTTTTATATTCTATGCATATTTCAAAACACAATTTACATAACCAGCATATGCATGTAAAATAATTCCCAATCAAAAACAACAGCCATTCCAATATATAAAGTTCACATCAATTAGAATAATTTAATTTATAAGGTTGTTAAGGTACCAATTACTTAAGTGAAGTTCAAGTCCTCTTGATACGTGAATGGAATTACACATAATTCACACCAACTGCCTAAAGAGAAAGAAAATTTCATTTACAAAATGTACTTTGTCATTTCTAAACTTAATTAATATTGATAAAATTTAATAAATTGTAAATCGAAAATTCTTATTGTTGCTGTTATTTGACAGTGTTTTGATTGCTAGTTAACACTAGCTACTCAGTCATTAAGTAGACATGGTCAGTTATTGCATTGTCCATAGTAGGAGGTAATACTTGAAATTATATATTCTCAGCACATTTTTTACATTGTGGATCAAGGAATGTTGAATTTCCTAACAATTTTTGAAATGGAATGCCCAACGCATCCGACTCCAACTAGCATTCTATGTTCAAAATCTATTAATTACCACCCAACAACCAGAATTGTATCAGAAATGAATCATTTGAATGCAAATGAAAGCTCTGACAAATTACCTTTTTAAAAATTTCTCACTTGGTACTACTCTGTCATTTGTATATTTGCATATGCTAGCCCATAAGTTCTGGCACTTCAGAGCGTATAATTAGTTCAATATTTCTTCTTAAAATATAATAAGGATATTAGCACACAAATCTTTATAATATTGTTTCTATACAGTTAAAACAGGATTATCAAAAAAGATTATCACAATTCATCAGCCACCCCGCCACCCTCTTCTTAATTTTTGTTTTCAGTGAATTTAAAAAAAAAAATTTTTTATCTTTTCAGAATAGATAAATCGGTGCTACAAAAAGAATTTATTAACTAAGATGTATAATTTCCAAAACATATACATACTTGTGTTTGAGGCAAACTACAACCAGGAGTCAAGTTATCTGTTTTCATAATTTGCTGTAACAGAAAGAAACATAAGTACTGCGGTTATAAAAATTAAATTTAAAATAAATTTTTTAAAAATGATTTATCCAAAAAATAAAAAAATATTCATATTTAGATTTTAGCAAAATTATATTTACATAAATCTTAATTAATTTGAATGTTAAAAATTTAAATAAAAAAAAATTGTAAAGCCCAACAACAAATAATTTTTAAAAATCATAGTATCTGAAAAACTGACCAATTTGTAACAGCTTAGAATGATACATTTTTAAAATTACATTAAAAAAAAATGATATACAATACAAAACAAATTTAATGATTAATAACTATAAGACAGTTTTAAGTTTTAAATTTATTTTACATATTACAAACACATATTTACAAAATTGCCAGCTAACAGCAGATAATCATTATCTTATAAAAAACTAAAAATCGGTAATTTAATATAAATTTAACATTTTCAAAATTTTTAACTTTACTACATGAAACAAATACAATATTTCTATTTAAAGCTTGCAGGAATTGCATCCAAATTTGATGTTTTAAAAATTTTACATATATATAAATATGTAAAAAAAAATTTAATTTAATTTCAGAACTGAATATTTTAAGCTTCAATAACTTATTTTATAACTAACAATTTGGAATTACTCTTTGATATACACCAATGAAAAGTATTACAAAATTTTTAGTTTAATTATATTGCAACATAAATGTTTAATATTTGAATTTTATCAATCAATGAATTTTTTTGATTATTTCAATAGTTTAGATAATTAGGAACATATAAAAGTTTAAATTTTATTTTTTATGTGTACAGAATAATAAAGGGAAAAGAAATTGTATAATACCCCAAACCAGCTCTCCAGATTCGACTCTGATGGATATGATGAGGATGCTTGATTCATCATCCAGTTTGCATCTGGTGCATCTCTCTTCACGTTGCTTTAAAATAATTATATAGATAAATTGTAATAAGATATAAAATAACCGACTGTCTTTAAAGTATTACGAATAATTAACCTAAATTCAACAAAGTTCATATTGTCAGAAATGCATTTTATCTTAAAAAAAAATTGAAGTTCATTTTTTATTTTTGTGATGAATAAATTGCATCTATACTTACATCATATAACTGTTATATTTGTTTCCATTTCTCATTACACTTCCGCTGCTCATAGATGCACTTCTGTTTCTCATAGACGATATGTCATTGCTTATCAATGGACCACCATTGGTCATTGATGGCAATTCACCATTTCTCAATGGATTTAAAGTGACCATTGCTGGACCTTCATTGGACATTGATGGTACACTACTATTCATTGATGCACTTCCATTAGACATTGATGACAAGACATTGCTTATCGTTGGACCTCCATTGGAAATGGTCAACATGCCATTGCTTACTGATGGACTTTCATTCGACAAGGATGACATGCCATTGCTAATCGATTGCCCTCCATTCGACAAGGACGGCATTCCATTGCTAATCGATGGTCCTCCATTCGACAAAGACGGCATGCCATTGCTAATCGATGGTCTTCCATTTGACATGGATAACAGGGCATCAGTGCTCATTGATGGACCTCCATTAGTCATAGGAGGACTTCTGCTCATAGGAGGATTTCCATTACCAATCGGAGGACTTCTACTGGACATTGGAGGGCTTCCACTGCTTATTAGAGGGCTTTCATTGCTCAGTGGAGGGCTTCCGTTTTCCATTGAAGGACTCATTGATGAAGTCCCATTTCTCAGAGATGTACTTAAATTGGCCAATAATGAGCTTCCATTGGCTATTGAAGAGCTTCCATTAATTAATGGTGGCGAAGCGGCTGTTAAGATGGAAATGGTTTCTTCATCAATGACTGGAGATATCTTTTCACTTATCATGGAACTCATTGAATAAAAACCACTATCAGAGCATGTGTCTTCGATTTTGGGCACAAATGAACTTGTCATCATGTTATCAGACACAGCTACATCTGAGGTGGTTTCATCAATGATAACTATTGGAGAAATGCTTGATGATACATATCTAGATGCAAGAGGTGGTGATCTACGTCTTGTAGATGAACTAGAAACCCTTGGAGATGAATGTTTTATTTCCATGGCAGGACTGAAGGAGTTGCTTCGGCTACGTCTATATAAGAAACAAAAATATAACGAAATATTATAGTAGGGTTCTTATAACATTAAACAGAAAAAGAAAAAAAAAAAAAAAAAAAAAAAGAAATCGTAGAAATGTTTGGGAACAGTAGTTCTCAAATTTGTAGATTCAAATTTTTAATTGTTTAATGCTTGTAGCAATTTCTTTTCATTTTCTATAAAATTTAAGACATTAATAGTTACAAATTAAAAGTAGGGGAGATTGAGAATTTTTCATTTTACTTCAATCAATCATACTTCACATACAGCCACAAGATTTTTCAACTACTTTACTTTTGACAAACAATATACTCACACAAATGTAATAAAAATTTTAATTCATACTCACAATTCGTATATGTTCAAAAATTGATTTCTTTAAAGTGAACTTAAGAATGATTACCATTTAAGTGGGGATAAATATAAGTGAATACATGTATTATTAATCAGCTATGTCTATGGTAAAAAAGATAGAACATTTATATGTTTGAAAAGAGAGATTTACCTATGGTTTAGAATCTTCAATTCACTCAAAAACTATAAAAGTATGTTTAAAGATTGTTAAATTAATTATCAGAATTAACGTTTTAATTAACATTTAGAATTAACGTTTTTCACAAATTTATAAAAATATTAACTAACAAGAAATGCCTAAAAGTTTCTGTTAATGATACTACATGAAATAGCAAATTAACTTATATTTGAATATGTAAAAATAAACATGAAGGTTTAAAAAAAAATCATGAACAGACTGTTCTTTTAAGCTTATAAAAGAAGCATAGCAACCAAAGTTTAACTGCATTTTCCTCTAATTAGGAGTATAAGAAAATACCTCTTCAAAAATTTACTTAAAATAATTGTTGCATTTATTTCTTTATTATTAAAAAAACTCATGTACCATAACTTAATTAAAGCAAAGACTGATACACATAACAGACTCTCACAATTTTCTTTTTTATTATAATTTAGTTTTGAAGAAATATGGCACATCCTACTAAAGTAAATATCAAAGATAATCACATATTTATCAAAAACTTGGGAAGGAGAGAGGAAACCTCAATGCCTGAGATTGCTATGAATAATCTTCAAGTGACATACTACTAAGGCAGACAAAGATATCCTTGAGTTAAATAATTTTTACATTGCCAACTATAAATGGTAACTATTCTGAAGTACAACACAACATAGCTGCTCAAACATATTTCAATAAACACAGTTTAGTAAGATTATGAGCTCTAAAGATGGTTTTGAGAACCACTGTCATACAGCAGACAAAACACACTTAACAATTAGGTCTTACCCATGATGCTTGATGTACACTTGCTCACCAAAGAAATTCTAAATAAAGGCATCTTTTCCCCCAAGAGAGATTAGAGGAGAATCGGACCCAACACATTCCTCAAAGACCCTAACAAGAAAATATGGATGCTTTCTTTCTTTCTTTTTTTGGATAATAGGAAAATGCAGGAACAATTTCAATGCACAAAACACACACACACAAAAAAAAGAGTTGTAATAAGAATTGTATATATTATATTGTTTTTTAATATAATGTTACATACATTACCATCAGAAAATTTCAAAGATCTAAGACTAAAAAGAGAATAAAATGTCACAAAGGACAAAGAAAAATTAAAAGATAGATAGTTAATAGAGACAGTACTAAAATATTATAAAAAAATAACTAATGCTTCACAAAGAAGCATTTAATTTTTAGAAATTAATATTCTTTCATACAAAAATAATCAACACCAGTTATACAGCCAATTGTATAAAGCACATAAGCATTTAAACAAAAAGATTCATAAGCCCACAATAAGGGTAAAAATTCAAACATGAATATTTTTCTTTTGCCACTTGGCTTTTGCAATCATATCCAAACCACTCTTTCAAAAATATGCACTCAAGCATAAAGAAAAATACAATTGCTTAAGAATAAAAAAAAGAGCTCATAAGGTTACAAATAATTTGTTGGTAGACAAATTAAATTAACACCAGACAAAAAGAATTCCTTTATTAAAAATTTTTACATGGTTTTGAGACATCACATAAAAACAAATACAATTCGAGGTTTTTTTTTATTTATTATTTTTTTTTTAATGAAACGACGTCCGCAAAATACATTCATTAAAAAACCACCACATACCAAAACTAAGTACACTACTACCACTCATTCAAACTTTCACTCAATGAAATTAGAAGCTGCTACTTTGAATTTCTATGTTCTATTTTCTTAAATTATGAATATTAAAATTTTTTAGATGCCTACAATTTCATGATATTTTTTTTTAATTTAAAACAATAATGATGTATTATTAGTATTATATTTATTTGAATATTTCCACCATAAAATTTTAAAAAATATTATTAATGATAAATTATTTTTAAAATTTATTTTGAATACTACAGCTTAAAAATGTCATCAATTCTTGATATCAAATTATTTAATTTTCTGCATATCTTTAAAAATCATTATTCATTGCTTAAACTATATTTTCTGGTTAAACAATTAAATAAACTTTTTTATGAATATCATTTTCAATCAATGTGATACAATTATAAGCAGCAGCTCCTTATTAAAAATCATACCAAGGATACATTAAATATGTTTTTTCACAATAATGTATGGAGTATCATACAATTTTTCTTTACAATATGGGCACTTTTTTTACCACAAGCAATGTGGTTTATTATTCACAAAATAATTTCATGAAAAAAATTTTTTTAAAGAAAACAAATCTGCAAACTTTTGCCATTTTTTTTTCCTTCCAGTAACATTCACTGCTAATCGATATTTTTCATAAAATGAACTCATATCAAATGCTCAATCCAGAGTGAATGAAGAAAATTCATCTAACAACATTCTTAAAAGATCCCAAAATTTATAATTTATGGATTAATACAACTAAAATGCAAATACAATAAGCTGTATAAATGTTTAGTTTCCATGTCATCGATTTTCGATTTTGATCATAAAATTTCCCAAATATAGAAAAATTTATTAGGAATTTTAATATTATTTAACGACACTCTTAAAAAAAAGTGTTGATGCAATTTTTCGTTTTCTTTCATTCTGTAATTTTCCTTCATTAGTTTCCAATCAAAGAAAATATAAGATTTAAAAAAATTTTTTGCATCTTGTTTCAATTACAATATTAATAGAAGAATTAATATAAGCTTCAAACAAATATAAATATAAAAATAATAAAATGAAAAAACTTTCAGTTTTCTAATTTTTATATTTTGATTTGTAACATATAATTTATAACTAGATTTTGTCTTTCTGAAGTTTGAAGTATATATTACAATTTAAATCAATAAAAAAAAAATCATTGATGTTATGAAGAAGCAGTTTCAACACATTCCATTTTCATCACACTTCAAATAATTCAAAATACTTCTTAATTTATTTATTATTCCACTATAATGTCATCACGTTGTTTTGTATACATACTCTGTCCAACAATATGAGACAGAACACAAAAAATTACTAGATCCACACAGTATGGAAAGACCTAAACTAAAAGTAAGTTGCTTCAAAATCTAAATATTGAATCTAATTCAATTTTGCCCATTTTGAGGACATCAAAATAATATTGCAAATTCTTTTACTTTAACTTTGAAGATAAGACAAGTATATCAAAAATTTTTATTCAAATATTCAACTTCTGATTCTTTTTTCAATCTGTCATGCAACATCAATTTCCATGAAAGAAAAAACACTTTTTTCATTCAAAATAAAATTTATTCAATATTTGATCTGGATAGTTCTTTCAAATTTTCAGTCAATTTTCAATGTATTTCATAATCACTTTTATTAAATGATTTGGTTTGAAATTTTGTATTATCAAACCAAAAATTTTATATTATGTATAGCTATACTTATCCAGGAATGTTAAGAAATTAAATATAATTTGTATTGCATTTTCTTTCAATATACAAATAGATTTTATCTGCAGAGTTTCTTAATTTATTCCAATATAAAAATTTTTGATGATATTTAGATTATAAAAATGAATTTCATCATCATGAAGATTTCTCAGTTCAATACATAATTTTCTTGATAGTTTCTAAAAATAAATCTTTATGAGGATATAACAGCAGATGTAATGCATAGTCATTTTTTTAGAGTTTTTAAAAAAGATGCATTTATTTACCATCTTATGTAATTATGTCAAGAGTTTTTTTTTTCCTGTGTGCGAAAAAGAAATTTATAGTAGTGCCCATATTGTTACATAATGTGTTGACAGAGAACATTATTTTTATAAACTAATTCTGTATAATTTTGAATAGAAGGAATGGATGGATGGATGCACATAGCTGTTCTTGGATGACTCTGAATAATACTAATGAAGTAAGTTGTTAATGGCTTATGAAAAAAAATACTTGAATGTTTTTTTAAATTGAATTAATTTTAAAAATAACAGACATCATTATTAGGAAAATTATTTAAAACAATTACAAAAAATATTATTGAATGCAATGAATTTATTTTCTAAAAGGCATTACAACTAATAGAATGTTATGCAATAAAGATTTGTGATTAAAAAGAATGTTTATTAACAACCCCTATTGAATAACACTATATTCTAAAAACATTTAGAGGGGGGAAAACTCTTTAGATTAATAAGTTTTTTTTTTTTTTTTTTAATAAACTCAAATGAAATAATGACAACTAAAACAATTGAATTCAGTTTATATGTAATTTTATTTTAGGGAGTAAAATTTTAAAAAGCAATAGAAACGAAAATATTTTTCTTGCATATAATTTTTTTATTCTCCCGAGGATGTGCATGATCCTTCAATTTGCATGATTAATTTAAAATGTTTGCTATTAAAAGTAAAAGTACTTTTTTAGGTTTATTCATGAGAAAATTATCTAAAGGAGATTGTATTTAAAGAAAATGTCCAAGTTTCCTTAAACACTTTTGTATAATTTAAAATGAATTGATAATAATTGGAAAATGCAGTTTTATTAAAAATGCAAGAATAATTCTGATTTCTAATCAATATTAAATCCAATAATATATTTGAGTTTAATATCTAATGAAATAAAAGTTGAAAATTACTTCACACAAGTTTTAAAATACTAAATTAAAAAAATTTTGAAGTTTATTTAAAATTCAATTAATATTTAATAATATTTGTTAAACTTGTAATAAAATTATGAAATAGTATAATAAATACAAATGTAAAATTTCCTACTGATCACATTAATGATTTAAGTATTATTAGCACAGGATAGCATTAGATATTATAATTTTTGTCTTTAACTTGTGGATGGCTTTAAATTCAGGGTTAAAATGAATAAAATTGCCTATTGTTTAACAGTAGATATATAAAATTTCTAAATGAATATGTTAATGCCAAGGTCTTTTTTTTACATCCTTTATTTAAAATTATTCTAAAACCACAAGAATAAGTAAGTGATTAGTGAAATTAAGAAAATATTAAATTAAGCATTGTTTAACACATCAAAAAATATGATGCAATAGAAAAATAAAGTACAAAGGGGCAAAGAAAAAGTTTTTATCTAAAGAAAATGAATTCATGCCTTCCTTCTATACACAAGCCATTAATCAACTTACTCCACTAATTACAAAATGAAAGTGACAAATCCTTCTTACCCACCTCTCAAAGTTTTGGTTTAAAATATTAAGAGTCTCCATTGAGCCAGGTTCAGTGAATGGACTGTCGATGGTTTTTTCTGAGCTTTCTAAGCTATTAGACAAAGCACTATCGACAATCACTTCACAATCTTTAGTCGTGGTAGAGTTTGAAGAACATAAAACAGTGCCAGGATACATCTTGCTACTTTCCATCTCAGTAACATCGTGAATAACAGGGCCTCTATTTGTAACATTACCTGGAGACACGGGCTATAAAAAACAACTTCAGTATATTCACTAGGAATTTCATTAAGCAAAGCTTTTACAGAGAGCTATCCTACACATTTGATGAATTAACTGGCGAGCTAACGCTTGGCCACGCAACTATTCAGATATCCTAGAGCTGAAATAGTTATTAAAAAGTTATGTAATATTTAAAACACAAAGGGCCATTTTTCAGCATAAAAGCAACAAGGCACATATAAAAAAAGATGGAAATATACCATAATTATAATAAATGCATGCTGATGGCATTGTAATAAAATTGTATAAAATTCCTACATGAAAATACTAACATTCACAGAATAGTAGTTTAATTATATATAAATAGTACTTTAACATTAAATAAACTTGATATTTAAAAAAAATACTCATACATTAATTATTCAAGTAATAATTACATAATTAAAAGTCATATTTAAAGATTTGGAATAAAATATATTTGTATTCTAATGAATTTATATTATAGTTAGAAACTGGATTATAACTAGAAACTAGATTAGATAAAAGAAGACTAAACTAAAATGTTACAAACATAAAACTTTAGGTAATACTTACCACATCTTGGTCTTCGTCTTGATCATCCATTTGCACAAAATATTGTGGTGACAAACGTGCAACTTTGTTGTGTGTATCACCTTCATCAATCATTAGAGAAGCTTTTCTC
This sequence comes from Caerostris darwini, assembly GCA_021605075.1. Taxonomy (NCBI): domain Eukaryota; kingdom Metazoa; phylum Arthropoda; class Arachnida; order Araneae; family Araneidae; genus Caerostris; species Caerostris darwini. The sequence goes on along the minus strand of BPLQ01008461.1, from coordinate 318,521 downwards.
TTGATTGCTAGATCTCGACTTGAATGAATAAAATTCATAAAAAAAGGATACATCTAAAAGGAAAAATAAAAAACACACATTAGAATTCTTTTTTTTTTTTAATTTTTTGTAAATAATTTACACAACCAATATGAAAATATAAACTGAAAGCATTTTCCAATACTTTTTTTTTTATAACTACACATTTTATTTCCAAATATGCAATATAAAATTATTTTATCCTTAGCAAAATCTGTGTATATATTATTATATGGGTTCAATGTGTTTATTTTATGTTAAGGTAAAAATTATATATTACACATATATTTTATGTGTCTATTTAGTACTCTTTATGTGCATTTCATAATACAATAAAAGAGTGCCGAATAATACAAAATAAAGAGACAATTAACGGACTGCACAGCAGAATAAAAATCAGAGGTTTCAAGTTATAACAAGAAAGAATGACCCATCAACTAGCCATGTGTTTCAGCAGCTGCATCAAATTGGAGATGGTTTACTGTACAAGATAAAATTCAAAACTAACAAAATATTGTGTAAAAAGAACCATTTCTGATAACTAACAGATCAAAAATTTATAATCAGCAATCTGTCTCATTATTTTGCATATGCATAAGAGAAAGAATAAATCATGATATACTGAAAAGGTAATGTAACAAAAGAATTTACGTAGTTCTAATGTTAGTTCAACTTTTAACAGAAGTACTTTGAATTTATAAAATAAAATATAAAAAGAACTTCAGAAATTTTGTTTACTGATCTTTGCTTATTTTATTAAAAAAGGCTTATTATTTGAATACAGAACATAAAAAAATCCATAGCAAACATTCTTTTAAGAATACCAATCATCTGGTAATATTTCTTTCTACCTATTGTATCTATTTGGTTTTCATTAAATTATTTTTTAAAACAGCTGTTAATAAAAAAAAATTAATGATTTAATTCAAAAACTGTGCACTTGTATCACAAAATTTTACTCCAGTAATTTGCAATTCACAAAAAGCAATCAACTATTTAACTTTACAATGTATATATTTTCTAATCATTTGTATGAAATCGACATTTGAACAAACAATAGTTAATTTATAAACATTTATTGAGACTTGAACTAACACATTAAGTGGCATTTTAAAATTTATATATATAAAAAATTAGGTACCTGTTTTATTGCACTTTGTTGCTGGTTATAACGGGCAGTTAGTACTTCAACATGCCTCCACAATAATTCATTTTGTTTTAAAAGTGTTTTTACATTCTTTTCAGATTTGTCCTGTTTCCCTTGAAGAGTTTGGAGATTAGAAACCAACTCCTCTACATATTCTTGTTTTACTTTAGGTTCTTCTGATTTGCTACTAGGAATCTATAAATACAGTATAAATTCATTTGGTTAAAACAACACAGAGAAATTCTTACAAAAAAACATGATCTAAAACCTAATTATAACAAAAAAAGTTTCAGGAACTAAAATTTTAAATTCTTTTAAATAATCATTAGAAAATTCTTTATACATTTAAATTAATATTAGTATAGAGTAATTTTATTCAATAGTTTTCTTTTATACAATGTTAAATTAATTTTATAATAACAATCTATAAATTAAATTAAATTAATTAAAAATATTCATAAAATAAAAGTGGTCAAAAACAGTTTAGTGTAAAAATCCAATTTTATACAACTTTTGATAAAAGGGAGATGGAACTACTGTCTGCAACCTTTGAACTTAGATAATGCATGTTTTGTTAACATAGATATTGAAAGTCAATACAAAACAAATCTAAGTGAAGATAATGAGACCTCATTTGGTAAAGCCAATAACAATATTTATTCCAAGTTAAATTATCAGGTAGTTCTAGAAACTTAATTTTCACTAATGCAGAATGTTGATTTGATTCATTATATAATTCATTCTAACATGAAATAATCTTACCTTTCTTTTGATCAATTCAAGTAGAGATTCCTGGCCCTTTATAAAATACTGATGATAGAACTCAATTTCATTTTTGTAACAATGCATGCCACCTTGATCTATACAGCTGAGTTTTCTAAAACCATCTAAAAAAAAAAAAAAAAAAAAAAAAAAGTCACATTTAACATCTAAAAGAACAATGGGCATAAAATGCTAATGAATTATATTTAACATTTTGTTTAACAATATAATTATTTAAAAATCCCTATTTACAATATTAAGAAAATAATTTACGAAACTAATATTCTACTTTAAAAGTTAGCATTATTAATGTACTTACACATATTCAACTGGCGAACAAAACTTGCCATGTTATTGTGCTTAAAATACATTGGCAACAATTCTTTCGCAAAACGTATTTCATCATAAATAATAAAGCTCGTTCCAGCCTGTAAAAAAAGATAATGTATCTATTATGCATTTATTTTTATATTTCATATGTAATTAACAAGTTATTAGTCATCTATAAATTTCCAACAGTCAATAATACATAAGAAATTTAATACTAGAATTATATTAGTTTTTGATAATTTTATGATTCTACAGTCTATCGAAAATGTAAGTTTTGCTTTATTTACACAAAAATATATAAAATAAAGATATAAAAAAAAATTCATAAAACACAGAAGTACATTTCAATCTTAAATTGTTATTATTTTACATTTTAAAGAAATAATACATTTGGCGGCATTAAAAGAAATCAAATTCAACAATTTGAAAAAAATTCGTAAGTAATAAAATAAAACACTTTTGTGTTACATATTATTTAGTTTATTCAACCACAAGATACAAATGAGATTTCAAACTTTTTAAATAAATAAATTAAATTTTTGTTGTTGGAAATAATTAGGCAGCTTTAACGATGGATATTCCGATAAATTTTATAGTGCCAAAAGATTAAAAGCATATTAGTTGATTATTTAAAAATGAAAATTGTGTTCTGGTAAAAATAAATTATCAATCATAAATGATTTCAGTGAGAATTTTGAATGGTCAAATACGATTCCTCCATCATATTCCATAATAGACAAAAAATTTAAATTCTTATTTATAAATTGTAGAATTCTGTTTCTTGATAGATAAAAAAAAAAGGTAAAAATAATCATCCAGACTAAATTCTATTACCCTGATTTTACTAATTTGTGTAGTATACTATGCATAGAAATCGGCCAATTTGCAACGTTGTAATTTTTTTCTAATGCAGCTGGCAAACACGCAACGTTGCAATTAAAATAATCAATTTCTCTTTACACAGTTTAGTCCATGACAACTTTGGTTTTTCTGACAAAATCAGTCTAAAACTAAACAACTTGTAATTTTTGAGATTGAAAATAACGATAGAAATCAAAAGAACTTATTTAACAATTTCTGTTGGAAGGAATCTTTGATGATTTATCCCACATAACTGATACTTTTTTGGGCAGAAGGAAAATTAAATGAATCTGACCCCAACACGAAAATAAAACATATCTGGCAGGTTGGGAACCAATTTGAAGTGCATTATGATTTAAATAACTAATTTTGGGTATACTAACAGAAGCTGGCTAAATTGATACTTGTGTTCAAAACATTGCATATAAGTTTTAAAAAATCAATTACAAAGAAAATATGTTATAGGAAGGGTAAAGGGAAATCAAAGTCGTGCGTGTTCAACATAGGGGGTCCAACTAATATTATCTAACATTCACAAGTCTCCAAAGTAATGCGAGGTAAGGAGAGTGTTAGAAGAATGATAAAAATCTAAACTATGTTGGAGACGAACACATACATAAGTATTGTACATGTGCCAAATTGCTCCATTTTTGGTTTAAACTAAATTAACGATAATATCCTATTTTACAATTTTATCACATTAAATATTTGGTTCAAATAAATATAAATTGAAAAATTTTGGAATAATTATTTGTAACCAACACAATTTTACAACTGCCTATAGCGTTTAGTTTTCACATTTATAAGGAATCATTTCGAGAAGAATTCAAAAATTCTTTAAATTTTAATCAAAGATAAATTTTTAAGTAAAAAGAAATAAAAATCTAATGTTTCTTACTATGATATTAGTTAACATAATTTATTAAACTACTGTTAAAAACATGAAATATACACTCAAGAGCCAAAACATTATGACCACCTGTCAATAACGAGTTGGCCCACCTTTGGCGCGCAACACAGCTTCAACACGCCTTGGCATGGATTAATACCACCACTTAATACCACTTCCAACTTGATCACGTGCCTTCCACGTCATCCAGGCGAGTTCATTGCAAAATGTAGGGGTGGTCATAATGTTTTGGCTCTTGAGTGTATATAAGAGGTGAAAATACAATATACTATCAATTGTTAATATCGTTATAATAATATAAAAGTCATGTACTGAACTGAAACTAAATGCCATTAATTTTTTGCCTCTCTTTAGAAAATTACTCTGCTATCAACCTAACGATTTAATAAAGTGATAAAAAGTGAAATAACTAATTCCTCTGACTAACGGAAAATCTTTTAAATGGGCATTTTAGATAATATTAATAAATAAATTGAAATATGAAATAAGATTGAAATTAATCAAAATATTAATTATTAAAAGAAAACAAAAAGTTCGGTGTATGTCATTTCTTAAGCTATTTACAAATGCTAAAATTCTTTCAAGTAGTTAGGATTGGTTGCATCAAATGTGTGACTATCCGATTATCATTAACCATGGATTAAAATTCCTCAAATAGCAATTTTATCAAAACATATTATTAACACTTTAAAAAGCACAAAACAATAAAATAAAGGAACAGGAATCACTTTAACATAAATATATAATTTTCCCCTCAATCAAACTGTGTGAAGAAAGGTTCAACGAAAAACAATACGCACGCATTTTGTAAAAACTGTTAAATCATGATTCATATCTGTTGACGGTTGATCTCACATGAGGAGAAGAAAAGAAAGAAAAAATTAGAGGAAATAAAGACGCATAGATGATCTTATAACATGTGCAGCAGCATGTGCTTTTGTCTTGCCTTGACGTTGCAGTATAAGACGCATAGATAACCTGCAACATGTGCAACGGCATGTGCTTTGTCTTGCCTTGACATTACGGTACTAACAAAATGAGTATTGGATTCTTTTAATTGACACCACGAGCTTTTAACGTGAGATCTTTTCCTGGCAATCTTACATATCATGAATTAGTTCTTTCTTTTTTTGGCTTTATGATAATACTTAGAAATGAATAAGAACATTAAACTGACTAATTGAACTTATGAATATAGATATTGAATAAATATTGGTATTCGTTCTTACGTTCCATCGTCGAAAAAACTTAAATGAAATATTTTATATCATTTAAAATAGTATCACCACTCTATAAAATCTACTAGGGTTCTTTATTCAAAAGAAAAACAAATTTGGAAGGGTTACTTTGAAGGTAGTCTTCAATAATTACATCAACTATTAAAAATTACGATGCCATCGGTAATATTTAAAGCGTTGCTTTATACAGAAGCAATAAGCGCTACATTCTTTTTTCAGAGATTTATTTAACACACACATATATATATTTCCTTCCAGATTCAGACCCACTCCCCGGCCCCCTTTTCCACATACAAAAATAGCACGAATTACACAAGCACTGGATATGAAAATTTAAACATTTAGAAAAATCCAATATTTTCAGGTTTTAAAAAAATAAAAACTTCTAATAGCAAATAAGAATTAAATCTTCATAATATTTCTCGTAGCATGTTTATTGAGCAAAATAAAAACGCATTTTCTTCGTACATAACGTTAAAGTCTTGCTCAACTTTGTCTGTAGCAACTTCATCATTTGGCATGCTTTAAATGGTGGAGTTATATCGTGCATGTGAACGATCATTGCAATTTTGTAGAATAGGAAAAATAATGGAACGTAATAAATCATAATACCGTCCACCTACTAGGGTGCTAGTTTTTAGACCCGTGGCACAATTCTTCTCAACAAAGGACTGGATCGGTAAATTCATGCGACGATATTTCGGCATAATCGTGAATAGTAATGTGGCAAGTTTAAGAATTAACATCCCTATCCAGCAAGAAATATGCCTCACCTGTCTATAAAATGTTTAATAACTAAGCGTCATCTTCCTCCATTTTCGAAAAGGTCTACCATACTCGCGCTTCGGTCCATTTCTTAACAGCAATTGTGAACACGGTGCATTTTAAACGGATAACTTCACAATGCCATTTAGAGGGCTCTCCAAACTGTAGTTACAAACATGCCTTATTGATTATAATTATGCTGAATGACATTTTTATATGTGTAATTCATGGCATATGACGTCAGACGAAAAATTGACGACGTTATTTGAAAAAATTTTCAATCTCAATAACTTTTAATGCATTGTAATTATTTTAGTGTATTACAAATGTGCACTTAATATTCATTAAATGTTTTTGTATGTAAATTTTGAGATGTTTCAGTTCTTTATGCATATGCCACTTCCTTGAAATTACCTGCAGTAACGGTAGCATTTAAATTTTGAGCTATTTTTTTTTTTTTTTTCTCGTGTCATACAAAATCTTCCACCACGGTGAATATTATTAATCTGCAAACTGCAAGTAAATTATCAGATCTTTTTTTTTTTAATCGCATTTTACTCTCGTACTTTTTTTAATCACCCTACATATTAAGTATTTATTTTAGTTCTTAATAATTATTTAATTTTTATATAAAAATTATTACCATGAATTAATTACTTAATAAAAACATTGATCTTTCTTTTCTCGGCTTCTGTTGAAAAAAATCGTCTTCCTTATTCACATTATCGAAAATTTAATATGAAAATAACTAATCAAATAAAAAATACATAACAATAATTGTTAAAAAGACTATAAAGTACATATTTTTGTAAGACTATTTCATATCTAAAATAGAATACAAAATTTAAATTATTTATTTACTTCAGACAACATTACGGATTATAATGATGACAAGTCTTATTAAGTTTACATACATACACGTGCGCGTACACACATAAAAAGTTTCGCTGCAATCTTATCAAAAGGTCACTGAACTGTGCTCTTTAAACATATGATTTATTTGATATTTAATTTCTTTGCATAATTTCATGCTGAAATCTGAGTGAAAGTGGCATGTGTCTTTACAAATCTTACTACACCACTATTACTATTTATCAAGCAATGAGGCTGTAGTTGAAAGCAACCCAAAATCCCCGTTCAAGTGAAAATATCTTTTTTTTTTTTTTTCCTCTTTAAATAGAATACAAGATAAAAGTGGGGGAAATAAGAAAAAATAAAAAAGTTTTCATGAAAACATTACACATAGAATGTCTTACGCAAGCAATATTTTTTTTTTTTATTTTTGGCATTAGTTTTCAATGTTATTCAATAAAAAAAAAACTTTTTAATTTTGTGTAATGTAATAAATTAAACAAAACGCTCTTATAATCTCAAATCAAACAAGTTATTCCAAAATTTATAACTGAAATAAATTATATATCATAATATATACTGTAAAAAAATTAAACATATTATTAAATCATCTTGCCGTTCCTTCTTTTCTTTCAAAACTATTTTTTTTTATATATATGAAACCGCTGTTTTCCAAACTGCAGAGTAAAAACATATTTGATTCCTCAAATTTGTTTACATATTTTTTTTTAAATAACTGATTTAAAAAATAAGTTAAAACCGAACTGTTTTTTTATTCAATCAACAAATTTCGATGAACTGTTAAATTATCAGTTTAATTAAAAATTAAAACAGAAACAAATAAAAATAATTTGAAATTTTTTTTTATCTTGATCTAGATCCATTAAATGACGCATTTTAATATACTACATGTACTGCAACAAAAAAACTTGCAAAAATGTTTTTAAAAAAATAGATCTATTAAAAGGTCTACTAGTTTAATTACAAAATTAAACTCCCTTGATCGCTGGTAGAGTCCATTGCAGTCACTGACTTGACAAACGAAGCGACTCGATTTCAATTGTGATAAAGTGTATAAGCAGCGAAAGCAGTCTGCTAAGTGAAGTTTTATCTCCTCCGATGCGACAATCAAATGAGGATCAGTTACTCCAGTAAATCCCTCCCCCCCTCCCTCCCGGAAGACGATCCTTCATTACCTATTAGTGAGCTGTCTGTAGTGTATGCAAGTGGAACACGAAATCCACGACATACTTAAAAAAAAAAAATTTCTTACAAAATAAATTACGATCAGGAACACAAAAATAAAGGCCAGATCAGGTAAGAAGCCCATCCTACCTCTCCTCCCATTCATAAGTATTTATTTTATGTAATTTTTGAAATAACTTTTAAAATCTCACTCAAAATTTAGTAATATTAAACTTAAAAACAACTCAAACTCAACTCAAAAACAACTTACGATATTGCAACATTTAATATTGATTTACAATAACCATTGTAATCTTTTAAAAAAGATTGCAAAAACTACACCAGGAATACACTTAATGAATTCACATAAGATATCTTGGGTATGAAATGATTAGGGAAAAAAACAATGTCTTTCCCACAGACGTCATTGAAAATTATCTTTTTTCCAAAACCTCAATACAACTATTAATTAAATGAATGGAAAAAAAATAGCGAACGAAAAACACCAGACCTTCTCTGATTAAGCTACATTAATTATTCATAAAATGTACCACAACCACTGCAATAGTGTTAAAAAAAAAAAAAAAAATTAAGCATGCGACACAATAACAATTCTTGGAACCAGCTCATTTGCCTCATCACATTTTCGATGCTCATAAGAATAATAAAAACAAGAAAAAAACCCAACAAAAAACATTGAACTATTTCAAACTGTGTGTGGGGAAAAAAATTAGGAAAAGCCAAATTAGCAATGACAGTTTAGGAAAGTCAAATCTATGTATGCTATGCAAGGTAAATAAAAAAAAAACATGTTTTGAATATTACTCTTAAGATTACCCTATAGCGATTCGCTGTGATTAGAGAAATGAACTACCAATTGCGAAACGACTTGCCTTTGACGTCAGTACACGTGTCGCACGTGTTTGTGAATGTGTTGTTTACGAAGGCCGGGTTTCAATGTAGTGGCACTGGTTGCAGCTCCCTCTCTCTTCCCCACTATCCATTTATTTTAAGAGCTTGCGGACACACGTGGTATGACAATCTCGTTGGTTTTTGTCAGGGTGCATTTTAAAAATTGCTGCTCGTTTTATTATTATTTTTCATTTAGTCCCAATATCAGTACTTGTTCTCAAGAAGTTTTTATAATCTCTTCTCTGTTAATGATGTAAATAAGATAGTAAACATTAGATGTGGTTTGATTCACTGGATAGAGCTTTGAAACTGCTTCAGAGAATAGTTTGTTTTGGGGAAAACAATATTGTTGAGCAGAAAGATGTCTAAAGCGGTTTAGAGGTTTCGTAATAGGGAGAAAAAAAAACCCATACTTTCTTTGATTTTAATACCAAAATAAAAAGCAAATGAGGAAGCATTTTTATTTACCTAAATTATGACTCATTTTATGGCGCGTGTGCTTACTTGTAAGAAAACAGGAATAGTTTTTTTAATGATTCATTTGAATTAAAAAGGTATAATTTGTTATGAATAACTATAAAAACATTTATTGTTTGAATATGTGATAAAACAACTTAAAAGTTAAAAAACACACACACACACACCTATCTTGGCTAAGTCGCATGTTAGAATGCATGTACTAGATAGAAAATAGTTTCTTCTCTAATAAACATCCTACCATATTTTTTTTGATACAAAAATTGTCAAATATTCCTTTCTCATTATATTCTACTTAACATGAGTTAGATTTTTAAAGAATAAAAAAATTTCTTTTTCTTTAATTACTTAAGTTAATAGCCCTTTTACAATTTTGCTGAAATATCCTCAGATTTTTATCAAAATTTTTCTATAACAAATGTGTGATAATTTTACCCCATGATATGTATTTACAGGTTACGGAAAAAGCGAATTGGTAGAAAAAGGTAGTTGGTAAATCTTTAGAATAACACAAAGCATACATTATTATAACTACATTAATGTAAATACACGATAAATGTTATAAATTTTGCCCCCCCCCCTTTTTTTAATAAGTTAAATACTAACTATAGCCCATGTAGTAATATTGAATCCCTTAACATATTACAAAGGACCATAAATAACGAAAATCAGAAAACTATAAATAAAATACGACGGTTACTACTTTCTTTTGACAGTGAAATATTTGTCAGAGAAATAACTTTAAAGAAAGATATATGTATGCCAGATATTGGAATTGATTGAGAATTTTGAATTACTTAATTTTTTCTTTTTTACTAGGCAATTAAGAATAATAAATAAATTTAATAAAAACTACCGCTATATAGAACATATGTCTATTGTTCTGTGTCCAATCCTCAGTGTTCTGCAGTGCAGGACTATCATCCCATGAGTAGTCTACTCATGGATGGAGGGAAAAGGGCAGCTTCGGTTGTGATGGAGCAATCGTAGGTAGAAATCTGATTTTGCTCCGTGACGCTGAAGAAGGGCAGTGTCTTCAGGGAGGGCTTTTAGGAGGAACTATTATATTTGCGTAACGTATGAGAGAAACCCGAAAAGTTCCACTAGGCAGTCCAACTAATGAGGCAAGATGCAGAACAACCCAAGTCTCCCCCCTTTTTGTAACAGTGTCTACAACAAAGCCGCCAGCGGATTGAATCTCAACCCTAATATGCTCACCAACGGCGCACATTGCCGCTGAAGCCACGAGTCGGGCTAGAACTTATAAAACAAAGTTTATTCTTAATATTAGAGCATACTCAAGCGAATTCAGCCATTCTCAATTTAACTGCGCGAAACAAGAGTAATGAGTGCATTAAAAATTATTAAATTAATTCAATTTTTAGCACAAATAAATACTATTTTTAAAAAAAATTCTTATATAATAAACTATGTCGCAAATAAAAAATATCGTTGTCTGAACAAACACTCGTTTTTTCTTTCCCCCAATCATGTTAGAATAAAAATCATTTTTCAATAAACAATACTGGGATGAATTACATTTTTATGATATAATCTCACAATTTTATTTCGAAAATGAACTCCAATAAATAGTTGACATTAAGTAACAGACGTAAGGAAGAAAGTTATTGTTTTTAATAAAAAAACGTACTATTCATTGTATGGACTTAATTTACAACACAGTATTTTTTAAATTGGGCAGCTTTAGTGACTTTGAAACTGCTATCTTGGCAGTTTATTAAGCTATAATTTGTCTATTCTTTTTCATTCGAATTTTAAGTTTACTATACGAAGTACTTTTGGTCAACATAATAAATTTCAATTATCAAATTCTTTTTATTGGGAAAATTGAAAATTCGGATGAAAATTCTAGTTTTAAAATACTTAAAATTTCAACTTATTTCCAAATGAAATAAAAAATATTTAATGGTTACTTTTATTATTTTTTTTTTATTATAGAAAAACAAAAATATTCTTAGAATCAATATAAGTTGAAGATAATACACATATTTACTGTAAAAGAATACAAAATTTATTATGGATACATAAAATGTAGTTTAGAGTTTAATAAATATTCATTGAAATTGAAGTGATATATAAAATTTTTTTATACTTACAATAAAGTAGTATTTTGTAAGATTACTACTACTAACCCGTCAATGATAGAAAATATTTATTTTCATTAATAATACAATCTTTAGGATATTTTAACTCCTCTTGTGTTTTTTTAAAAATAATTTACATCAATGGATGACTACTTTTTTACTATCAATTGCAAAAATTATAAATTTTGTCAACTTTCTCAAATTTATTAAAATTTAAATTTTATTCGTAGAATGAATTGATCACAAAATTTCAATTTTAAAAAATTGTACCTAACATGAATTCTTATTTTAAACTTTTATAGAATTTATTTTTAAAAAAAAATTCATTGTAGGAAAATCAAAAGCTAAATTTTCACATACACAAAAAACAAGTTGAATTTGTTAACCAAATTGAATTCACAGTACTTCAAAATGAAATAGCTTATTGAAACTTAATTTGATTTTCTAATGAATTATGTGAAAACTAAGCAGATGAATTATTTGAAAACAAATACAATAAAGGATCGTATTTTCGCAAGACAAGCAATAAGTAGAAGAAATAACGATTTTACAATATGGACACCAAAAAATTACCGAGTAAAAGATTTACAACCTTTATTTCATCAACAATATTTAAAGAAAATGATGCAACATAAAGAAAAGGCGACGATGGAAATTAACAAAGTGTTAAGAGTATAATTTACTAAAAGCAAGTAAATATTAAATTACTTTAAAATACTATTTTTATTTGGGTTTTCTTCACTTAGATCTTGAGAAGTTTACCAGATTTTATCTTGGAGCTTGATAAAAGTTGCATTGGTAACCTAGTTACATACGCATCAATGCACCTAAACAGCGAGAGTAAAAAGATAAAAGGTGAATTTTTTTTTTTTTGATGAAGAGTTTGAGTATCAAATTAATAATCTTATTTAACACTAAATGACAAAGAACAGAAGAAAAAAAAAGCGCTTTCGACGAATAGGAAGCGTCACACAATTTGTTGTTTAGCTCATCAACCCAATTCATTACTGCACAGGATGGATGTTGCACATAGGGAGGAAGTGCAGTCTTTTACCGAAAATGCACTGGTGTTTTTGACCCAATAAAATGATATCGCGACTGATATCGCAAAAGCGGCCACGGCTGCGCACTGCGGAATCTTACGAATGCAAAAATTAAATTAATAACTAAAAGAACTACGTTTACATTTAGAAGAGAAAAAATTGCTAAATGGATCTGCACGTGGAGCTGTCTAAAAAAGAAGAGATAACGAAATATTTTGAAACGATAAAAGTTCGGTTTCTAAATCTATATACAATGAGAGTTTATCGTTGAAAGCAAAATAAAATCTTTTAATACGTCGTGTTTATACGCAATCTGAAGTATTGAGTTCTAAGTATTAGCTTCAATTTAGAGTTTGCACGAGGAAGCTTTGTAAAATTTCATCCAGCAATCTAAGAATCATGTACTAGAAAAGTAGCAAAGAAGACCTTGTTACATACATTTTTGTATGTACTAGGAAAACAACATTAAACAGAATTATTTATAAACCGTAAGCAGATTTTAAGAATATAACGCATACTAACCTAAATAGTTGTCAGAGATTGTTATGAATTTGAAATATAATTATCCGAAATATAATAAAAATTAAATTACAATGAATTTACTGCCACGTGAAATTTACACTATTTGGTTGGAAACTTCTTTAACATGTTTAAATCTCTATAGGTTTTAAAAATGCCAATTTTAAGTACTAATAATTAGTTTTATTTGCAAATACGAGCATGAATCAAGATTAATAAAATTCATATCAGTATTATAGGTGCAACTGACAAAAATGCATGAAATTCCAGAATGATACAAATGAAGAATCCTGACTTTTTTTTTTTAATCCTCACTGTTGTAATCATTTTCTCATTAAAAACACTAACTGTTGTTCACTTTTTAGTTATTGTCAAACTTCTAGGTTATTTGCAATAAAATTTGAAAATAATTAAAAGAAGCGTCTTTATTCTATGTTCCAAAATACACTCTACCCAAATGGAAACCTCATTTCTGCCCGGAAACCAAGATCTAACTTGTAGCCTTGGCATAAAAGACTCCATTAAATTACGCCCAATCTTAGAATCGGTCAATAACAAGATATATAAATTGTGGTGAATGTTTCCACCTTCGACACTTGGGCGAAATGAAACACGTTACCAATAAACGTTCTACGCAGTAAGGAAAAAAGCAATCTGCTATTTAATTTTTCGTGTAGAAATGCATTTTCTTTTCAAGACGAAGAACACGAAAGAAAAATAATCGGAATGGAATTATTAATTTCAAAAGACAACTCCTAAAAATTTATTATGTAATTATGCAACATGCATTATTTAGTTGTATTCTATTAGATGCAAAGATGATTAGATGTATTCTATTAGATTCTATCTGTATGAAGTATGCTTAACCTATTATCCACAGTAATATGTCCACTTGAGCAGTAGTCAAATCCAGCACGGAAAAAAGGTTGTCATTATCTAAAAGTGTGCAGCATATGGAATAAACAACCTCAATTGCAGTATATGGAATAAATATCCTCAATGAAGTCATTTAGGCGGTTCGCACTTTTCATCTCAAATCCAATGAAAATTTATGTTCAACAGATTTTTCATTGCCACAACAATTTTCGGATTGGCTAATTTGTCGAATTTCGAACCGTGGTTACCCGCAACAATTGCTACTTCCTTAAGCACAAAAACAAGGAAAACACTTTTGATAATGTCATAAATACGTAAAGAATTCTTGAAACAAACTTTCACACCCAGGATTACGATTTGATAATGTAGAAATAATGTAGAAACCCGCCTTAGGCCAAAAAAGAAATTAAAAAAAAGGTGCAGATAGAAATCCTACATCTAGACTAGAGCTTAATTTATAAAAATTAATCATTATTTGCAATAAATCAGAAAAAATTGAATAAAATATTTTTCTAACACTGGAGTATGATGAAGTAGGCTACTAGAAAAACAACGGCGGACCACAGTCTATGCATTTCTGATTTATATTCAAAAGATTACCAATAATAGAAGAAAAATAAATATCCAATTAGTTAAGGGACTCCTGCTAAATGTTTAAAATCTTACTTTTATCAAAGATGACATCTCATCTGTTAATATCGATTTCATAAACGGAGGCAAAACAGTTTCCTATCCGGGAAACTGTTTTAGCTCAGCCACTCCCTTTTAAACATCAGAAAAGGAAATTTATCAGTGCCAACGAAAAATTCTGACAGTAATTTAGCTTCCCATTGCTTTACATAACCAGGCTCAAGTTTATTTTAGATCATATAATAAACCAAGTTAGATCACATAATAAATCAAGTTTATTTTACATCATATTTAAAAAAATTTTAAAGCTTAAAAAGTTTTTAAAAAGCCGCATAAATAAAACTTTTTAAGCATGGGTAATTTTGAACAAGAATACTTTCTTCGTTTATTTTGAAATACTGTTGAATTAAAAATAAGGATTCACGCAAATATTATTTGGTATAAAATATCATAGTTTGAATTTATTTTCCATGTTTTTTATTTGCCTTATTACCACGATAAATGTTTCAGTTAAATTTTAAATAGCATTGGCTGCAAATCTCCACATTATATCATATTTATCGATTTAATATATTTACAGCGTTAAGAATATTTTTTCAAACTATTATTTATACTGAAATTTGCGAAAGAGATTTGTTGTACTGCTATTAGAAATACATACTATTGGCAAATAACTGACAGCAGGTTTTTTTTCAGAAAGCGAAGAAAAATATGGGGATAGGGAAAAAATCTATAAATAAGGATTCTTCATAATTAATTGCTTCATTATTTGAATTAATTTAATGATAAACGCAAGCAAGAAAAAAAATTTGGTAGTGAACTGGGAATCGATTGTATTCAATAAAATAATTTGATGTAAAAAATAAACATTAATTTGCAGATAATGTTAATAAATAGTCCAAATATGAAGATGGGAGCTAAATTTGTTATCTTTAGCAAAAAAAATAAAATACAATCTATTGCTCCAATACATGAATAGAAAAATAAATATCAAATCAAGTATTACACTGAACAAGTTTTGACATAGAGGGCTACAATGGATGAGTCTATTAAATAAATACTGCTACTTGGAAATATTACTACTACTACTATTAAATAAATACTGCTACTTGGAAATATTACTACTACTACTATTAAATAAATACTGCTACTGCTTGAACTTAGAATCAGTAGTATTAATTGCAATAAACTCTTAAACATGAAGTATTTGTTAATGATATTCAAGATTAGATTCAACAGCTGTTCATGTGAAAAAAAAAAATTCTTTAAAAAAAGAAAAGATTCATGATCTACAACAAATGACTAGCATCAACTCGGTACTTAAATTTCACTTTTCCCGATTTGCTCCAGATAGTGCTGTATTAGTCTTCACTTTTTCCTTCTTTTTCCTGCCTACCCTCCTTTTTCGATATCACAGATGATAAAAGCACAATGTATTTTGGTTTGAAAGCAAATGCCAACGAACGATTGCTGAACAACCTTGTTTATTTGAAAAGATACGTAATCTTACATTGCTCATGACGAAATAAAATTTTTATCGGTCATGTATTCAAAAAATAAAAAGTAATAATAAATTTTTAAATGATTTCACTATTAAAATTTTAAAGTACACTTTGCTTCAGCATCTTTAAGCACTTACGTCTTTTCGAAATTGAAGAAATTACACGCGAAACACAATTTAGTCACCAAGTTGAATGAACAAATCAATTTCACTTGAAACCTTATCTTAATCACTTGGTAGAAATGTAACAAATATTTGATTAGTGATTGTGATGAACAACCAGCTTCCAATGATAAAATGCGATCTTCTGTGCATTAGAATTGAAAGATTTGTACAACTCGTATGGAATGAGCTATTTTTACCATAACATAAAAAGGAAATCTCTCTATATATTTTCAAAACTTCAAATAAATTGGATTTTGCACTTTATTTGCCGTTATTAAACCAGACAATGCTATATAATTTAGTATAAGGTAAACAATTAATTTATTATATTATAATTAGCCAATTCTGGGTGAATTATGCAGGCAATCTTCCTTTTATGCAGGTTCTTTTCATGAAATCAATAACTGGTTTGTTTTTATGAATTTTTGAAATCCTATTTGAATTAATTCCTTTTTTCTTTTTAATTACAATTGTTTCTTAAATTAAGATTTTTTTTAATTATTTGTAGAAGTTTATTAGAATAAAAGGTGTTTTTGCATTTAAAGTTTTTATTTTTCAAAATTTTATTTAAATAAAACAACCCAATATATGAAGAAAAATATATTTATATGCTTAATTCCGTCCTTTAAAATAGTTATATTTTATTTATTATATAATTTATCACATAGCAATTTAATAACATAGGACAATTACAGAAACTCTTCAACTAACATATTTCATTAAATTAAAGAAACAGTGAAGTTTGATATCCAGATGTTATTATATAAAGGAATTTTCTAATACATAAAAAAATGTATATAATTTTAATATAATATATTTTATAAAAAAAAAATTTTTTTTTCCTTCTCTTTCAAAACATTATACTAAAGAACACAAAACTGAGACGGAAAGACGACTTTCAAACATTCAATACTTATTTAGTACTTCAACTTTCAATATTTTTTATGGTCTAAACATTAAATAACAACCACTATATAATAATTTTCAAACATACAATTTTATTAAACATAACACAGATAAATAAACAAGGGAAGATGTTTTGAGAATTTTTTTTTTTTAATTTTATTATTTTTACTTAGAAGCAATAGTCATTCCATTTTTCAAAGCAGTAAAAAAACTTCCAACTTTATATTGTTGCAAGATTCAATAGCTATAGATTTTTTTTTTTTTTTTTTTTTTTTTACATTTTCTTTCATAATTTTATAACATTTAAGCAAACAACATTACGAAAAGCAATCAGTTTTCGGCCATAAACTTATGATCACATTTTTTTATTTTATTTAAAAATATTTTCTTTCAAAGATCAAAGAGTGAGAAAATAACAAATATTTACTTGAGAGAAACAATGTTTAAGTTGCATTAAATTTTAATAAAAACCATTTTGAAATAATTATTTCTTTTTCATATTTATGAAGCCTGCTTCTTTGTTATTTAATAAAATATAAAATAATTATATTTCAATATGAATAACAAAATAGATGTTCTTTTATAATAATAAATTAAAAGAAATAGATAATATTCAGTCGTGTATTATTTCCATACGTCACATTAAGGCTAATGGTTTTAATAATATATTTCAGTCAAACTTTAAGAAATAGACCTACCCATTATAATAGTCTAACTATATTTAAAATATCTTATTAAGAATTGCACAAGAGAAAAAATAAGCTTTCATTAGTGAAAAGTAGCATTTATAAATTAATTAAAACCTTAATTTTACACGAGAAAAGTACTTTAGGTAACTACCTATCAAATCATCAAGTAAATTATCTTCAAGTAATGCTTATTTGCATCATAATAGTTTACTAAAATCAGCATGAATTGTAAAATAAATTTTTTTCCACTTTATTGGCTTGGTTTGTCGCTCTACTGTCATTTTGTGCACACTTTGGACTAATTAGATCGGAATCTACCGTTTAACGTGGATTCCGAACCACTAATAAACATCCATGTCACTGCCAAGATTCGAACCTGAAGCCTATGGTACCAACGGGCAGAGGCATCAACGTTGTCCACTTTATTGGATTTTATAAAGAACAATTATAATAATAGGATATGTTGAAAATGAAGTTTCTATCTATATCTAAACAGCTAAAAAAAAATTCGTGACCGAAAAACTTGTTTCACCTTGATACTTTTTTAAGGCATACACAAAAACAAAACACGTACCATTCCTTTTTTTTTTTTTTTTTTTTACGCTTTTGGAAATAATCCAAAAGTCTTTTTTTTTAAAAAAAGTATATTTTTTTCTGAAAAGGAATTTAAAAAGAAAGTACCCATTATTCAATTATACACCACAGGTTTTGAAAATGGTATGGTATGTAACCGTTGTGCTTTCGTGTATCATTTTTCACTACCATTTTTCTAATTTTTGATAAGCTGAAATGGCAATACGGTATTGATATGGGTAACTATGCTTCACAGATAATCTAGAATTACGCAAAGCAAAGCATACTTTACAAACAACTCTCCATAAGAATTATTTACCCACGCATTTACAAACAACTCAGATTTACTTAAGATACATAGTTAAGTAAACCTATAGAAGCATTAGAAACATGAATTTTGCAGTAGAAGCTCGACCAACCAATGAAGGATCAGTATTATCGCACTGAACTTGTACTGTACTTTTGTACTTTAGAATTGAACCTATTTTTCAGAGGTCACCTTGGCCTAATAGATAAGGTTTCTCCAACTGTTGCCACGGTTCGGTTAAACTATAAATATAGTTACTATGAGATAATTAAAAATTGCTATACATTTAGAACCTATTTATATCGATTAAGGCAGGTGTATTTCTTTCATTTTCGTTTATTCGAAATTTTATAAAATTTAATTTAATTTTATATATATATTAATAAATTCGGTATTAATATACTATAATAAATAGCTATTTTATATTCTATTAATTTTTATAAGAATTGAAGTTATTTTTGTAATAACTGAAATTTCATTAACTTGTTATAAATGAATTATCAATTGTTTCCTTAGTGGACGATTTCTAAGTAGAATTTTCACGCCAAGTTGATATAAAGTCAAATAAATAAAATAAAAAAAAGGATGATTATTTTAGACTTTTAACAATTAAAAATATTCTTTAATTCTCAGCGTAAATAAAAATACAAGTTAGCAACAAATGTTCGAATAAAAAAAAAAAAAAAATGCAAAATATAATTATTTACAGGGTTAATTAAAGTTTTTACTCTGGGATGAAGTGTAAAATTTTAAAAAGCAAAAAAAAAAAGTAATAATAATAAATAATTCTTATTATAAACATGTCTTGAACAAAATTTGATTAATTATTTTTAAAACTGTTGTTAGACAGTATTGTGGCAACATTATCGAATTGAAACCAGGTTAATCCACGAATATCATATATATATGATAAATGTTTATGACAAATTCTTCAATCGGAATGAACGTTTGCAAAACGGCATGCCAGTTACGAGGTCTAATTTGCCATGGCTTTGAATTATGAGATTAAAAGGTTACATTAGTAGCCAAAATGCTGTTCAATCTGTAAGAAAAGGACCACAAATTCACAGATTCTTGAATTTATCATCCTCTCTCAATAATAAATAAAGTGAGTTTTGAGATTCAAGATTAATAGCATAATAATTCTTTTAAATTACGTACTTAGAATTAAATAAAAAAGTTTCAATTCAGAAAATTGAACTTCAATATGTTTTATAACTTCAAATGAATTAGAGGCTGACTGAAATACAATGATAAATATTTTATTTCATCTCAAAAAATAAATAAATAAAATAAATTGACATTTAAGAATCAAAGTTCACTGATATTATAAATGACTCTGCTTTCAAGAAGAGATTTCATCAAAACAAGTTGAAATATTACAAGCAGTACATCTAAGTTCTTCAGAAATGTTTGGTTTTGCACTTTAGACTACATAGAATCAAAACAGAAGTGCCAGTTTCATAGAAAACTTGCAGAAACGCCATCTATCAAAACTAAGAAATTTAACATTATCAAATAATTAATTGCATTTTAAAAGATACAATATGAAACTATAAATTTCATCCAGAATAAAAAATAACTGCTTTATTGGTAACCAAAAGAAAATCTTAATGATAGATATGTTACTGTACATATGAAATGTCAATATGTATACAAAAATATACATAAATGTGGTCTTCAAAAGATCGTCAAAGTTTGGTTTGTTGCTCTACGGTCATTTTGTGCACACTTTAGGCTAATTAGACCGAGACCTACAGTTTAAAGTGGATTCCGAACCACTCACAAACACCCATGCCACCGTCAAGATTCGAACCTGAAGCCTGTGGTACCAATGGCCAGAGCACTAACCAATTGCCCACCAGGTCGCTCAAAAGATCGCCAAGGATATAGCCACTCTTGAATAGAATAACATTAGAAATTGGGAAATAATCAAAAAGGAATACGAGAAACATGTTACTTTATATTCATATTTGTAGTCCATTTAAAATGCAGAGTTTTTTTTTTTTTTTTTAAAGATAATCTGGTTTAAAAATCAAGAGTTACATAGAAAAGCTTTTATTATCTTAAAAACGTGATACCGGTATGTATATTTATGAGAGAATTTTGTTGCAGTAAAAAAATCACTTTTTTTTTACTACGAGTTCACAAAACCTCTATCACTTAAAGAAAATATTTAGATATGAAATCTTGCACTTATGTTGTAACTATCAGATTTTTTTTTCCGCATTAAAATAAGGATGAGTCAAACCCGGAAAAGTTAAGCAGATGTAATTTGAAAATTTAATGACGTTACTTAAGATCAACATGTTATCAAAGATAATTTTTGATTGTAAAAAAAGAAAAACAAAAATCAATCTTATCTGCACAATACTTGAGAGTACATGTTTGATTATTTATATACATGTATATAATTCTCAAAACACCATCTATTAAAGGGGTGGGGCACCCTTCTGGAAAGAGAAAGCCCCTTTCTTCCTCCTCTCTGAAGATTTACAATATCACAATTTAATTTTGAGAAATAATATTCGTTTTTGAAACTTCAATTGACTTGAGAGACGAAACATATGTAATACGTTTTTAGTGATTATATTCTCAAGTTCTGCTTTTAATATTACACATGCTTATTACAACGTTTCAAATTTTTCAAACAGATGTTTCAGATTAGGATAATGCATATCCAAAATGTCAACAATTTTCTATTTCAATAGATATCTATAATAAAGATCAGCATCTAATCACATGTTCATAAAAATTATTACAGCTTTGAATAAAAGCAAAGAAAAAAAATTGAAGATAAATGATTTTCAAGAAATGTAAGCATTTTTAAACTTAGCCACATAAATATTTAGTACTTGAAGTAAAAGATTATTTTAACATCACTGCCTTAAAATAATGGGCGGTATACTTTTATTCAAGGTTAAATTCATTTTCATTTTCACATGAAAATCATAATAAATGATATCATAATATATCATGAATATCATAATAAATTATCAGATAAATGCATGCTATTGCGGACTATTTAGAAAACAAAGCTAGCTATACAATTAAAATTCTACAAAAAAAAAAAAAAAAAAAATTATATAAAAACAAAATAATTATATTCAAAATGTTAAGAAGTACATACGAAAAAATAAAATTCAAATTCAAATGTTTGAAAGTGAACATCACATTTTTTTAATGAGGTACTCAGCATTTAAAACTATGACTTTGAATGAAATGCAACAGAAACGGTTTAAAATGGAAGAAAATATTAAGCACCAAAAAAAGCAATCGAACTCGGCAACAGCAGACGAAAAGTTCTTGAATTCCAAGGTTTGGTAATTTCATTCAGTTCCGTGTCTTAACTGAGCAAAGTTTGGTCAAAAAATCCCAAAACAACTCATAAAAAGCGGTCTACGATTTCATTTTCAAATGCAGGGACAGTAAATTTTAAACAGCGATAACATTCAGAGCATTAAAGCCGGCAGTAAATTTCACTCCAAAAAATGCCTATTATTTTATATACTGAATAAAAATTCGTACTTCACCTTTAGAAAGTTGAGCAACCAGGGGTAATAAAAATACCATCCAATTGCTCAACGGAATTGACGTGAAAATACTTCATCACTATTGGGTTATCACTGCGACCGTGAAGCAGAACATTCACCTTTAGTTTCTGTACCTGTCTTGTCCTAACCCACCAGATTTTTTTTTTTACCACCAATCTTTGCCACTCTTCACTTGAACCGACCTTCAATGCCAACGAAAGAATCAAAGTTTTTTTTGGGGGAGGGGAATGAAGAAAAATGGGACTTTTATTAAAATATTTCCATCATTTTCGTGGGCCCATGGCATTACCACGAAATTCAGCTTCTCATTCAAAGTCACCGAAGGTGAAATCATGAACTGGGTCAAATTAAGGACGCACACGCGCATGAAACTTTTTTTCAACGCAAGTAGCAAACAAACCTTAAAAAATTCATGATGGATAAGCATTTAAAAAATTTTTCTTCCAAAAAAAAAAAAAAAAAACCCATCAGATGTGGTTTCATTAATAGTATCGAAACATATATACAAAGTCCAACTTTATATTTCGACAGATTTTTTTTTTTTTTTTTTAACTCGAACGTCAAACTATCTTGGTCAATTCAATGTAATGCAATAATCGACGTTCACAAAATATTATTAAACTATATATACATGTGTAAGAAACAGCTTAACCTTTAAATAACCACTCACAGTAGACTATTCACTTGCGATTTGTTTTATAATTGCATTATTGAAGATTCAATATTCACTTTTACACATTTGAAATAAGGAAGTAAACGTTCAGCCACTTAAAGCTCATGGATCGAATAAGGCTTTTATTTGCCTATTGAGCAATTACGAGTACTGCTACAGTGAATTCAACAGTCAAGCAATATTAGAATAACAAAATATTGAAGGTGTCCTCAGATCAATTTTGGGTTAAACAGTATCTCATAATAAAAATACAAACACTTAAAAAAGCCCTATTTTATTTAAAATTATTACCATAAGATTTATACATGGTATTTTTCACTATGCACTACAGGAAATTTTTTTAAGTTAGTAATTCATAACTATTGCAATGGAACTGAGAATATAACAATCAATTTGATAATGAAACTTATAAGATTGATGTTTATCAGATGAATATTAATTTAATAAATTACTGCTGGTTACAGCTTATTTCATTGCTACTTTCTAAACACTTCTAACAATATTTCGAAAAAATAATCTTGAAGTAAATAAAAATGAGTCTACTGCTTCATTAAAAATTGAGGTTATTGGTACCAGTAGATCTGTTAATCCTTTTATTAGATAGATACTCAAAAGTTTTCTCCCCATATTATTATTGTATGACATCTCACTAGAAACATCTTTATTTTAATAGAATATATATCACATTACAAAAAAATCACTTTGTGGCAAGTTAGTGATGCAGGTGTTAACTATCTGTGCAGCAGTCATAACTAAAAAGAATGAAATTTCAAAATAAAAGGATCAAATCATCGTAATAGCTAATCTGATCTCTGAAACAAAAAACCTACATATTTTTTTATCAATATTAAATATCAATATTTCATATAGAAACTGAAATGCATAACAAATTAAAAAAATTAAGAGTAATACCAAATCGATTAGTGTTTTTCAATTTCCTTGATTTTTTTTTTTACAAAATTTAATTGCATTTAAATTTTTTTTTATATAGAATTTAATTAAAAGCAAATAAAATGTTGTGGTCAGTTGAAATTTTAAATAAGACTAGAAAATAAATTATTTTGTAAAAAAATACGTAACACAAAATCGTTAAAAAAAAATTGTAAAATAAAACACGAAAAATATAATAACAGCATGACTTGATACATAAGACTTTCTTAAAACGTCGTATGTAATATTTTGAGAAAAGTAATATTTTGAAGTACTTTAACAACGATAAAAATTTTATATTTCATTAAATATAACAGATACAGACTGTCGTAATATTTTAATGGAAGTTCGTCCTTTATTTGATGCAATTTACTACATAGGTTGACTATAATGATCGAATGGCCGTAAACATCACTTGAATACGTAGCCAAGAAAAATATATAAATAAATAATAAAAAAACATATATAAATATAAATAAAATAAATGTTAAGAATAAATATATATAAAAATTAAGAAAAAATAATATATATATATAGTATAAATATATATGTAGTTACGAAAATATATATATATCTCAAAACGTTTACACCTATATTTTATTTTATGTTTCTCCAAAAGTATATATATTTGAAACACAAATATTTACGACCAACAATGAACACTCACTTAAGAGGAATTCTACAAACTCAAACAGAACCATTTAAAATGATAAACATATTTAAATTTCTGGTGATCGCTAAGTGATGGGGAGAATCGTAATCTTTGAATATCATAAAAATAATATTAATCGTACGTAAGAGTTATGATTAAAAATAATCGCTGATATCGATTAACATATGAAGTTACACCGAAACTAACCAAAAACAGCGAGTAAAAGAGTTTCTAGGTACAAAAGTTTTCAATTTGTTCAATGATTCCATTTTGGACATAATGGTAAATCTAAGCCAAAATATGCATAATATGAAACTGAAAGAATGTATAATTCTTGCATTGTAAATACATATGTGAACCCATTTACTTTTGATATTAATGAAGATGGATTTCCAATTTCAGAAATACTTGTTGAAACAGCGGCTTGGGAGTTACAGTTAATAACAGACAGAAAAAATTTGACAATGAAAATTGCAACACAAATCTATTTCTAATAGTGAAGTTTGGAAGCTATGCTAGCTAAGGAAGCTAAAAATATCTATGGTTAAAGAAAGCTGCTGGCTGTTTAACTTCAATTTTTGATTCAACTTTATTACAGTGAAATTTTCTACATCACAATGAAATTTATCCATATTTATACAATCAGCATCACGCAAAAAATTTATTTCATCACAAATTTCATATATTTACTCAAAAGGTCTTCGTAAAATGTTATACTTTTTATTAATGCGTAATGTATTTTTTATAATTACAGTTCTGAAATAATTGAATTGTTTTGCACTTTCTTTCTCTTAATTATATTTTCTTACGCATGTGTAGTACTTAGCACCGGAAAATAGGTAGAAAATTTGCTGTAGCATTAGCTAAGCATAATGGGTTCATGAAAGGTAAAATACCCACAATTCTACAAATAACTTTAAAAATAAGTTTTAGTTTAAAAATTATGTGGCAGATCTTGAGATACACGTGTGCATTTTCATTTATCGCTAACTCCGACACATGCTCAAGGTAAAGGTAACAAGAGCATAGGCGTTGATTTTTAGATATGTTTCGATGATTTTAATATCTACAACAATTTGTTTTTAAAAGCGTATCTTGCTTGATGTACCTAGAATCTACAAATTATCGCAATTCTAAAAATAAATCGAAAATTAATCAGAACCACCGAATTCTACCCAAATTTTGATTTTTGAAATTATTGGATAATAAATTTTTCTGAAATTATTTTATTTACTGGGGTCAAATTTACGATTAAAAGGAAATCCATCTTTTTAAATCTACAAAGATAATTCTAAAAATATCATACAAATAGTATTTTTTTTTTTAAATTTATTAACACAAACAAATTAAATAGACAACGAAAGGAAGGTCTTACACGTGTCTGAGATTTCCCATCACAAGACAACACGACCTAAATGAACTTATTCTTTTTTTAATGCCCCCGGCAATTAATCAACAATCTAACTTAAGGATATCAACAAGTCATGCGCTATCTAATGTGAGAAACACAATTCACGTGTTACTCTGACACGTGCACGCCTATCCGGTAGAAATACGAAATAAGATGTTTAACTTAAACTGACTTAATAGGTTCGAGGTAATTGTTTATAAATTGTAGCTTCGAACTTATTTACGTAGCTTCGTGTAACGACACGGCCATTGTATATTATTTGATTCCATGAATTGTTTCACAACCACCTTGAATTTAAACTACGGGAAAATAGTAAGCATTGGCGAGATTATATAATAGGGCATGTGATGCGAACGTGGCTCAGAAATCAAATTAAACTGAACTATGTTATCAGTGGCATTTAGCTTTGCAGTATGTTAAAACATAAAAGCGATTGAGCACATTAATCCTTTCAAATTTATTAGTGAAATTTCATTACTTGTGGGAATAAGATCCTTTTAAGACAAAATATGTTTGTGGAACAAAATGAAGCACGCTTATTAAGTATTCAATGAGATACATTAATTTTGCTTAATTATAGAGGAGCATATAATAGATAAATAATCAAAAATAAAGATTATATAGAAATTTATTTTTAATTTTTATTTTCTTGCCAAAATAAAAGCAAAAAACTTGACAGTGACATTTTTTTAATACATAAATTGCTTGAAATATGTATCACCCTGCAGTATTTATATCAAATTTTTTCTATTTGATTTTCTACCTTTTTGTTAAAAAATCCGCATAAAATTTTTTGAATGTAAAATTGCAACGGAATACTTTAAATTGTGAATATTCCTATCATTCAAAAGTAAAAAGGATTCCTAGCATTTGATATTAACCATTAAATAACGTTAAAAATGGGATTTAAATTATCAGTAGAATATAATCCATGAGGGATTTATTACAATTCAAGATCAAAAGAATTTAATGTAATAGAGAGTTTCCGCGTGATATTAAATGACATTAATACAAATGTTGTCCCTTACTGCAAATGTGTTTATTTAACCCAGCACACCATACTGGATTTAAATTAATGATTATCAAAATCTGTTATTTAAATTGTTAATTGATTCGTATATTCAAAAAATTTCAAAAGTTAATAATTTTATTAATTGAATAATGAGAAACCACAGTCTTCATTTCCTTTAAAATTAACATGTTTCCATGTAGTAAAGTTATTAGATAACAATAATGGTTCGATACCAGAGCAATAATTCATTTTAAATTAATAAGCAGTCAAAAAAAAATACAATCTGCTATATTTCGTAAGCCAGTTAAGATATCTTTGCATTTAGGAATAAGAATCATTGGTGTCCCACAGTCTTCAATTGCACAACGATTTTGAGTCTTTCTAGTTAGTAAGTAATTAATTACTGCCTTCTAGTCAGTACGTAATTATTACGATTTTGGGTATTTCTAGTTAGTAACTAATTATTGCAGAAGATCTACGAGAAGACACGAGAAAGTTATTTCCCCAAACAATTATATAATATCATTAAAAATATACTGTACAGTACTGAGTGAAGAACCGGTAAAAAAAATACAGTAAATGCTATCTCAAAATTTTACACATGAATTCACAAGAAATATTTCTACATTTATTGTGTTGGACAATTTCTACTTCTGCACTAATTTGTAACAAAAAGCCCCTTCAAAAATATGATTTACAGGTGAATAACTTAAAAGCAAATTAGGGTAAAAATACATAATCAAAATAGCAAAACTGGGCTATTAGTCAAATTTCTCCATTTTCGTAATATTCGTGGCATTAGAATTAAAATAATATCCTTCAAAAAATTATTGCTGTCAAAGGTGCGAGTCAAACTACATTACAATAATTTCAACTAGTGATGTATAATATTTAGCAACTCCATTGACATTCTTTTATTTCTTTTATTTTAGCATTCTTTAAATCAACAATTTATAATTTTTTCATTGTAATATTTCCATTTCAAAAAATATTTGAGTGCCACATTATTTTTAAAAAAATCTATTAAAGTATATAGTATAATATAAAAGTTGATAGTTAAAAAATTATGATAAAAAGTTGCAACTTTTTAAAAAAACACGCAAACAAGGAAAAAAATGAGGATTTGATGTTGCAAAATTGTATTAGAATAAAGAATCCACAAATTTCGAAATTCAATAGATCAAATTTTTTTACATGACTGTATATAATCACGTGTAATAAAGGTCTTAAAAATTAATGAATATTCGATGTCAGTTATATAATTCGATCAGAAATAAATCACTATTACATATTTCTGGAGGAAAAAATAAAAGGCGGAAAAAAAAATAATAAAACCCTTTCCAACTTCCAGCAGTTCAGTTCCGTTTGGCAGGGGTAAGGATACGCATGGGGCAATGGCTAATCTGTGACCCAAATGTATTTAGGTACAGAGGGAAACGATTTACTCTTTCTTTATCATTTCACCCAAAAAATTGCAGGGCCTCAAAGCGGTCAAACAGTCAATAAGTTTCCTGGTTTGTCAAATCCGTGATATTTGAGGTTAAAAGTTTGAAAGATTCTTATTCTGGATTTCTCTTTTGGGTCCATTTCTTGATTGCCAGATAACATTACAGCAACAGTCAAATTGAAAATTTAAGAGAAAAATGTGCTTACGTCATTTTTAAAATACATGTTAATTGAGCTATTTTATTTGAAAGTGAAATAATTCTATCTCTGCATATATTAATATATTTAAGGTTCTTCTTCACATTGAAATCCATTAAAATTTTTGGAAAAAGTGTGGACATAGAATAAAACTATCAATGTATGCTAAATATTAAAAGCTAATAACGTCTAGCTTAAAAAAAGGGTGGGGATTAAAATCAAAAAAAAAATGGAGTTTCAATTTTGGAAATGTGTACATAAAATAGCTCAGTTATTAAATGAAAAGGGTTTTGTTCCTCCTAAAAAAATTTTAAATAAATTGTTTTCTATAAAAAAAAATAATAATTTTGTAATTTGTATTAAAATGAAATGTATACAGTTAAAAATGAATTTCAGTATATTTTTAAGGACCGGGACTGATTTATGTAACTTAAGTTTTCATTCTAGAATAAAGTAAATGATATCTTAATTGCATATCTCACAAATCAAAAACCGTGAGTGAGAAAATTTAACATTTAATTTAAAAAAAAAAGAAATTGAAAATTTTATAAAAATTTTAGATTAAAATCACTCACTCTCTAAAATTTATGTTGCTAATATAAAGATATCCAAGTACGATCTTATTATTCAATTATTTTGCAGAAAAGTACCTAACTAAATGTAAATAAAGTCCTTGTTTGTAATATAGAATTCTTGGAGATGATTAAAAGTTTATAACTTACATAAGGTTTCAGTGCTTTAACAAAGTTTATAACTGTTAAGAATCAGAAAAATAATACTGATTTTGAATACATATTACACTAAATAAAAAATGAGGTCAAGACTAAACAAGTCAAGAACGCAGTACATGATAAATCACAAATAAAACATGTAGTTTTAGAAGCATATATTAACGAAAAAAAAATTCGCCTAAAACGATTCGATTTCGAAACTTGGGGAAAAAAAAAAAAAAAAAAAAAAAATTGCAAAAGCACTCTGAGCAAACAACGATCTCTTTTCAAAGTAGCAGCAAATAAACCGCATCAGCACAATTGAAACTCTGACAAGAATCAATTAAGTTTATCGACCTTTGGCCCAAACTTCAACCTGACGTTCTTTCTCAAGAGCTAGTTTTTCAACAACAGAAACTCAAGGAGAATCATGACATTATTAAGAAGAAAAAAAAAAAAAGGAACTCACTTAGTAAATGGTGAACATAATTTGAATTTATAATGAAATGAGAATATTAAGTAATTATAAAATAAAATCTTTTACAAAATTAAGTTTGACTAACTGTATTGTGGAATAATAAACTACTGATTATGATGTTGTCAAGCCATTCAGACTTTTCATATATTTCCCATTCGTGTCCCACTGCTAATGTTTTATATTAATTATAATATATATAACTTGTATAGTCCGACCACTAATCACGTGAAAAATTTGCAAGCAGCACAGTCAAATGAATTCAAAAAGAGTGATGTCATAGGAGAGGAAATGTCATTTAGGAGGGATTTTACTTGCAATGAAAGAATTTTCCTTTTTTACAAATGAAAATTTTAGATGACATTATAATTACACGAGAAATTAGATGAAATTTCCACACTAACTATTAAACTTTTTTTTCGGGACTGCTTTGTGCCCAATAAAATATAAGACACATTCCTCACAAATAATCGATACGTCCGTTTCCTCCATTCAACCGGATGTTTATCATTCCACGCTATCCGCATTCGAACTATAAGCGTCTAATATCGACAGACTGCTGGATGCAGGTCTGCCAGATATGGCTAATTTTTGTCACTTATTTTCTATCTAATTATGATTAATTTCTCTTAAATTTAATATAAAATGGAAAACCTAAATAATTATGATATTTATGCTAGTTATTTAAAATTCCATCATTACATTGCCTTCTTCTGATTTTTATATTTTTTGTTTTTTTCCTAAATTTGGTTCTATGCATTTAATCGTTAATTTTTCCCAAAATTAAGTGCCGATTATGGTGTATGTGTGTTTTTGCCCACAAGCATATAATTTATTTTCTACAAAGCAAAACAATGATTACAAACCAACAAAGTAATCATTATAACGTGAAGCCTAAATAACAACTAACAAAACCGATTTACTCGTCTTGTCATACCGATATGATTAACTCTCTAAATATATGGTCGAAACTTGTTATGTGAAACTGCCTAATGCTTCCGTCTTCCATATCAACCTTGGCAGAATGTGGTCTAGTAAGCTACATAACTGTGGCATGTCTTATCTAAATAATTTAAAGCTTATGGGACGACAAAGGTAGAAGAACTAAAAGTTTCTCTCCTACAACAAAAGACCTCTCTTTTCAATGAAGATTATACCTGGATATATATTATACTTACGAATTCTTTGCATTCTCGAAAGCAATTTCATGAACTTTCCTCAAATTGTCAGTAAGATTTTGTAGATAATTTTCAATGGTGCGAGGTGCAGTAGCTAGAATACTTCGTTCACCTGTCCAAATGTCCAGGACCGGAAGGACTAATTGGAAATTGGAAAGGTGACAATCCTGTAGTGCTATGTGATACTTCTATATAAGAAAAAAGGAAGATATAAATCCCAGTTCCTTCCATATTCTTGTATGTTTTCATTCATCATTTCTTTTTAAAGTCCTATTCCAGGCGCATGAGTGAGTTTGGATGCAAAATTCGTGCCCTGATCAGTACATATGACCTTCGGAAATCCCTGTAGACGAGAACATTTTCATCAAAACATCGCAAGTGATATTCTTTACCGGATGGCTTCAGCTCATCGAGTACATGAGTTCATTGAGTACATACTGCACAGATGATAAATTTATGCCTTCTTCCAGATGGAGATCTAATGGACCGTACAGTCCAAACTTCGAAAGGAGTTTCCAGCTTGTATAGGAATTCTATCTTTATACGTAATTGTTTTCATTAGTGGACAATCTTTGCAACTTTCGCAGTATCTTTTTACGTCCTGTTTAATAGCCGGCCAATAAAATGAATATTTAATTCGCTGGCTTGTTTTCTTTTCACCGAGATGACTAGAAAGTGAGATTTCATGGGCCATTTTTAAAATGGTCTCTCTTTCTTTCTTTTGGTAAAACTACTTATTAGATATTTTCTCCCACAGATATGTTCATTACGTAATAAAATATCGTTATCTATAAAATAAGAATTTTCTTATCGCTTTGCCCCATTCGTAACATTTCTGAAGTGTTTCACCATTCTTTTGAAGCTGACCAAATTCACTGTTTCTTCTAATCTAAATTTCTTTTCAGCAACCTTGCTGAGAGTCTTTTTTACTATGGACGCTATCTTAGGGCCTCTCGAAGACGACAAAGACGAGCTTTCTTTATTTCTAGTCAGCTTATTACTTGATGTTCCTTCTTCTGGAAATGACGTCTTCCACTTGTGGTAATTCCTGTGGAGTTCAATAGTTTTAATCAGCATTTTATGAGCAGATGAGCTAAGTAATAGATCGGTAACAAGCCTTTTTGAAATAGCGCAAATAATTGGAACATTACCATGTAGATCGTCATTAACTTTCATCTCGAATATTTTTAAAGGGGTTATCTCACTATCTCCAAACGCCGAAGATCTCTATTTTGCCTTCTCCTCCAAAAGGCATGTATGCCAAGGTATGTATGATATTCACGTACTACTGATATTTCAGCCCCTATAATTTCGTTCAAAATTGCATTTCCGCATTTGACCTGGATTCTTTTTTTTTTTACTACTGAGTGTTTACTGATTTGGGGGCAGAAATAGAAATCTTAGCAGTTAGCACATGTGGGTTACTTTTAATCGTTGTGGTAGACGCTAGAACTAAATTATTTTGTGATGTAAACTTCATTGACTATTCTTATACAAAACTTGGAGCTATGTCCTTCCTCTACATAAGTAAAACTAGTTAACTTCAAGTTGGACTTAACCGACTATTTATTTCGATGTTGCTGGTTCCATTTGAAGTGATCTGGAAAGCAAAATAATGGTTCTTTCTTCAATAGTTTGCCTAGAGGTGAGGTATTAAACCCTTTCAGCAACTTTAATTTAAGGCTCTTTAAGCAGAATTATCTTAATATGTTCATAATCTATACATTTTTCTTCAGATTACTTTAAGTGGGCGATTTTGGATAGTAATAAAGTCAATAGACATGATACCCAGTCTTTTACATCTATTTTGGTTCTCTTAGCTTGTCTTTCAAATAAGGTTAGAAAAATTGCAATGTCATCTTCTAATGAATTGAATTTAGGCATTAGTTTAATTCGAAATAATGTTGCTCATTGCCTCTAGAAACAGTAGCCGATGGTGACTGTGATTCAATTTCAAGTTTTCTTAACTCGAATTCTCTGTTCTTATTGTTCCTTTCTTCCTCAAGCCTTCTGCTAATAGCTTCTAACAGACGAAGACTGAATCTCGTAGTAAATGATTCCCAAAATTAAAATTATCAAATCAATTCCAACACAAAAATAAATCAATATGTATTATATATCAGTCAGCAATTTCTCTTTATATATACTTAGTCTTTAAAAAAAAAAAAAAAAAAAAATACTCTAAAAAATAAATTAAATGGTAATGATTCATTCATTTTTGGATATTTATATATTTTTTAAAAAATCGCTAAATAAATGTTTGGATTTTTATACAAAATGTACTTACATTTTCTAATGGAGAATTAATAAGTAAAATTTTTTAATGTTAGGGTTTTTTTTTAAATATGTTAAAGTAATAAATTTCCCCTTCCGCTTTAAAAATAAAATCTTCATACTTCGCATGGGTTTCTCTTTTGCATTTATTTGTAAAGGGCAAAAATGTGTAGGAAATTAAATATGAAAATTATACGTGAGATGTGTTCTAATACATAGAAGAATAAGAAGAAAAAAAACCCTACTTTTGAAATAAATAGCCTTCAACTAAGATGTAAAAAGATAAATGAAGCTTAACAAAAATGATTAATGAAGGTTGATGAAGTTAAAAAAATAATAATACAATGATAAAATCTGTATTATTAAAATTAAAAATAATTAAATAAAAGTCATGGCACAGTTTGAGAAAATAATGCATTAAAAAAATAACCTATTTACAATATAGGTACCACATTCTAAGGCTAATTTTTTTCTAAATTTCACCTAATCAACGGCTAAAAATAAAACTCATCTGGCAACACTGGCTTGGTGAGGTATTTCAAGATTTTCTCCAATATAACAATATGTGGCAGTTATCCCAGAAAGTTCTCCCAAAAACAATAGCCTCTTTTTTCTATCCATTCATCCATCCAAGACTGTTTCATCGAAATACAAAATAATGTACACTAAAAAAACATTAATATGATGCTTTTGGAAAGAGTTGATAAATTACCTAGTAGTAATAAAAACAAACATTCAACAGTTTGAAAATAGCACATTGGATAAACATATTTGTTAGTTTCATAAAGAAACAGTAAGCTCTTTATGAAATTGACAAATAATTATTCTTTCTTTCTTTTTTTTTTTTTTTTTTTTTTTTTTTTTTTTTTTTTTTTTTCCTGTATTGCTATCACACACTCTCAAATTTATATTTACTAATTGAAATAAACAATAATCCATAATTATATTATATCCCTATAAATGAATTAGTTTAATCGAATGTTTTTTTTTAAATGAATAAATAAACAACATCGAAGTTTTTGGTTGTCCTTTAAGTGATTTTTTTCCCCGCTTAGCTGTCTTAAAAACGAAGCAATTACTTTTTCACTATCTGTTCAGCATTGGTTTGACAGAGTTTACAAGAATACATTCTTCTATTCCAGAACATTAATTCCTTACAAATAAATAAGCAACTAAAATTATATTTCAGCGCTATCACCAGGTAACAAGTGGGAACATAATTTATAAATTGCAGATAAAATATTTATGGCCGGCAATTAACTGTTTCCTCTCTTTGCACAGCATTTACATGAAATAATGGTTTCAACGATTTCACAGATAGAGGAGCGGTTCTAACCAGCTCTTTTATTATAGTCTGATTTACAACAGGTGCACAGAATTGCACTGTTTCGTACTGAAAATTGTAAACAGCTTTCTGCGTAAACACTTATTGAACATTTTTTTTTTACAATGACGTTTTGCTCTTTTTAACAAGAGTAGTATCTTCACACACATACAAAAAAAATGACGAATACAGGCTCCTTATCAGTTCATTATAGTAATGTTTACGCTAGTTTCTAAGGTGACAAGATAGATAACTTGATGCATAATGATGTGAAGTAAATTCAGATTTTACAGCCGCTTGTGTTTTACAGTTTTCATTGCCAATGACAGGCCGAGAATTGCAGAAATGCACTCAAAACTGGCTTTTTTCATTAAAAAAAAAAAAAAAAAATTGCTGACTTTTACATGTTTTTTCATGTCATTGTTTTCAGAATATGTTCGCATTATCGCAAAAAAACACACGGAGACAATGAAAGACTGCTGCGTATTTCCACTTTCTACGTACTTGCTGAAAAATGGGTCAAAGATTGATAGTAAATCAACAAGAAACTTAAGAAATATTTGATTTCTATTGTTGTCACACTACCAAACTAACACATCGGAAACATCAGAAGTTGCATCCCTATGATAATTCAACACGTGCTTCAGTTTTAAAAAAATAAGGTAAATCTTGCTTATTTACATAAAAAAAATAAAATTGTAAGTGTTTGCATTTGTTTTTTATGTCAAATAACAAAAGTGATAACAATGGTCAGATCTGTTTCAAAAGGGGGAAAAATGGAACGGCATATGTCCTCGTTGAAAATAAATATGGCTAAAGTTCTATTATTATTAAAAAAGAAAATAGAAAAACATTTCATGAGAAGAATTAAATTTATAAAAATAGATGATGAAATACAATGTAAAAAAAATAGCAGGACTAATGTGGAAAACAGATGAAAGTACATTTAGATTATATATCTTTAGTTATTAATCAATGCCAATTAGTAAACAAGTGTTATTTGACATTTTTAAACAATTATTTTTGATTACTAAAATATAATGTAATTAATTTTACAAAAATATACAGTAAAATGTAAATATTTTAGTGATTTTCAATATAAATAAATTCAATTTTTTTCTCTGCATCAATGCAATTATCGCAAGTTTACATTATTTGATCGTAGCACACTATTTCGTAGGTCACTATTTGATCGTAGCACACAATTTATATGGTCTTATTAGAAATTTATATATCTAATAAGACCATATAAATTTATGGATAATCTACTTCTAAGAACTTCTATTAAATTGCGATTACCTATTTTAAAACACAATCAGAAATCAAATGTGCTATCATAAGTATTTGAAAAAAAAAAAATTACATCCGTTAATTAACTTTCGTATGTTACATAAATTATTTTGTATTTCATGTCCAAATATTAAAAAACGTCAAAATGTTGAAATAAAAGTTTTATTATTGTGAGTGCAAGAATTAAAAACCAAATGTCATTAAAAAGAAAAACCCCTAATTTAAGATCTATTTACGACAACTACTTTCTTTGCACTACAGTTGATTTACCAAACAGGATGTTTACGTACGTTTTATGAACAACACACAAAAAAATAAAAAGTCTAAAAGCAAGAATGAAGTACAGGGACGCAGATGAAACATTTCCAAGAAACTTGCGGCATCACGCCAAGCGAATCCCTATTTACACAACTTTGTTTTTCTATTCGATTATACAAGCTTGGTTAGCTATAAAATGTTGAAAACAACAAGTTACAAATAATCGCAACTAGAAACAAACCATTCAACATCGATTTCTTAATAATCCCGTTTGGATCTGAAAACAACATCAGAAAACGACACCAAAAAGAATGTGCTCGTATTATATTGTGTGTGTTGATATCCAGAATGCCGATTCAATGACAAAAATGTTATGTCTGATTGTATTTGCATACTGTATCGGAAAAACAAGGAAACTATACTCATACAATTCGCCACTGAATACAATTGCGCCACTGAAATCTGCAAAATTGATACAATCTAATATTGGGCTACTAGTACATATAAATATCTGCACTGATGAACTACAAGTATTGAATCGCAAAAAAGACTATTGGCTTATTTATAAAACGGCTGGCATTTATAATCAATCAATTATGCATTTCGATATTAGCTCACAAAATGCACACTTACAATCTTGTGTATGTATCAAATAACCATTTTTAATGCAATCATACAAATCGTTCATCAATTTCTCTTTAACAAAAGTGAAAATGAAATTGCAAAAGTATTAATTGTATAATACTAATTGTAATAAGTATTAATCATAATTGTAATAAATATTAATCATAATTGTAATAAACATTAATCATAATTGTATTAAGTATTAATTGCAGTTAACTTTTTTTAATTGACCATGAATAGTTTATACTTAATGAAAAAAAATTATTTTATTACTAGCGACTGAATTGTATAAAATATCACCAATAAATATGTACATAAAAATGCAATTAACTAAGAGAAAGGTATTATAAAGACGCGTCAAGTCACTGATAATAGACCAATTAAATTTTAAGAGTTCTTGAATTCTTAATAACATATTTTAAGCAGCTTGAATATATCAAATTAATCTAAAAAAATTAAATGAATTGTTTAAACTGATTAATTTTATATTCCTTTAGTATAAAATCTTATTTTTGAATGACGATCAATGCATCCATGATAAAAATAATAAAGATCCCCCACACTGCACATTTATAGCATTAAATAAAGCTTTATAGCTTACAAGAAATAAGTTTTCGGTTAAACACGTTGTACCAACGTGGGGATGCGGAAATATATTGCCAATAATCATGTGATAAGTATTTATGACATCACGTAGGAGCAAACGTGTTATTTAAAATGCTATTCATTATATAACTTGTTTCTTATATACGAAGGCCAAGATGGTAAAATTTACAATATATTAAGGTAAAACATATTACGATATATTTAAAGTAAATTTAAATATCATAAATCTTAGATTCGCTAATAAATTCTAATTTATAATTCTAAAAAATTCTAATTAATTTTAAAATTTTTTTATTTAATGTTTTTCGAGTAAAGTTTAAATTTCAATCACAGAATGATGCAAAAATATCATCCCATAAAAAAAAAAAAAAAAAGCATTTATATATAAATAGTGGATTTAAATAATTGACTTCTTAATACTGATATTTTTAATAACAAATTAAATTTTTAAATGACGTATAATATTTTTCTCATTTTTAATTTCAGGTCCAAAAAATCCATATAAAAAAGAAATTTTTAGACTTGCAAACATCGCAGCATTCCAATAGATAAGATTTTTAAGAAATTAAAGAATTCACAATTTCAAACTTCTGCAACATATTTTAAACCAATAATTACATATGAAATAAAGATTTAAAAAAAATAATAAAAGCATTCCTCACTTTTTCTGCTGTCTGATAAATTTGGTACAGTAATTTAATAAGCTGAAAGAAACTTTTTTTTTTTTTACATCCAAAGAGCTCATCATCCACTGGAAGAAATGGATATTACCTTCTAGGGAACTTTCAAGTGTAATTATCCCTCATTTGCATATCATGATAAAACACTTACCAGGATATGATTCAATAATAATCAATAAATTCATATACCTTTTTCAAGATCGCAATTTCTAAAGTCCGTAAATGCACGTACACTTTGTTATTACTAAACCATGAATCAAGCAACAGAAAAGCATTCGTTCTGAAACTCTATTTGCTATTAAATAAAAAATATCAATAACACGATTATATTTATAATATTTAAAATGAATAACTATTTTTAATAACATTGATATTAAATCATTTCAACACAAACGCAAATAGAAAGGATTGTTTAAAACACTAAAAGAAAGGAAGGAAAAAATATGTCAAATGAAAGTTTGACAATTCAATTACGCGAAAATATATTGTTTCATTCACGCCTTTCACAAACAAGCGAATTAATAGCATCAGCGGCTGTTAATACATTCATGCAAAACGATGCCGTTTTTCCCTTACGCGGCGGCCTTCAACTTGGAGCAAACAGCGAGAGCTTAATATGCAATGGTAATAGAGGTCATGCTGTCTCAAAATAAGCATTTATGTACAAACTGTTTGTGGGCAAAAATAAAACAAGGAATATGTTTATTGCCTGCTAAAAATATGCACAGAAAGATTATTTGAGGAGGAAACAGAATACATCATGTTAGAAGTTTCATAGGTTGAAATTAAAATGATACAGATAAAAAAAATTAAAAAAATCTTAGCAATCTGAATTAATGCCACAAGACAGGCCGGCCATTGGCAACGCTGGGTTACTTTTTATTATTATTATTATTATTATTGAATTCAAATTGTGCAACTGTTGGCATTTGTTGGGATTCATAACGATTGAATACGAATTTATATGGAGCCTGATGGCCGATTGGCTAGATCTCCGGCTCTCGGTACCACAGGTTTTGGGTTCGAATCCCGGCAATGCATGGATGTTTGTAGTGGTTCGGAATTCACAGATTCGGTCTCATTTGACCGTAGAGCGTCACAGACCTCAATCAGACTTCTCACCCACCTCATTCCCAAACGGTAAAGGGCTAACTCAGCTCTAGGCGGTGTGGTGTGGTAGTACTAATTTATATTCGCACACATACAATCTTGCTTTTGCCATTTGTTAATTAAAAAAAATTCTTTCAATTTAGGAGTTCCCTTTCAAATAAATTAATTAAAAATGCTGAAGATAATAAAATTTGTAGGATGGGTTTATTTTCTTAACGCTCTCGAATTTTAGTTTTTTAATCTAGTATTATTGTTATAGAGACAAAATTACTTTTTAAATAAATTTCCTTAAAGTAAGGATGTATGTGGTATCGATACGATATCCTTCTTTTGAACCTACTACTGCTGAGTTTTAAAAACAGCATTTGCTTTGAATCGACTACCACTATCTTAAACATATATTTGGAATTTAAATTGTTTTTGTTATATATACAATATATAACGATAATAGTATATAAAAAAATTAATCTGAACTTAAAAAGTTAGTAAAGACTCCCTTCATATTGCATTGCTCAGGGCATGAGACGTTTGTTAAGATAATTCGGTAAATATAAGAATAAAATATTTTTCACCTAATTTCCGAAAAAACCGAACAAATGAAATAGGTTCGTGAATTTTTTATTATTCATTAATATTAAATAGCACGATGAACTAATTAAAAGTATTTTAAATTAAAAAAAAAAGTAGACCGATCAAAATAAAAGTGTTGATGAAAATAATTATTTCCAATGCCATAAGTTTCTTATGGGGCCTGATGGCCGAGTGACTATCGCTCTGACTCTCAGTGCCACAAGTTTTGGGTTCGAGTCCCGGAGGATCATGAATGCCTGTAGTGGTTTGGAATCCACTTTAACAGTACGTCCCGGTATAATATGACTGTCGGGCGTAAGGCTGACAACCCTACCATGTAAAGAGAAAACATCTCCTGCATCGAAATCAGCCATAAGACAGAAAACAACGGCCTTGGCCCACCATGGGGTTATTGCGCCAATGAAGAAGGTTTCTTATGCTGTAACAAGGGTCTTATCAGTCAATTATGCTAACAAGAACTTTAACAAATTCGTGTAAATAACAAAATTGCTATACCTAAAGAAATCACTGTAATGATGTTGATGAATTTACCACAGTAATTAATTATAATCAGATAATTAATTACTGTGCATGTAACTATATTTTCCTTAACTTCACGTCAAAACAAAATAGTTCAGGAAATTAGTAGCCAATCCACCAATTTCTTGCATTGTTAATAATGCAAAGAATATGCATTTTCTTGATATGACAAGGTCGACAATTTTCAGATTTGTAACAATAACTAGCTATCGTAAAATGAAGAAATGAATATTTTGCATTGAAATCCAAAACCTCTATTATTAAAATTAATTATGCTTTTATGTTTGGTTATTTCCAAGGAAGTACAAGGATAAAGTACAAGGAAGTATAAGGAATAAATTTTCATCGTCAACGTTTTGAAATTCTTAAAACCCAGAAATTAGTCATTTGTTACAAAAACATTTAATGTATAATAATGTTTTATAAATTTTATAATTAAGATTAATATACTAAAACCTATAGATAAATGTTTAGCTTAACTATATGATAAATAAGACTTCTGAGGGTCATTCCTGTTGAATTAACGATAACTTTAGAAGAATGTTATAAACAGGTTTATACAGTTAATAGCACTCCTTTATAATCAAACGTTTCTTGCAAAATATATTTTCAAGAGAGATATTTAATGAAAACTATAATTTTATCCTCAAGTACAATAATGATTTATTCTTTTTCACGATTTTATCGGATAAAAGCAAAGTTTAAGAAAATTGAAATAAGAGATAAAGTTCCGCACACAAGAATGAATAATTTTATAAACATCGTTAAGGATAGAATAGATATCGCACATTTTTCTTCTCTTGCTGTATGAAAAGGTTAATCATTTCTTAACTACAATCAAACAACAAATTCAAACTCAACATAACAACAATGCCTCTTTCACGCTACATCTAGATGTTATCACAATATAGAAAAAGATATTTTATAACATATCAAAATTTATTATTCAAAAATGATAAAATGAATCATTAAAATTCTTTTATTTCCATCAAATTAATTTGAAGTTTTATAATATACAATTTTAAATTTTCCCTTTTTTGAAAATTTTTTTAACATAGTTTACAGTTAAAAAAGTTAATTGAGACAACACACAATGATTATGATTCATTTAATTGCTTAAAAGTCTAGCTGATTCATAATCAATTGCTTGATCAAACTAATTAGTTGCTTCTTCTCGAAAATGCTAATTATAAAAAGTGGAAGAAATTATACCCAACATTATTTTTAACAAAATATAAAATAACATTTTCTAACACAATGCATGACGATACTAAAAAAATTATATTTATTAATACACGTCCTCGTCACAAAAATACAGGCATGAGAAAAATTCAGAAAATATTTTTCACCGCAACAAATTCTAAAGCGAAATCATGTAAGCCAAGTACAATTTTAGAAACACAAAGATAACGATAAACAAGTTATCTGCTGCCTATTTATTGTGTCAATACAGCCGTCAAATTTCTTCTTATCCACACACTTCCGAGCAGCTACTAAGTTTCAAAAGGCACAAGATGTCCTATATAACGTAAAAGGGGGAAAAGTTCTCCCGTGACCTATCACAGATTCATGGGGGCTACGGTCAAACCATAAGAAAAAAATTTAATATAATTAATTAATTTAAACGTATGCTACTACCCATCACATAAAATGTTTAATTTCAAAATGTTATACACCAAGGCGATCCTGTGAGAGTTAAAAAAATAAAAAAAACCGAGGGGCATTAATAAGCGAGCTTAAAGAAAAACAAAGATTGAAAAACAGGCGAACTATTTTTAAAAAAACAGAAAAGAAAGAAGAAAAAAAAAAAAGGGAGAGGCCGAAACAGGGGGCAAACTAGTTTTGCACCAATATTTTTTTCCAGCAGTTGAACCCTAACAAAATCTCACCAACCCCAAAAAAAGCCATCTTTTTCCTTTGCTCTACCACTTTTGGTACATGTAAATAATATATACGTGACAACAGCTATTTGTCGAGTACCAGGGAAGATTTCCCAAGCCTACCTGAAGCAAAATTGCTCAATTCATTTCGGGTTCATTGGCACTAGATTGCTCTGAATTTAATTGCTCCATATCCTCAACACTTTTCTTTTTTACTAAATAAAATTCAATCTTCATTTCGAGATGGATAACTTAAGAACTTTTATTTAAAAAAAACAATAGGCTTTCTTACATTTAAATAAAAATGACTATAGAATGATAACTAATTATCAAAAAAGCATTTTTAATAATCTTTTTCCTCAGAGTTTTTTTTATTCGATATCGTTTATAAGTTTGACAATCCACCTATAATATATTTCATTTAGTTTGTGTTGCATCAAGCTCGTATTTAAAAAAATATAACAAGAAAAGATTCCAATATATAAAATTATTCTAAAATGAATATATTCAATAACAAAATGAATTTTTTAAATTATTCTTAATGTTAATGATTCTGAACTTTTTCATTACATTTCAAATAAAACTTTACGAAAATTAAATAGCAATAGACGCACTGTTACGAGAATGTTACAAATGTGAAAACCACAAAAGCTTTTGAACAAAAATAAAATTTTAAAGGTTTTGCTGCATAATTAAATTTTAGTAGACTTCAAATGCCATTAAAAGAAATGAAATATTTTCTTATAAATTTAATTCTCACTGTCATTCATGATGACGAAATTCGATAACATTTCAAAGTTATCCAAAGTTGGCTACATTGGCGTGGATTATATGTGGCATTATTTGGATGCAATATTTTAGAAGTATCATGTTAAAAGAAAAATATGTTTTAGAAGTATTGCCTTTTTGGAAAGTTTCAATGAATTGAAACTAAATAACGGATTGTGTAGAAAAAAGTATGCTTTAAAAAGCTAGTCTTTAATCAAAAGATTAAACAGATATTCTACCAATTTTTTCTGCAAGTAATAATGGCTGACAGAATGGACAATTTATTGAAACCGCAATGAAGGCTGCCAGATTCAGAAACGGTTGTTTTGGTAACTTGTTCAACACCAAAAGATAGTGGTAAGGTCCTTAAAATCAGGTCACGGTTGAAAAGTAGATCAATGAAAACTGAGATTATGGAACCTTTTCAGGAACTAGAAGTAATTTTTTTTTTTTTATTTAATATTAAGTTAGATTGTAGCTCGTAATTATTGGTGACACCAGATGTGCCAACTTCTGTTCAAAATCTGTAATCTAAATTGGGAAGCTATAGTTAGAAAATACATTTTAAAACGCAGAGAAATAGTAGAGGAAAATGTAATTGTTAAAATGAAACCTTTATTAATTGAAAATATTTTGTCTTTATAAATTATCAAGAGTTAGACAAAATTAGTTCAGACAGTTCATAAAAA
Organism: Caerostris darwini; assembly: GCA_021605075.1. Lineage (NCBI taxonomy): Eukaryota > Metazoa > Arthropoda > Arachnida > Araneae > Araneidae > Caerostris > Caerostris darwini. The sequence goes on along the minus strand of BPLQ01008461.1, from coordinate 274,898 downwards.
AAAAACTCAATATAGTTGAATATTAAAAAAGAATCTTCATTATATGGCTTTACAAGGGATAGCAATTTACAACTGAAGAAATTTTAAGGATTTTTCTAGAGATTTCTTCACATCAAAAGATCAGAAAAAATAAACAGCTTTCCGAAAGCATTCCCAACGCCTTTCACAAGAAAATTATTTTAATAAACATTGGAACATGTACATAATAATGCTCAATGTTCTGCAATGTCTTAATTTAAACTACATTAAAAGGATGAATTTCAACTAACCTTTATAAAATATATTGTAATGTACATTGGATTACAGAACAACTCTGTTAGCGATTAAACCATCAAACCCAGCAAATGAGACGTTTATGAAATTTAAACAGATTGTACCAGTGTGGTTAAGCTTCTATTAAAAAAGTTCACTGCATATTTAAAATTAATAATTGCGCTTTCCAAGGATTCAAATGAAATGCGATTTAAAATAACTCTTATAAATCTTTATAATGGACATGCTTTATTTAGCCTCCAAAGACATCAATTAATTGTCGAATTTCAAAATACATAATCTTTTCACGTAAGCATAAAGATTTTTACAATTTATTTCAAATGAATTTACAAAACGAACTATATCAAAAATATGTGATATCTATCATAGTAAAACAATATTTATTTTCATGGATTCACAAAGTGTGTTTTGCAATCCAATAAGTAAGCTGTTTTATTTATTTCACAAGTAAATCCGTATTAAAGAATGCTAATAAAGTTTGAAAGTTATAAGAAAACTCAATATTGTTTTAAATTATTGAAAGCCTTTGTACCCATTAGCCTTTTTTTTATTAAAAAAATATTCTTGAACTTATTTAATATTAGCAACTATATCAAAATTTGAGTGGAAAATTCAAAGAAATTTTATTTCAGGTAAACAAAATATTATCGCAGGCAGACGGTTCGCAAACAACGAAATTTTATAACTCTCACATTAAACAGAAAATTTATGGAGTTCATTCGATTTGTGTGCACAGTGAGATTTCTGATAAAAATGAAGAACAAGCAAAGTTGGACAAACGACATGTTATTCAAGAGTAGAAAGAAACAATTATAAATTTCATCTTAAAACAGCCGTTTTGTAACAATCCGTTTAAAGAGCGACGAAAATTAATTTCAAGGTCAAATATCTTGATCAATGTCAATCCAGTGCAGCGAAAGAATTGCTTAAAAGGGACACGAATGATTTTTACAATTAACTTCAAATGCCTAAAAGATCAAATTTCAAAATCAAGTCATTCTTCATGGTTACAAAACAATCTATTTTAACCCCATGTGGTGAGGGGCAAACCCCAATTATTTCATTGGCTAATAAACGAAATCATTCCGGTCTTTGACCCCTATAGGGAGAAAAAAAAATTTCACAGAAATAAAATAAAAAAAGATAAAACTTACGAAATGATAAAATATATATATATATAAAAAATGTGCTATAATTATACCATAAAACATGACTTCTTAAAGCATTCTCTTTAAACTTTCATTTTCTTTAAGATGACTATCGAATTTGCCATTTTATATTAATTATTTTGAAAAATAATTTTGCTTATTTTGATATGATAGAAAATAGTAAAGAACGTCGCTTTTTCTTCAAATATAATAACTTTTAAATAAAATTCTGCCAACAGTTACTCAACAATATTTCGGCATGACACGACTATAAGTTAACTTTAGTAATGTCAAGGTGAAATGTATCAAACCAAATCTATCATTATTCAAAGATTTAAGAATAAACTGTCATAATGCTTTAATCACAAATATACATCAGTATAAAGATTCGCAATATTTTTAACCAAATGTGTTTTCCTTGAGAAGAAACATCCTTTGTTGAATATAAATATTATTTTGTGAAATTTATTTTTTTAATAAGAAATTGAATCAGATATCACAATACAAATTAAACTTTTATTACTATAACGATTAAGCTTTGTACTGAAGTTACAGTTAATGCTGGATTATCATATTTCAAATATACCATGAGATGCAGCAGGTGGTGGATAGAGCATTGTTTTCTAAATTAATACAGCCTAGTTAGAAACCTGGCAAGCGAACCAAATCTAAAACTTTCGTACCAATGCCTGGTGTAGGCCATAAATTTGTAGGCAGAAAACTCCTTCAATTAGGTCAAGAAGAATGCGAACCACCAAAACTTTCCATGGTCAGTTCGTTCCAAATTGTAATTTCACCAAGAAATACAAAATGGCGACCTTTTAACAGGAAACACGTGAATGTTCAACTCAGACACGTGAACATATCATCAACAAGTAAAAACTTTACTTTTAAAACGTAATAAAATGTATTATGTTTTACTTTTAAATTTTGCTTTCGCTTGATGCAGCAGCTCACAGAATATTTAGGATTTCTACACTTTCCTTTTAGGTTGCAAAAATTATCTAATTATATCTTCGCGGAGTAAAGAAATATAAAAGACCAACATTTGATAAAAAATTAAAGACCACAAAAAGATTTCAAATTAATTTTCTTTTCTCTAAGTTTAAAGCTTTGAAATGTATACAGGAAAAAAGCACTCTTGAATTGCACCATTCAAATAAACAAACCCATGAAATTATATCTTTAAAAACAATATAAAAAATTAAGATTTTTTTTTTTTTTTTTATTCCTGACGCACATGAACATAAAAAAAACAAGCCATCCCTACACACATCAAGGTAACAAAAATAGTATTCATTTCCTGTTACTTGTAACTTTTACAACAACCAACAAGTAAACAGGGAAAGTTGCTAATGTAAAAAAGAGAGTAAAGAGATTCCTCATTTGACAATTGCAACACACGTACAGAGGGGTGAATTAACTAAATACGTCAGCTGCGTAAACAGTTACAAATCCTTACATTAAAGAGTAATGAGCATCCAATATAAATAACACATTTTCTTTTATTGCTTTTGTTCCAAGAAAACTATCCCCAGCACGAAAGCGTTCTAATTAACCTATTTCATAGCTGAAGACAGACATCCTTGTTCCATTCTGTGCAACGGAGCACACAAGAAAAACAGTTTTATTAACTGGTTTTGAAAGGTGACACACATGCACAGCCACGTGCTTTTTTATAAAGCAATTTTCCTGTTACAGTGAAGAATAGTGATTCAAAAGCGCGCGATTTAAGAAATATCATCAGGTGAAAGAATTGAAAGTTATTAAAATCCTATTACTTACATGCAGAATTGTTTTTTTTTTTTTTTCAACTTCCCTTTTAAGCAATTATGACGTAAATTCTCAGAAAAAATTTCTTCGTAATTATATAATAAAATATAGTTTCGCATTTTAATAGAAACTCTGCTTTAAATAGAAAGACCACTTAAAGTAATTTTTAGTGGGTAGGAAAAGAATTATGCACGAATTTTATATGAATATTTATATAAGATAAATGTCATACAAGTTCATTAATAATACTCTCTTTTATGAATAAAATTATATTCAAAATTAATTTAATCTCTCTATACATAATAGATAAAATAAATTTATACACATATATTTCTCAAAGTTTGTGCGTGTGTGCACATCTATGCATGGTCACAATTTACATCCAAACTTTACCAAAATTGAAGATTATTTCTAATAAAAAACCAAAATCAATTGGAAAAAAAAAATTCCAAATTGAATCAATATTCGTTAAGAAATTGCCCAATTAGGTTTTACGCCAATTTGGCAACTTTTCATGGTTGGCGAAATTTTTTTGTTTTAACTTCATTTTCACGCTGTTGTACTATTTATAGATAGACTGACGTAAACTAAATAAAACATACTAATCACTGAATTGTAACAGCCTAAATGTTTTTTAAATAAAAAAAAAATGCATTACCATTTTACCAAGAAAAAAAAATGTGGTTATTTAATCTTCGACATTTATATCTCCGAAAAATTCGGCTATGTTGCAACCTAAAGCATCTTTACAATTCCTTTAAGTTAAACATAGTTCAATTTAAGGAATTTTCCATTGAATGTCTGATAGCAATAGGAGGGAAGATATGGGGGGGGTTCTTTCTCAGCATGACGTTGGAAGAAACTGGCTGTACTAAAGAAGACGTTTTCATTCCCAGGGTACCTTGATAATATCCATTACACCATTCGAATTTAAAATGCTGCAATTCCCGATATAACCATAAAGTATTTATTGAATAGAGTGTGCATGGGGGTGACCAATTTGGGATTAACACATAGACTTCTATAATAGTCAATGTCAGGAATCGTGAGATGGCTTGTCACTTCTTGGCAAGTTTATTTAAATCTTTAACTGAAACAGAGTTGGTAATGACCTATAAACTATTGAATGGTCATTTAGAAATGATAACTTAATATAATTCGAATTAAAGGAATGTTTAACAATAATGAAACTTCTTAAACTTAGAAATTTTCAGCTGCTTATACACAATTACTTTCCATAACCAAATAACTGCATCCTCGAACTCAAACTGCTTTACCTGTGAATGAAACCACTATACTAATTATATCATTATCAAATTATTTCCTCTTAAAATTTTTAAATGGTTTTCCCATCGAAACAAATAATGTTCATATTATAGGAAATTCAATAGATTTAAAGTAACTTCAAAAATTAAATATGTATATCGAAGATGTAGTGACTTGTATTTCAGTATATGTTGATAACAAATTTTTAATGTGCTCTTGCACTATTTTTGGATAACACCACTTCTACTTTACTCGAAAGAAAAAATAGGGAAGATTTCATTATACTTGGGAAGTATGTGGTGAATTTGTGTAGGCAACGTGAACAAACTTAATTATTCTTACAGCTGAAGAATATAGAAAGGTCAACATCATGCATTATTTATTTATTAGTTTTTTTGTATGAGGCATATTAATTCAAATATATTTTCTGTACTTGATTAGCATATATTGAAACATAATCTAATAGAAAATCACAAAGTTCTTCTAATAAAACAAATATTACTTGAATATTTTAAAATTATATTTTACCATTTGGATTTTAGATTTTGTCTAGTTCCTAAGTACCTATATCCAATTGATACTGTGTTTGTCTTTTTTAATCAAATTGGTTTTCATTTTTGTATTCCTGCCTTTTCATTAAAAATTATTGCAATTTTTTAAAAATAAAAAGAATTATAATTTCATCTTAAAAAAGAAATTATTGTAATTCATAACATAATAAAATACCACAAAAGAAAATCTGAAGTTCTTCATGAAATTCCATTGAGTCTAAGATTAAAAATGGAGTATTTTTCTTGGTAAAATAACAAAGCAAATTTTTTGGATAAAAATGGGATAATTTAAAGAAATTATAACTCATAATTAAGCTCAAACTAAGATTTTATTAAATATGTCTATATATTTAACATTTTATTAGTATAATACAATGCAAAGCAAATATACTCTGTTAAGTATGAATCTCGTTGAAAACTGATTTTTTTTTTATTATCTCGGAACATTTTTCACTGAATTTTTCAAAACTATATAACTAATATTGCATAATTTTTACTTCATGTTACACACACACATTTTACTATTTTCTGCAAGAATTATTTGTAATGAATGCCACCATGAATTTTTTCTATAGAAAAAAAAAAATAATGGGACATTTTCCTTTTTATTTACACATTTTAACTCTTAAATTATTTTCTGATAGGTGTAAGATAAAAAAAAAAACAGTGAATTTAAATTTCCTCGATGGGTTTTAGAAATTTTTTCCCGTTCTTTTTAAGAATTTGAACTAAAATTATATATATATCACTCTATATTTTATTTTGGTTTATTAATAAAAATCGAATGACTTTAACTTCAAAAAGTACAATATTTCAAATTAAAATTTTATACAATTTAACTTTTTCCATTTTTTTAAATAACATTAAGAAAGCAACAATAGCATTTTTATCATCTGTAATTATTTCAAACCACACAAACACTATATTTTCAAAAGCTGCTTCACTGTTTTAAATTACCCTGAAAAGTTGTATTCTGTAAAATAGAATAAATTAATCTAAATAAAAATTACTAGTAAGTCTAAATAAATATTTTTAATTTAATATGAATGAAAAGCCTTCTTATTGTTATAATTTAAATATAACTCAAAAGTTAACTTTTCTTAATTTTGATAACTTCCGAGATACTATGTGCATCAGATATTCATGATATATAATAAATATTTATAAGCAACAACATATGTTTTACACTATACAAAATATTTAATACCAAATATATTCATTTCATTGAAACATTTATGTTACTTTTTATACATTACAAAATGAATGCAAGTTAAAATCAAATTAAATAATAAAACAGAAAATGTCACTTTTCTATTAGAGTCTACAAGATAAAAAAAAGCCATGCATGAGCTCCAAAAATTTCAAGTCTTACCACAAATTATGCTACTTATGATTCTTTACATTATGATTAATTTAATATTTTTATATTTGGTGTAAATTTTCACTCTTTTGATTGAAAAATACCAACCATATTTAAATATACATAAAATAATAAAAGTACAATGTAATGTTTAGTTACTATATATAGTGTTAAGTGACTGTATAGCAAATAGCAATTTAACACTTTGAACCAACTTATCAGAACATGCAGCATACATTATATTTAATGTAGAACAACTTGTATACTCTGTCATTAAAAATTTATATTGTAACAAATTTAATTTAAAACTTTCATTTATATATAATTCAAAATTAATCTGTGATTAAAATCTGTAGTAGAAAAAAAACTCTCGATAAAAAAAATATTATTATATATAATATTATTTACTAATGTTAGAAAAACAACACTGGAATATAATGAGAAAATAAGTTCAATAAAAAAAATTTAGCACAAAATATTTCTACAAATTTTAATTATCTTTAAATGTTTCAGTTGAACTGATACACAATTTGAAAAAGAGTTTTCATCAATTGATTCAACAATAAATAATGAAAACAATTATAAGTTTTATAAAAGAAATTTTATTAACAAATTAAAGATCTCAAATATTTTACATTTATTGGAAAAGTGCATTAATAAAAACATCACAGAATATTAAATTTTTTATACATTGCATTGGAAATTATATTTGAATCTAGAATTCAAGTTAAATTATAGTTTATTGTTTATTTCTAAATAAATTAATCATATTTGCAAATAAACTATGATCAATCACTAGCATTGGTAAGATTATTTTATTCTTCTTATATGAAATGAATTTGTGAGTATAAACATAATAAATTCATGTGTTTAGTTATATATGGTTTTATAAAAAAAAAATTGCATTTATTTATTAAAAAAATAAAATCATGAAGAATTCTATTTCAAAATCTTGGAAGAAAAAATATAATTAAGAAGAAATATAAGTAGCAGATAATTTTTAAAGTGAAAAAAAGTAGTGGAAACTAATAAATAAAAGTAAAATTAGGTAATTTATTATTCATAATAAAATTACACTCTATTAATGTATGTAAAATTATTATTTGTTTAAAGTATTAAAAAAAATCTTTTTTAATAATGGAATTAAGCACACAATTTTCAATTGGAAACACAAGTTCCATGTGGAACCATTGCGATTGATAAGACACATTTTTGTAAAATTTTATAATTAAACATATAAAATTAAGTTTGCATATAACTTTATAAAATTACTTTTACTAACTTTTAATCATTTGCCTTTAATTTCAAGATTAAGTTTCTAAAAAAATTGATAATTTTAATATATGACGTATGGACAATTACATGTCAAATGAGAGAGAAACTTTTTGTTAGTAAATTATATCCCAAAAAAACTTTTAAATAAAAATGCATTAAATGGATAACGGTAAAATTTGAAACTTACAAGGCTCCAAGATATTAAATCATCACACGAAACATCAGTCACAAGTTTCCAAAGTTTTGACAAAAATGCCGGTACATGTGTAGTTGTCCCATATTCAATTGTGCGCATGATTAGATCACCAAAAACCTCTTACAATTTGTAATTCTTGATTGTTTAAATTTATTCACTCTCTGCATATATGTTAAATTAAATTATTATAAAATTTATCACAATTACTTTTAATACGAAATCACAAACACAACTCGTCTAGCATTTACATCGGTCAGTTATAAATTTTGACTGTCTCCCAGTTGAAGTGGAATTTGAGTCTGACGCTCTCAAGCAGCTTGGAACTTCATCTTTCGATTTAAACAATTGCGCAATTCTTCCGCTTTCCCTCATTTCATTTCATTTCTTTACACTGCAACGGCCTTGGATAAAATAGTCACCAGGACAGCTTAGTGGATGTTGAGTTATTGGTTATAACAATGATGTTTTCAAATTTTTTATGTATATTTGTTTCAGGTTTAATTCCTACATCTTTATATAATCTCTATGCGATGTTTGAGACTTCATTAATATTATTATTATTAGGATTATTGGGGATAGCGTCTCAATCAAAATATTTGTAATAAATAACTTTATATCAAATACCAAAAATTACTATCGCATTTATATTTGCATTATTTTAAAATAAACTAGAAAACCATTTATCTTATAATAAATAAATTGACCAGCAATAATGATGGTTTTTTTTTAATTAATTCAAGGATTTTTTTCACTATTGGGTAAAATATATTGACTCGGATCAACACATTGCTCCCTCCATCTAAAATACTAACATAAAATTCGCTATTTGTTATGTTTTTTAATTAAAATATAATTCTTTAGATTTAAATAAAATAGTTGAAAAACTCTCCACTTACAAAAAAGTTATTTAATATTAACACCGTAATAAGCTTTCTGGTGTCATTTTCACATCGCTACCTCTTTCTTTCTATTTCCGGAGTCCTGTTCGAGAGGAATCACATGCCTTTTATGTCAGGCAGACTGACATGTGCTACTATCTGTAAATACTACATCCATACATAGTAATTATGAAAACATCCAATTTTTATCCTTTTAATCAACACTTTGGTAAAAATAATTATTGATAATGCCTCTAGACCTTTATATATATTATTATATTAAATTTAAAGTTTAAAATTTTAATAGTTTTTTATTAATGTATGACCAAAATGCAGTTATTGCTGCCTAGTATGAGGTATAGTTTCGCTCGTCTTAATAAATGTCTTATATAATTTATTAAGAAACTAACTTGTTAACTTGAGAATTAGTTGATGAATAGTTGATTATTTTCCAGAATTCAAAAATTTCTATCCTTTCACGCGAAGATGATATCAACCATAATAAAATTTCATTTGAACAAAAAATAAAGTTTTTTTTATTTTAAAACAAGTCCTTCTCATGTTTGGAAGGTTATCAGAAATATAGAGCTTTAAAAAAGAAATCTCTATGATCAAATTGAACTTTTTGAAAGTTTTTTAGAAAAGTAATGCGTTTTTGGAACTATAAAATGCAATAATATGCTGCTTTTTATTATTCATTATCCCATCCTGTCTATGTATATTTTATACAAATTTTTGGGATTTATTTTTTATCTGTCAATGTATTTTTTTCCTGTCCAACCTTTTGAGTATTGTGCTTATATTTAGTTATATAATATTTAGTTATTTAGTTTCGTTGTTGCAGATTATACACACTTCTGATCTTGAATAATTCCCCCCTCCTTAAGTAGCAAAAGGAAAATAAATTTGGAATAACAAAAAATAATTTGGAATAAATTTGAAATAAACATAAGCATGGATAGTTAAAATTCAAATTGTGAGAATATGTACACATTGTGTAGCATTAGTTCTGTTCTATGCAGTAGCTTGCTTGTTTCTTCAGTAGTATTCGTGTGTTGAATAAAGTAAGAATGCTTTAAAGACGTGTAAAATATTTTTAAGTGCCAAAAAAAAAAAAAAAAAAAAAAAAAACCTCATTAAAAAACAGCATTTTCCTACTAAGTTTTTTTAAGTGTTCTGGGTAATCTGAAATCTCAAACTTAATAACAGCCCAATAAAGGAAAAGTATTACAATTAAATGCCCCTTTGGCCAATTAAGTGCTATTTGCCATCGAAAAAGATTAGTATGAGGAAGAAAGGATACGATATTTATTCTACATTGCTTATATTGATTTATTTTATATTGTTAAAATAATCTAATTTGATGTCTATCAAAGTTTCATCGCACAAATACATCTAGATGATGTACAAAAACAATAATAAAAAATACATAAATATACAAAAAATATGTTCTCATAATCAATTCTAATATTCCGCAATTTGTTTTGTCTGTTTAATGCACACCTGTAAATATTGCTAAAAATAATGAATAGTAAGATTAATCAAAATATTCTATGCATGTGATATTTAAAAGAAAATTTGGCCAACGGCCGTGCCATGCTGAATATACCGGTTCTCGTTAGATCACCGAAGTCAAGCATCATTGGGCGCGGTCAGTACTTGGGTGGGTGACCACCTGGGAACACTGCGTGCCGTTGGCAAATTTGGGACCTGAATGGCCGAGTGTCTAGCGCTCTGGTGCTCGGTGCCACAGGTTTCGGGTTCGAATCCCGGCGGTGCCATGGATGTTTGTAGTGGTTCGGAATCCACTTTAAACCGTAGGTCCCGGTCTTCTATGACTGTAAGAGCGTCACGGAGCAAAAGTCAGGCTTCTACCTACGGGTGCTCCATCGCAACAGAAGCTGCTTCCTTCCCCTTCAATCATGAGTCCATATGGGCTCGTGGGCTTGGCCAGCCAAGTGGGATAAGAAACAACAACAAAACAACAACAACAAAAGAAAATTTTGAACTTTTTGATTCAAATGTAAAAATTGAAACCTTTTTTATTAATAATTTGTATTAATTTAAATAAAAGATAGCCAAATAAAATATTTTAAACAAGGTAATTTTAAAAACATAAGACGATTTCTATTAGCTTCTAAAATGTTACTGCGAATTAGAAACTATTTTCTTCGCTTGTTTTATGAGCATGTAATAAAACATAAGTAGTATACCTTTTTTCTTAGTAGAAGTATATGTCTTATTGAACTTTTGATGTACGTTTATATAACTGAAGATAAGTTCGTGAGCATGTGATTCATTTCTTATTGCTTAAATGTTATATGAAAAAGAGAAGGAAAAAAGAAAACAAATTTGTTTTCTCTGAAACAGTTTTTTCTTCACTAAAAGCAGGAAAAAGTTATGTTTAATAAAATAGGAATTGTAATTGAAATTAAATAGATAAGAATTGCCGCATTTCTGTTCTTATTCATATTTAAATCCGTAATTAAAATTATTAGTATAAATTATTAAAAAAATTATTTCTTGTAATTATGGATTTTCAGTCTTCACGAATAATTTTTTTCCAAAGAAAACTTATCAAATTGAATTTATTACTTATTTAAAAAAAAGGATAATACCGGACATTCAAATCACAAAAACTTTTTCGTAAAACGTGAAATACAAAGGTTTATAAACTAAAAGGGTTTTTTTTTTTTTTTTTTTTTTTTTTTTCCCCTCCTAATTTTAAGCTCTTCAATTTTTCAATATAGCTGCAATGTTTATTACATTGTTCAAGTTATAAATTACATCTTCACTAATTAAATACTATACTCCAAATTCTAAGCACAATAGACAAATATTCAGGAGCTTCAGCAGTGATACGACAGTAATACCAACAAGCCGTTTCTAAGCATAAAAATTGTCTCCTCAAAAAATCGTCCTATTGCCAGAACTGCCTTCGGTGCCATCGTCCAGGCAATCGACACGTATCTTCTAAAACATAGAACTTGAATTATAGATTCCGTAAAAGACAGAAAATAGCGTCTGTTGGCAGGGCAGGCCATAGTCAGTAGGCAAGGTAAGTGATTGGCTACGACGTCAAAATTTAGGAACAACAAAACCACTTGAACTAGACTGCAAATATATATAAATATAAATAAATAAAATAAAAGAATAGTAAATTAAAATGGGTAGGAACAGGCTTCTGGACATTCCTATATTTATAGATGCACCACAGACAAGACATAACAAGCTTATTCAAATGTAACAGAAATAACAGGCTTTTTGGTATTTCTATACTTAAACTGTTAGAGGCACCGGCGCAGCAGATATGATTCAACAAGTTTTTACCACCTACCTATAAAATAGAGTCAAAATTAAAACAATGTTTTATTTATGCAACAACGTCCGGTAATGATACAGTTAGTTACAAGTGAAGTGGGTGGTGAAAATGTTTTTTAGAGGAAATTGAATATTGTTTGCTATACACGTAACATTCTAAATTCATTCAAATCTTGGATAAAAATATGCTTTTTTTTTGTATATTAGTAGATAATACCTTATTTTGTAAGTTCATTGTCTTAAGCTCTTTAAAAATGTAAATTTTGTTTAAAATAAAACAATTTTTAAATTAATGTTATTGTCTTAATTCAATTGTATGCAATTTTTCTGGTTAACAGGGTCCTTTTATAATTCTGTTTATTTTTTCAAAAATTGTAAAGTTTTTTTGAAGTTTGGGGTGCTGCAGTTTTTGAGTTTTCCTACGGGAGGCAAAAATACAAGACCCACTCCTGCTGTTGATTCCTACAGGATTTTCTTTCCTGCTATCCCACGCATAATCATGCGACCAACTTACATTTCAATTCATCTGCATAACTTGTTCCCTGCTTATTCCCACGAACTAAGGGCTAATTGGCTAGCCCTTAGAAATCCTATCCGTTAGTTCCTATCCGTTCTGACCTTTGGTTCCACAGATTTCACGTTCAAATCTTGCTGTGGCATGGATGTTTATTACTGGCTAGAAATGCACATTAATCTATAGCTCCAGGTTTAATTTGACCAAACTTTGCACAAAATGATCGTATTGGGACAAATCAAACCCTACTTATTCCCCGAAATTTTCATATTTATAAGGCCGAATTTTTATGATGTTTAATTTTCTATGTAGGGCAGTTTTTCCCCGAATTTTTCATAGCTTAAATTAGCTATGAAAATATCAATCTAATAACAAAATGACCTGATTAATTATATTTCATAAAAATGACAATAAGATATGAAAATGATTAATCTTAAATCCAAAGAAATGATGCAGTAAAGGGAAACCAATATCGATTGATAAAAAAAACTCTGGCGCCTAAGATGAAAGTAAATTTTTTATCTTCTAAATCTGACACTTAAAACACTTAAAATCTGACACTTATAATGATATGTAAAGAACAAAATAAAAAGTTCAGTAAAATAAGTTATATGGCCATTAAAAATTATTTCAAAAAATATTTTGTTTCTCTTCTCCTCACTTGCTGTTTTTTCATTACAATAACATTTCTCAAATGATATCTACAATAATGCTACGAAAACATATACAGAGGCTGCAGTACCTTTGACGTAATGCGAGATATTTTCCAATGCGAGAACCTTATTCTCTGACCTTAGCTCACACCCAAGGATCCTCCAATCAAAATGCTGCTATGGGCATCATAAATCAAGTAACCCTATAAACGTCGCTGATTTACTTGATTGGCAAGGAGAGAACTGAGCCAAGCTCGTTTAGAGGCATTACTCGTATTTAAATGAGCTATAGTATTGGATATCACATCCAATGTTAAGGAGCTAAGAGTCAAGGAATTGCATTGACATCTTTGTTTTGTTGTTTCGTTCTGTTTGTACTACATATTTAAAGATTACTATACTTTTGAATAATATTAATATTTGTATATTTTAAAAAATATATGTTGACAAAATTGAAATGAAAAAAGAGACAAATATATTTAAATAAAGTTTATACCAAATTTTTTGAAGTATTGATTTTATAGAGATGATGTTCAAAAACTAGAAATAGGTTTTCTGTGCTTTAATATAATGGGAAATATACATACATATATGTGTACTTCAAAAAATTTAGAAATTATATATTTGTAAATTTTTGAAATTGAAGAATTTAAAAATACGCATGTAAATAAATCTAAATAAATTAGTTTTTAAATGATAACAATTGAATGAAAAATTATCATAGAGAAAAAAACTTCAAATTATAAACAAAATAGTATACAAATTGAGAGACGGCAGAGCCTTTTTACACAAATTTTTTTCAGTTAACTTGAAATTCTCTTGCATTTTAAGTTTTTAGAAAACAAACAACAAAAAACATTTTTTTTGTTCTTTTTGTAATTTATGCAAATAATCATGAAATTATTAATTTTAACTATTTGTCTAAATTCTATAAGAATAAAATAGCTATCAGGTAACGAATGAGAGGAGATGTACAGTTTTTTTTTAAATGAAATAAAATTATCACAATTAACAATTTGAAAAAAAAATTATGTAAGCAAACAGAAAAAATATAAATTCATGAATTAAAATATCTACCAATAAATATCTGTTATTTCCATAAAATGTTAATTTAAGATTGAAAATGTTAATCGACAAATTTTTCAAAACTTTAGTTTGTAATTCTAAGGTTGAAATTTTAAAAAATAAAAATTAATGCTAGAAAATCTCTGTTAATTAAAATTTAAGATCATTTAATGTGAATTGAAAAAAAAATTGTTTTAAAATTAGATAAAAAAAAAAAGTAGCACTAAAATCAGTGTCATTATATTAAAAATAACCTGTCTGTTTATCATTCTCAAGAGAGCAGATATTGTTTCCTTTATTATTAATTTTTTCAGTTTTTATCATTGTTAAAAGTTTACTTTTAAAATGCGTTTTATGCTTATTCATATATAACACGAAGCTTACAATAAGAAACTAATGAGGATGTCATTTATAACATTTAAACAAATTAAAAGGCTTAAAATTAAAGAAAAAGTCTATTACTACATTTTATAAGCCCCAGGGCTTCACAGTTTAAGAGCTTCTAATAATTCGGGGGAAAAAAATGGACAGATATTATGTATTTTAAGTAAATGAGTAATACATTTATATGGGCAGCTTTTGTTTGGAAAAAAATATCCTTGAAGATGGAAAATCAAAATTACAAGAAAATTTTTTAAAAACTTATAACAGCAATTCTAATTATGGATTCAAATAAGAACAAGAACATAACTGTGGCAATTCTTTTCTTTTTAATCTAAATTTTGTCTTGAAAAATTATATTTGAAATGTAATTAAAAGATAATTAAATAGGATTTTTATTTGTTTTTAGTGATTCACGATTAAGCAATAAGGATTTCAGGGAGAAAAAAAGTAGAATTTCTTATTTTAATTTTTTTTCTTCTCTTCAGTTTTTTTAAGCAATAAGAAATGTAGCACGTATTTCCACACTTATCTTTAACTACATAAGCCAACATCAAAGATAAATAAAATTCTACGAAATAAAATAGCACGAGAAAAGTTGTGGAATAGTTTCAGAAATATAGGTACACACATATCAGATAAATCAATAAATTTCTTCCGATTCCACTTTGGTTCCAAATAAAGTACTAAATAAAGTGTAAAATTTTAGAATAAACAATAAATATCTTTCAGTTCTTATTTAGGACATAAATATGCGAAATTAGTCGAGAATGATATGATTTTACACATTTCAGTGTTCCTTTTTTTTTTTTTTTTTTTTTTTTTCCTTCTTTCTTGCGCAGATAAGTTGGAAAAACATATGAAAACATTATTAAATATTAAAATGGATAGCTAGCTCTTAAAGGTTCAGAATATAATTGATCTGAATAGAAATAGGAAAATAATTAATAGATTTTCTTTGCGAAATATATATATAACATAGATTTAACATTACTTTTATTTATCTTATCTAGGTCAGATAAATGTAACAGTAAAAGTAATTAACATTATTTAAATAATGAAACACCATTTAACTAGCATTGTAACATTAAAGATAAATAAAATAGCATTAATTTTAATTATCTTATCTAGACAGTTCAGAATATCCATTATATCATTTAAAATTGTTTTTCTTACATTCTGCCCATTTATCTAATCTGCTAGAATTTGTTTCAAGTACTCGTAGTATTATACTTTTTCAAAAATCAGTAATTGTTGCTTGTGTTATATATTTTCAAATATTCTTGAAAACTGGTACAATAACACCAACATTCGTGTAAACGAATTTACAAAAACAGCTATTTCTGAACTTACCAGAAACTACTAATATCTCTTAAATGCAAACAAGACCTCGTATACAAATAACCATGTTAACGTTTCAGAACTCTTATTTTGATTACAAATTGTCTTAGAATAACAGGAACAGACGGAACAACAAACAGTTCCTCAATTTTCAATTACAAAATAAAAGAAATATTAATTGACTATCTGTCGTGTACACTATTCTTGAGGGGGGAGGCTCAGACACCATTAAAACAATATAATTTATTTTCTTTTACTCCTACTTACGAATATAGATTCTAAAATGGTTCACAATAACACCTTTTTATTAAACATTTTCTCAAAGATTAAGTGTATTGTATATAAAAAATAAATATTAAAAACATAAGAATAATTTTATAAAACTCGAGGTATGCTTGAAAAGCTTAAATATGTTCAGTGTAGTTTGTAAGAACGTAAATAAAATTGTTAATGAAATTTATTTTAAATTAGAAATTTTTAAGAATTTGTTCAGTTTCGGTTAATGCGTAACATTTAGTAGAAATTTGTCGCATCATATAATCGAATGTTTGGAAAATTTAGTAAATAAATACACGAGGAATTAAGAAAATAGTTTAAAATTTGTATGAATGGCTTAAAAATGGCTTCGTAAGTTCGCTTAAGTAGTATTTGTAATATTTTATTTAAATATTTTTACTGAAATGAAATGCATGCGAAACTGAATAGGTAAAAATAAAAAATATTTTATGAGCGTCCTTATATATTATTATGAAATTAATGTGACTTAAAAGTCGTACCATTTTTTTAAATTGCAATTTATCTTGTTGCAATCAAATAGCTATGCTTATAAGATTGATCAACTCTACCGTTTTATAACAGCAACAATAAAAAATGAATGTGCTTATGCTGTTGTCCATTTTAGTGCCTGCTATTTTCCAATTTAAGACCTAGAATTTGAAGCAGAAGATATTTATTGAGTACTTGTGCTTTGAGTAAAGTTTTCGCTTACGTTTTTTTATACTTTTTAAAAATTTTTTTTGCTAAAAAACAAATTTAAAAATCACTGATGATTTTGTAATTTCAATTAATTTCACATATTTCGGACCCCAATTAGAATCAGAATTTTATTGATTAATCTAAAATTTTGTACGTGAAACTATTCCACGACTTTTCCTCCTCAGCGGGGGTAAAAATATTGAAAAAGAAATTTTTTAAATTCAGCCCTAATATATATATATATATATATATACATACATATATATATGTGTGTGTGTGTGCTTGCTTGCGTGCGAGTTATGTTCCATAATACGTAATAATATGGAAGATTTTTTTAGTAAACAGATGTGAGATACTTACCGAGGACTTGTGTATAGCGTATGTCTTTATTCAATTCCTACTATTAGTTCACACTCTCCCTATATATATTTATATAACTTGTTCAAATTTTCAATAGTTAATAAAATAATTCTTATTCATCCCCTCAAGTTCAAATACATTTTTTTGAACTTGTAGTGAATGAACTGAGAAAAAAAAAAATTCTTTTATATAAGATATTTAACAGGATATAAATTTAGGAATAAATACCGTCGGTGGCGAAACATGTAGATCGCTGGAAAAAAATTTCTTTTTCAGATTCTTTTTTCATTCTGGGTTCTAGTCTGAGTCAAGGAGGGAACAACATGGAAAATGAAACATGTGAATAAATTAGTGAGAGAGATGGAAAGTGTGAGAGAGATAGAGAGAATTTTTCTAACTTAAAAAAATGAATGAAAATTATTTTTAAAGGAATATAGTGAAAAACGAAATTTGTAGAGCGTCGGTGTAGAATCTTATGCCTTCGGATCGAATCTCGTCGAAGCAAAAAAATTTTTATTTGATTTTCAAATAAAAAGTAGCTAAAATAATAAATTTTCTTTGTTGACTTAAGGAGGAATTGATTTTAAATTTTTTTTTATATTACTTGTTTTTATTAATACATTTTGACAGTGTTTCTGAGAAACATATAAAAATGCATACCTGTGTGTTTTTCTGTTTTATGAGGTAGTTGTGTTTCTAACTAGTACTGTTTTATTAAATGATTTAATGCCTTTTCTAGTCATAAGACTCTTTATTTTTTTAAAAACTTTGTGAAAGTGTCTTAGGAATTTGACAGCAGAGATTTCATTTTGAAAGCTCTCAGATGACTGAAACCATTAGAAGGATTTATGGTAATTTTTATTTTTATTTAAAATTGCCCATATATAAGTATTTTTTTTTTTTTTTTTGTATTCAACCATTTTTTTCTTATATATATATAGTATATGTATTGAAGTACAAAAGATGCGTATTCTTTAATAAAGCTATCCTAAGGGTGTTATAATTAATTTTTGGGGATTTTGATGCTTTATAAACATTGTATTTCAATTTTTTAAATTCCTTTTAGATATAAGTGAGTTCCTGGACAAGTTTTTACACCTTGTTTTTATCATCTCCCCGTGAATTTTTAGCCTTTAACCCTTTTTATATTTGTATTTGTTTAATGATTATAAGTTTCGATGCTGTAGCTTTGTATTTTGAACAATTTTTTAAAAAATTATTTGTGAATGCTCGTATGAAATATCATTTCGCTAAAACAGGTCAATCATTACCATAAAAATATTTAAATATCAAATATATTTTAAAACAGATCAACCAGTATTATGAAGTAGTTCTTATATTGATCTGGTAATCCTGAACTATCTGTTGTTTAATTGAACTCATTGTAAAATAGAAAATAAAATACATGAAAATTATGAGGGATCAACAGTATCTAAAGACTTCATGAGCATGAGATCACACGATAATATTAAAAAAAAAAAATTATCTATGAACAGTATCTCAAAACTTCGAGTATAGTTTCTTTTCAAAGTTTCTCGGGCATATTTATTAGTGAATGAGAAAATATGACATATTTATTTCAAAACGCGATTATTGCCAAATGTAACACTCCTAACGCTTCAGAGATGTTACCGAAATGCCGTAATTTGATTGGAGGCTTCTCAGGGAGTACATTTCTCGCTAAGGTGTAGTGAAAGTTTCATTTCTGTCTTTAACGTTCCTGCTTCATGTCGTAATAACAGAACAGAAAATAGCAAAGTTTGCTTTAAGGTTCGCTATATTATTATATTTTAGAGATTTGTGTTATTTCTACTTGGATTCCTGATGGAAAACAAAAGTCCCAATAATAAAGTTGTTAATAACATAAATGATTTTGAGCCTTTTATGCGCCGGCTTTTTAATCAACCGAAGCAACCAAGTTTCTTCGCAGAATTTACTGGTACTATTAATTACAGAATACATTTGCGAGATAGATATCTAGATGTATTCTGTGAAAATGTCAATACGAATATGGTGGAATTCTTAAAGTCGCTAAAATATATAGCAACATCCTCTACCAAGCATTGGACAGGATTCACTTTTTATTGTAGTTACGTCAATTTTTTTACAGTTATAGAAGAGCTGCTGAAGGACTTGGAACATATTTATCAGATAAAGGAAAAATATTGTAATATTGTGTTCAGAAGATTTTCTCCTGCTCCTCTGCAATATTTATGTTTAGATGTAATCAGAAAAGAAGAAGTTAATTGTGATCACCTAAAAAACTTTGTTTTGGATAGATTGTGCATAACTAACAGTTAAAATCCCAAATAAATATGCCTATTTAATTTTAAGAGTTTATTTTTTGTTTATGATATATGTTAAAATAGCAGTAATGTTTTACATTATCCTGCAGCAAATACAATATGATTTCTATTAGAATTGTTAATAATTTTCAGTTTTATTGTGATCAATGTAAACTCATTATTAAATTAAAATGAGTTTTTTTTTATTCACTATAACTGAACTCAATTGTTTGAAGATTTTATTTGAAAAAGTTAATTGAAATCATATCTTGCTATTATACAAACATGTCTGTCCATATGTAACAAATTAATAAGACATTTGTGAATTTGATTCTGCAAATGTTCAAGAAAGTAACTATCCTTTAGTAGTAAAATATGTGGCATGTTCCTTTTTGAGATTTTTTTTTACTAGTCATGTGAAATTTTGAAATTATTTCCTATTAAACTGTCATGCATAACATTGTTAAAGAAAATACTTTGCAGTTGGGTTCAGTTTTAATGAACAAATAAGTTTTTTTTTTTAATATATATTTCTATTATTGTAAAAGTTATATTTTTAAATGAAAATGCATCATGAAAAGTTATAAAGTGATGAAATATGTATATTTTCAGTTATCATTTAATTTGTGTCAAATTAAGAAAGTAATTTAATGACTTTTAAAATTAAATTTTTGTACATTTCTGTGGTTTTGAGTGAGCTATCTCTGAGCAGAAAATTCCATTTTACTTTAAGGCCATCAATAAACACACTTTGTATCCATGCAATATATTAACAGTAGTAATAAGAAAGAGTTTCATACCTAGAATCTAGATTGTAATGCTAGCTCTGTATATGCCATACAATGTAACTGTGCATATGCCATCTGAAATTACAGCAGCTCTTCAGAAAGATTTCTGTTTATGTAAGTTAATGGATATTGGACATTGCTGAACTGGAAGATAACAAGCTGGAGGGCATATGATTAATTTTGTTCTTGTATATTAGTCACCCAGGGAAATTCCCTGTCCTGTACTTTCTTGTATCAAATTAATATTTCAGAAAATTGTAAAAAAAAAAAAAAAAAAAAAAAAAAAATCATAATCATTTCAAATCATCTGCTTTGTCATGTATGAATTGAAAATTTGTATAATATATATATATATATACTTATATTATTTGTATGATATATGTATATGTATATAAAGTGAGCTATTCCTTTCAAAACAACATTGGCTGGAATATTTGAGCATTTTTTATCAAGATTGTGATAGATTATATTTTAATCTATCATATGGTTAAATGATTTGTATCATTAAAATTTTTTAATGTCTTAATTCTAAAGTATTGCAATAACTTAAAGTGAGTGAAAGATTTTTCTTACAACATCAAAAAAATGTATAGAGCTTGACCAATATATATCTAATATATTCATGGTCACTGGAATAAATCCTGGTCAGTGCAATTTTACATCTATAATTGAAATTCAGAAATGTATTATGATTAAAAATATATGTGAAG
Source organism: Caerostris darwini (assembly GCA_021605075.1). Taxonomy (NCBI): domain Eukaryota; kingdom Metazoa; phylum Arthropoda; class Arachnida; order Araneae; family Araneidae; genus Caerostris; species Caerostris darwini. Next base: position 253,785 of record BPLQ01008461.1, on the reverse strand, counting down.
TTTTTGGTTAAGAGGGACAGTTTTAGAAGTACTTTTGTAATTCTTTAATTGATGAAAGAGAGTGATTAGAAATTCAGTTCATTTTCAATGTACCAATTGATGTAAAAAATATTCATGCATAGTAAATAAAAATGCAATATTATTACTTGTGAATTTTATTAGATGATATAAAAAATAGCTATAATTCTTATTAAATAATAATTTCGAGAATTTCAAAACTATTGTCATAATCTAAGTTAATTATTGATAAAAAAAATAACTATTAAAGGTAATGTGAATAATGATATTTTTATATGATAATGATAAGACGAATAAAATATTTTTATTCGTCTATAAATGGAAATTTACTACTGTATTAATAAATAAATTTATATTTACAAACATTATATTGTTTGTAATTAACAGAACTTTTTTTTTTTTTGAATAATTTAATGTATTTGTGTTACAATATTACTTCAGTTGCTGAAAATAATATAACAATTTTACTGAAAGTGAATTCCCCTCAATGCCATGGAAATTTCTAGTCATTTCAAACTTAAAACATTTATATGAATGTTTTATTGTATAAATTTTAAAAAGTGCATAACACATCACAACTTTAGGAACTTTACCTTTAAAAGTTATTGTAATAATTGTTTTTAATTTTTGATCAAGAATTAACTTAGATTATGATAATAGTTTTGAAATTCTTGAAGAGTTTATTATTATTTTTATAAGAATTATAACTATTTCTTTATGCTAAAATTTTGTTGTAAAAGCATTCAAAAAATACAATGAATAGCAAATCATTCTAAATTTAATCTCTTTTATGTTTAATCATTTTGGTAGAAATTTTATTTAATAATAAGTAACAGGATACGGGGAACCTTTTCCCCGGGTACTCCAAAACAAAACAGCCTTTGTTATATATTGCTCCTCAAAATTAAATGATAATCTGAATAAATATGCTCAAGAATTAAAATTTTTGATCATGGTCCATTAATTCTATGCAGTAAATCATAAAATTTTAGTACATGTAAAATATATATATATATAAAATATGTACATTAGAAAACCATTATTATCATGTATATTGGATATCATAACTGTAAAGAGACTGTGAGAAAGTGTGTTTCAGAGTACAGAAACACGAATTGACCAATCTGCTGCTGTGTAAATGTTTCATGAAATGGGACTTGATATGAAGAAACAATAGCAATTGTTTTACTCATTCTATCTACCATAGCGACCTATTGAAGTTGGTTATATTAGTATGCTTAATGGAGCACAGAAGAATTAGGCCATATACTGTTTATTGACAAGTGCAGATAAATCCTAAACCATAAGATATGTTTTGATCTGGAGGAAGCAAGAACCATATTTTGTACTAATGGATAGCAACGCTTGCAGCATCAGGCATATCTGATTTCAAGTGGGATTAGCTGCATACTCCATTCCTCAGCAACTAAAAAGTGCACTTTCAGAAGAGTGGCATGCACTTACATATATACTGCAACTTGATCAACACTATGGAATTATTTTACTTACTATGACTTGATCAACACTATGGAAATTTTCTTGAAATGAAGCACTCATTAGATAAGTTAAGCACTTGTAGATAAGTGATACCATTTTTATGTATACATAAAACATTTAACTTAAAATTCAGTATATTGAGTTTAATCAGCTAACAAACATAGTTATTTATCTTAAATAATGTTTATGTACAAATTGTCTTGAATAATTTTTTAATAAATAACAGTTAAATTTTATTTGTACCAGTATTCTTTAATTTAGATGAGCAATATAGAAATTCTTTAAAAAAAGATTGATTAATGTTATATTGAATATGTGAACTTTTTTATACTTGAATATTAATAACTTTTTCTTAAACGCATTTCGAAAAGAATGCAATCATAATTTTTTGCATAAAAAATTGATCTGCAGATCCATCAATAAAATATATTCTAAGTTAAGAATAACACTCTTTTAGAAAAAATTTATTTAATTAAATTTTTCTTAATATATTACAAATATAGGTGATTCTTCATTGCTTGATTTTTATTAAGTGAATAATTAGAATTAAAAAATGTATACATTATATAATATCAAATCTTATATCTATTATATGATATTAATGCATAATCATTTTCTTCATTTTGTCAACTGAAGTCGACCACCAATTCTGTCAATGTAGTTAAATTAACAGTTACATTAATATTTGCACAAGCCTATTGTATAGTTATTGTGCATTATGAGTCTCAATGTTGTGTCTATGTCTGTAAATACTGTATTTAAAATACTGAATTTATTTGCTTCACTAATATTATGAGAAGTTATTCCTATACGATGATGTAGTTTGATTTTTGATGCATGTAATTTATTTTTAGATGTGTCAATTTCAGCTATTGCAATGTAATATTTTCAATATATCTGTTTCTGTATTTATTTAAGGTAATTATTTTTTGCATTTCTTGAGATCAATAACTTGTAAATATTACACTTGTGGTTCTTTGCATTTCTATTCTATCAAAAAAAATTTATTAAATAAAATATGTCTGTAATGTATAATGAAAAAATAAATTACAATATACATTTGACTCCCTTTTTTTATATATATATATAAATTGAAATTTTAAGAAATAATTTTTTTTTTAATTTTTATTCATTGTTAAAGTGACAAACTTAAAGTTTAAGTTAGGGGAAAAAAATCCAAAATTCAGGAATATTTTGTGGAAATAAATAATTTTATCAACAAATAATAAATGGTTAGCTATATGCAGATTTCATTTCATTAACTAATGGTTTTTAATCCAGCCGAATTACAATTCTTTTTGCATATAATTTTTAAGAACATGTCTGTGATAATTTTTAAGAATAATAATATAATTTAAAGATAAATTTAAGTGTACAGCAAATTTATAAAAAAATTCTCATCAGGTCTTAAGTACTTGTATGGGTTTGATTCATTACCTTCAAGGTTGAGTTATTTTAATAATGAGCACTTGTCCCTTTTATTCCCCCTAACTCAATTGCATAACATATGCATCCCATTTCATAGGAGTCAATGAAATCGAAGTCACAAAATGTGTCGTTCATGAAATCTCTACAATGTTGTAGAAGCCAGATTGATTGAACCTGAACAAGTTTTGTGGAATCCAAAATACATAAAAACTTTTTAAATGTGGAGTTGACTAAGAATAAATATGTGATGATGCTCAGTGGAAGTATATTTTTTTATTCCATTATCTATTTAAATAATTATATAGGAAAAATAAATGAACTTTAATAATTAATATTTCTCTCTATATTTATTTTCATAACGCTAGAACTATTATTTTCATTATCCTGCATCTTAATATTATAATTTTTTATATCTAAATTTTAATTTTTATCCTTTCAATATTTTAAAATTCCTTTTAGGATTTTTTATGTAAAAATTAATACATTTTAGTAAATAAAATATTTTTTGTAATTTACATTGGTATGAATTAAAAGTTAAGTAGTAATATATAAAAACAAAATTCCTGTCATATTATATATGGACTGTACTAGTATGCTTATTGTTGTTCAATTTTTCTTTATTATTAATTTTTTTAATTTAATACTATAAAATTATTGAACAAATATATATGTTTAATCAGAAGGTTGTCCTTGATATAAAAAACAAGTTTTTTAAAAGTAGCTATTTATTCATCAGTTGTACATTTGCATTACAAATATATTTTTTTCTTCTAATTTCATTATCTTCAGAATTAATTATACAAATATTTCAAATTATCAGTATTTTTTAAAAACGATGCTTTTTTTTTTTATCATGAACTTTTATTATTACTTTCACACATTTAAATTCTAATAAGTAATGTAATAAAATTTCATTAAAGAGCACAGAAATAATATAAAAATACATAAAGTGGCAATACTAGTGGTTTGCTTCATGTTGAAAGTAACAAAATAAGCCTGTATGATAAGGTCTTTAATTAATTTGTTCTGGTAGTGCATTAAATAATGTTTTATAATAAATGGAAGATGTACATAAGCTTACTCTTACATACTTGTTTAAGAAATGTGTTTGTTCTCTATTTAAATATTTATATATATTGCAAAAATTATTTTAATCCTTTTTAATATTTTCATGGATTAACATTGGTCCAGATACCGCATATACCTAGTTTCATCAAAATCCGTTAGGTAGAATGGGTTCTAGATAGGTCTGAATAGGGTCACTTTAATTATAACCATCCTGTATTTATGAGCAAATATTTGAAATGAGTTTATTGACTTAATAGGAAATGCTGAAAATTGTAACTGAAGTCAAATTAGCAAACTATGTTTCCTTAAATGTTGATATTATCTCTGATCTGTCTCAAATTCGATACGTAAAAGACCATGAATCCATTGAACAGCACAAATATGAATATTTAACGAAAGCAGTCTCGATATTTTTGTAAAATAATGATATTCCTTTAGAAGACTGCAGTGGACTACTACAATGCATCAAATGACAATACTCTGATTTGCAATCAAGAATATAAAAGAAATGTGAATTTACTACCTTTGTACCATCCGCAGCACACTCTTTTAATAGGTTTTATGCTATTGAGAGTGTACAAGAGGCAAGTAATTTTTAATTGATTTTCGACGGCCCAAGTTATTTTTAATTTCTTTTCAAGTTCTTCTAATTTATTAAGGGATAAATTGACCAAATATTTAGTTTCAGGGAAAGTACTTAAAGTCTATCTGACACCAGATGGTCTGTACGAGATGATGAATTAAGCGCCATACACCAAAGTCACTAGAAAATACGAATACATTTATTGCTGATAATAATGACTGACGACTGGCATACCGATTATATAGTACCAATGCGGATAAACCCCTTAACCTCCTCCTCTTTATTCATAAATTTCATCTCAATTAATAATTGGCTGCTTAAGTGTTAGTAAGGTAATAAAATAGAGTTTCTTAAAATTTTGAAAATGGTACTCTGAAAAAATAAAAAATATTAAAATAAAATAAAAAGGGAATAAAATTTTTTTTTTAAATAAAATGAATTTAAGTTAAAAAATTCGGTACAATTAGGGAAGAGTTGTACAAACCATAAAATTTTTGATTGCTGAAACGTGTGTAGCATATCTGTAATGATGAATTAGTTATTCTGAAAGATAAACATAATTATTCCCGAAAAAAGGCGCTTGAAAAACCAAAATTCTGGTGTTTTATTTATTTTGATTAAATATATCTATTCCTCATATTTTCTACAGAAAAAAATAAATAAAAAAGAAAAAACCTAATTGTGGTTTCTAGTCTGCAGAAAAAAGTTTAAGGTGCACATCCTAGCAGAATTTCAGAAAAAGAGCGGAGCTTAGATTCGAACCTTCAACCTTGCGGTCAGAGATCCGTTTCTTTACACTTGGGCCAATCGTTCTTGATTACTGAAAGGATCGCAAATTTAAGTTTTCAGATACGCAGCGAGCCAATGAGTCTCAGTGGATGTTTGTAAACCCTCTGTTATCTGAGTTCGTTTGCGATTGCTCAGAATAACAACCACGGAAGCACTCATAGGAGACGTCATAGGTGGTTATGAGTCTATTTTTGCAAACTTTTCACCTCAGGTTGATATGTCGGAAGGCGACGGATTAACTCATTGCTAATCTGAAGACATTTTTCATAAAAATTCTTTGAAATTGTGATTATATAATTTGGGATAGGCTCGACGTCGAAATCTCTGTGAATTAATTTTAGTCAAACAAACCAGGGATAATTAGTAATCATAACCAGGTGCCTATTTTGAAATACCTGCAGTTTCTTAATATTTGTGAGTGAGATTGAGGCAAATATTGGACTTCCTTAGACTAGAATTGGTCTGATGATGGATTTGTAGTGCAGAAACTCGTGTTTGATCGATAGCCTTCTCTTTAGAGAAATTAGGCTGTTGAGTTTCAAACTCATCCCGGTTGCCTTTGAAACGGTGCTTTTGATGTGGAAGTTGTAGGATAATTTTGGGTCTAGTAACAATCCTTTGTACTTATATCCAATAACCCAGGGTACGGGTTGGCCAAAAAAGGTGACTCTCCCTAAGGAAAATAAATTTTCCGAGTAAATAGGTCGATTTGGAAGCTTTTACTTTTATTTTCCAGGCTGTTAACCATTTCTCGAGATTATAAACATAATATTGTGTGTCTTTAACAGCACGCTGAGGGGATTTGTTTTGAACAGCTTCGCTGTGTCGTCTACGTAGTAGAACAGTGAACACTGACTATTCTTGATAATGTTGTTGATATAAATGTTAAAGAGAGCTGGTGCAAGGAGTAAACCTTACGGAATTATAATTATGAGAAACCACGAGAGAATAGAAGCAATACCATTAATCTGCCGAGAAAAATTAAAAAACTGGAATAAAATTATTCTAACATAAATGGGAAATACTTTATTACGACAGATAAAAGAAATATTGACCTTCAGAAAGCTATAATAATAATAGACATTATAATAAATTTATTGACTTCACTTGTCAATTTAATTGATATTGTTAGAAATAATTTGATAAATTCGAATCGTCCGCAAAAAGAAATATCCAAAAACTTGCTACAAATTTTTTTTTAAAGAGAGCTAGAAGTCCACATATGGCATTCTAAGACGTTTCTGTACCATCCGTGCAATTAAATGGAAAAGAAAAATTCAAATCAAAAACTTTTCTCTCAGTGATTGATACGTTGACAATTCATTTAAAATAGCGATTAGAATCATACAAAGAAATTGGTCATCTATTTGGATTTTTTTTATCTCGTTTAAAATGATTCAACTTGGAAGAGCTGGGAAAGAGTTATAAAGAATTTGCATAGTTTTATCACAAAAATGTTAATGAAGAAGAATTATGAATGAAAAATTTGCATTTCAGAGAATACTTAAAACGTATTGTCGTAACATCATCACTTTCTTAAAGAAGACCACATTGAAAATGCATTCCCAAATATAGAAATAACCATTAGAATTTTTTATCTATTACACTAAAACACTGCAATAGGGAATGTTCATTTTTCAACAGAAAAGAATAAAAAACGAATTAACAAATATAATGCTTCAAGAAAGATTAAATAGTTTGTCTATATTAGACAGAAAACGAGTCAAGAGAAATAAAATTCAAAACATTGATCAATGATTTCGCTTATGAGAAAAACCAAAAAAGTGTGTCTTATTTCAGTTTAATTTTTATATCATATGCTCGTATCTTTACAGGAAGTAATTAAAAATATAGTTAAAATGCTGTACGCTTTTGTTGATATTCCTATCCATACTAATACAGGACATTTATTCTGTCAGAAGGGTGAATTTACTCATAACAAACAAATTTTCCATGAAATCATATGTCGAGATTTTGATTTTCTTCATATGAAATCTCTTTGGAGTTTACAAACTTTCTATGAAGAAGAAAAAAAAAATTTTTTTTTTTTTTTTTTTTTTTTTTCATTTTATACGTATGGCTTAATGGAGAGGGAAAAAAAAAAAAAAGCAAAACTTCACAATTAATATATCCTTAAAATTTAACTATCTAACAGAAGTAAGTGGAATTTTTTTCAATGCTTTTTCTTTTCTTTTCTATTTTTTCAATGCTTTTTTTTTTTTTTTTTCAATGTCTTTTCTTTTGCTTAGATATTAATTTAGGCTTATTTAGATTTGCTTCATATATTGTATACATTCTAGTGCGACAACATTTCGACTGCTTTAACAAAGTAATTTCATCTAATTAGTATTTTAATCACTATAAAAAACAATATAAAACTTTAAATTATAAAAATACGTATGAGTGAATTTTTGTTTTCTTAAATAATGACAGATTTACACGAAATCTTTCCTACCACCTTTTTAACTGTTTCCCTCTAGCGAAATCAACAAATTGACCCATGTGCGTGTTCCTATCGGCTTTTCAATATTTCAGATTTTCGGGTTTTTAAGTGAGTTTATTAATAATAAATTTTGTAAATACAATAAAAAGGATTGCTTTATTTATGTTGATTTCATATTTTTGTTGTTTCAGTTGTAATCATATATTAGTGCAATGAAGGTTGAAAAGAAAAATCCTAAAAAAGTCAGTGAACCTGAAGAAGATAGTGATTCCAGTGTTTATTCTGATCTAGAAGAAAGTAGTGAAAGTGATTCAGAAGTTTCTGAAGATGAAAATGAAGTAAATGTGGTTTTTTTAATGAAAATGAAGTCAGTTTTTTTTTGTTAAAACACCATAACATTTTTCTGGTTCATACCATTAAAATAAAAATGTTTTAATTTGTTTACTATTCCTATAAATATCATTGTTCATCATTCATTCATGTATGTATTAATATCTTTTGATATCGCTTATATATATGTTTTTTATTGTTTATATATGTATTGCACTTTGTCATCAATGTTATTTATGTAATAGAAATGTTTTTTGGAGAATAACTATGTTCAGTTTTTTGATCAAAAGAAAGTTATTTTGTTATTAAATATATTTTATGGAAAATCTTTATTAAAATTTTTAAGGATTATATATGCATCAATTAATCTTGCCAACTTTCTCTGTTGCAAAATATAACAGAATGGGTATATTAAATTAAATGTTGGTTCTGAGAAAAAGTTAATAAAATTAATTTTTATGTATTTGTCTTGCATGAGGAAGAACTGAGAAAATTTCGTAACTGATAACTCTTTACCTATTTCAAAGGACTTGTTTACCATTTCAAGTTGATATAGAGGTAACATATTTAGAACCTGAATTTCATGCTAACTGGATTTCAATAATTAACTAAGCTGTGCTGCGACTTTTAAGACTAATCATTATAGGAAATAGTAGCCTTCATGCGTTTGAAACTCTATCCTAATTTAATTATCTTGCATCTCATGTTAATCCCCCAAAAAAGGCATTATTTCTGAAATCCAAAACAGTATATCAGTTGCCAACAAAATGTTCTTTGAACTTGGCCCTCTATCGAAATTTCATTTTCTTTCCAGGAAAATTCTTATTAAATCAGTTGTAAACAGCCGTTAAACCAATTGTAAAAGAGTAACTCAACTCTAGGTACAGTGATGTGGTGTGATGTAGTAGTATTAAACTAGTCCTAATGTATGGTACAGAAACCTGATCTTTAACACAAAATGCAGAACATAAAATTGTAATTTTAAAAAAAGTTTCTCTGAAGTATCCTTGATGGTGATAAAGAAAATGGTCTTTAATGAAGATGCCTTAATTTTGAAATATAAGAAATCTTTAAAGAGCCCAATATAATTAAAAGTATTAAAGTTAAAAGAATGAATTGTGCCACTGATGTTGTTAAAATAAAAGAAAAAAATCCATTAAGGAAGATTTTTGTTGCGAAGCCCAAAACCTTCCTTAATAATAAACTTTAGTGATTCCATGTTCTTGAAATGGTGCCTGCTGGTTTACAATGAAAGAAAAGAAAACTTTGGCAATAAGCATGTCTCATTCAAGGTAGAAAAAAAAAAAGTGTTATCATTTTCCCTCTTCGAAAATGAAATAAACACGGTCCCAAAATTTTCTCCTTCGTTAGCATGGGTTTTGTATTGATTGTTATTCTTTGCTGCAGACATGATTTTATATTTAATAATGTGTTTCTGAGTGATGTTTTCAATGAGTTAACAATTCCTAGTCCTCTGCTCAATAAATAAATAAGAAAAACTCAGTTTAAAGAGTGCTATACAAAGGGATTTTCTTATGTAATTAAGTTTAGGAAAGATAATTTCTTTGCTTTTGTATGGATTGTGATAGCAACATTAATATAGCGCATAGCGGAAGAGGTGATATAATTCATACAAGTCCACTAAACATCAGTCAAACATAATGAGCAAAAGTAAAAAAAATTAATGGGTTTTTTGATGCTAGAGTTTAAGATAATAACATTATATGCGCTGAATGCTTGTTTATTTCATTTATAATCGAACATAATTTGCCTATAACTAGTGTCGACCATATAGGTCTTCTTTTAATGAAAATGTTTTTAAAATGCTAAATAATACAGAACTATGTCACATTTAAAACTAAAACAACAGCCATTATGAAATTAATGATTGATGAGTTTAAGTCTTACATTATTGCTCAATTGAAGGAGCCATTTTTTACTGCATCAGATAGGAGCAATGAAAAACAAAAATTATATCTGGTTGTCATTGCATATTTTAATTACAATACCAAAGAAATTGGTGTTGTAGTAATCAAAGTAGTTTATCTCTTATATCTTAAAAGATAATAAGAGTAACAAAGCAAAAATATAGATAATTAGTTATAATGCATTACAGCTAAACAAAATTCCATTCGTTAACTGCATTGCTTTGAATGCAATAATACAAATGTGATGACTGACAGAAAAAAAAATGGTGTGGCAGTTGTTCTGTTAGCACAAAAGGAAAGTATTTTTACAGTGGGATGTGCTTGACATTTAATTGATTTAGTAGCAGGTAAAGCAATTAAATTCTCTACCTGTTGATATTGATGATATCTTAATGTTTCCTATTATATTAAAAATCTCAAATAGCATTAATAGTTTATTAAAAGCATTTTAATAAACTGACATAATTCTTGTTTCCTCCTTTCCTTTTAAACCTACAATTTAAAATGATCTCATAATAAAAGTAAAAGGAAATGCTCACAAGGTTTTGAAAAACATCACTTTATAGTTTAAGTTCACTTAAGTTTACTTTTAATTTTTTAGTTATCACTTTACTTTAAAATGTCAGTTAATATCAGGGAAGTAACAATATAGGAATTCAATGATAAGTAATATAATAATCTATAAGTATTCAATAATATATAGCAGTAAACCAATACAATAATCATAAATATGCATTTTTAAACTTGATATAGTTATTTTATTTATAAGTTTGTTCATATAAACAAAGTGTCATTACCTCATTTTTTTTGGCGGGAAAAAATAGTTTAAAAATCATTCTGGTTTCACAAATGACCTAAGAATTCATTCAAAATTTATGCATGACTTAGCTGCTTTACCTCAAAATTTCAATGTCTTTTAGGTAATATGTATTTTATAACTTGAGATATAGTGAATTGTTAATTTGATTAAAATTTGTTTTTGTTTTAAAATAAAAGTTGAAATACAATAGAAAACTTATATATTTTCTTATCTATATTAATTATATTTTAATGCATAAATATTCAATGTTTTAGTCAAGTGATGATCAAAATAATGAAAATGAAATCCAAAATGGGAAAGTTGATGATTCAGAAAGTATCCATCAGAGTGATACTTCAGATAATGAAGCAAGTATTTTTGTATTGTCTCTTTTTGTTTAGTAAATTAAAAACTTTTTGATTTAAAATTGATGAGGAATACAGTAGCTCTGTTATATTGCACATTCTTATATTTCCATATTGAAAAGGCTGTGAGGTTTTTGTTTTTAATGTTAATATAAGCATAAATTAACGGTCAAAGCATATTAATATAAAAATAATTTTCTGTTTATAATTTTGTTTTTAAAATTATATCTCTAATTTTAAAATTGTATTTTATATGCTCAAAATAACTTTGTTAAAAAATTAACTAACATTAAAGCCTAGATAAAGTTGTTTTGTGCTTTAAATATTTTGTCTTTTCTGTGTCTCCGATGCACATTATGTAACAAGGAGTTACTGTCTTAATAATACTGCAAAGTTAACATTGTTAATTGTAACTTTTGTGACCAGCATAGAAAATGCTAACAAAATCAATAAAAAATAACAATGTTTTACTACTAATAAATTTTAATGTTATGATCAATGTCAAATTGATAGTATTGACTTTATTTTTAAAATATCAGTGTTTGTATTGTCCATTGCATCTTATTTTACTTTGAATGGTGGAAATTAAATTTAATAAATAATATTCATACAATAATAAAATAAGTTAAAACTAATAGATAAAATGAAATAAATCAAAACTAGTGGATTAGAAATCAATAATTGAGTAACGTTAAAAACTTAAAAATATTTACTTAAGATATCTGAAATAAGTTCTATAGTAAAATATTTAGTACTCATATATTACAGATTTTATTTGTGATTAATATATTTTTTATTATTTAGAGATAATAGCTTTTTTATGTATTGTTTTTTAGATGAATAATAATCAAATTAATGAAGCTAAAAGTCAAAATGTTTCAAATGTGTCTAAAATTATTAAAGATGAGTATGAGATTGATACATCAGATGAAGAGGTAAGAATTTTTAGAATCGAATTCAGTAATATATTTTATATTTGTATTAATTTATTACTTAAATGTATTCATAATTAATAAGCAGTAATGGTATATAAATATTTAAATTTTATTATACGAACACAAAACATAAACCATTAAGAACCATTATAAAATTGCCTTTTCTTCTTTCATTTTTATTTCAGCAATTGTCTTTAGATTAGTAGCTCTTAAAAATAAACAATTGTTATTTCAAAATTTTTAATAAGATTTTTCTTGATTTATTTCTGTAAGGATTTTTTCAATTAAAATTCTGATTTCAAAGAAAATTTTATTGATTCTAAGATATGTTTTGCATCACTTCATCATAGATTGTTTTAATTCTGTATTGCAAACCAATTTTGAATTAATGTATCATTAAAATACATAAAAGGGCAGTTTTTTTCTGTTAATATAATTTCATTTTATAGTACTATTTATAATAAGATAGAATATTGCCTACTAATACAAATCATCTATGACATTAATGCTCCAAGACAATCATATGGCTAAGTGCATCTTTTTTTTTTGTTTGAAGTATGTTTTAAAAGCTTTTCTAGTTGAAATCTCTTCATACATGTACACATCTCTTACATGTTAGAAATGTAATGCTTTTTCATTTCCTTCACGTAATTTGTATGAAATAATTTTAAGAAAATGAACAAACTGAGAACTTATTGAGTTAGTAAAAAATATTTCTTTTTGTGAACTTTTTTCTACAAGATGAAATAAAATAAAACAGATAATCAATTTTACTACTTTGTTGAACATTTACTTGTTAAATAATTTTTCTATTTACATACATAGTTAATTAGTTAAATATTCTTAGTAATATTAAAGTTTTCATTGGCTTATAGTATGCATTAATTTTAAGATTTCTTTTGAAAATTAATTATTTTTTAAATTATTTATATTTTATTTGTTTCTAGGATATTAGAAATACAGTTGGTAATATTCCAATGAAATGGTATGATGAATTTCCACATATTGGTTATGATGTTGACGGAAAAAAAATATTAAAACCTGCCACAAATGATGAAATTGATGAATTTTTAAGTAAAATTGATGATCCCAACTACTGGTAATCATTTTTTTTTTAAACATATTCTAAGATGCCACAATGCATAAAAACTTTAAAAATATTTATCTTCAATTTTTAAATTTTAATTGTTCATTTTTCATAATAATGAAATATTATATATTTTTTTCAATATTAATAATTAAATTGAAATTTTAATAATATTTCTCTTTTATTTAAAGGCGAACAGTAAAAAATAAAATGACTGGTGAAAAGGTTGTACTTACTGATGAAGATTTAGATATTATACAGAGATTACAATCTGGTAAATACCCTACATCATCTGTACAGTATGAGGCAAGTATATAACTTTGATGATAATATTGTTAGTAATGTCTTACTTATGTGTTGAACTACTTAAAAACAAAATGTAAATTTCAGGCATTCATAACTGGAAATTAAAGTCTTGAGTTCAAATTAATTTTAAAAAGTAGTAAAAATACAGAATAAAGAAGCTTATTCCATTAGATTTGTTAAATTGTTATTTAAACATTTAATTATAAAATTAAATCAAATTGTAAAAGTAATATGTAATGACAAAAATATTTGCATGAATTCCAATTTTATAAAATTGAAGATTGTTTCCACTTTTACCTGTTATTTAGTTTTTGGAATATAAATATATTAAATGAGATATATCACAATGACAAAATTCATTTGATTTTTTTTTTTTTTTAGAATGGAGAAGGGTTAAAATTTTAAACAATTTGAACACTCCTTTTTTTAATACTTCCAAAAATATTATTTTGTAACATTCAATTTTATTTTGTTTACATTGTTTTTGAAAGAACTTTTGAGATTACAGAGTATAAATGAATAAAAGTAAATCTTTAAATTATTGGTAATGCATTTTATGAATATCTTGTTTATACAATAAGATATTAATAAAAACTAATATTACTTAAATTGAATGCAATGGAAGTTTTTATCTGTGCTTTAATTAGAAACTTTTTTCTTTTGAAAAAAATTAAATCACTGTAATTTTCAGCATCAGCTGTCATGAAGTACAGATTAAAAAAAAAGCTCCCCTCAATTATATTTACATATTTCAATTCCATGACTTGGTTTAAACATGTTTACTTTGTTTTAATTTTGCCTAATAACTGAAAATATATTTTAATTTTCTAATTTATAGCCATTTGAAGACTTTTTTACATATGAAGTAATGGAACATCCAGTTACAAACCAACCTCCTCACAAAAGAAGTTTTATTCCCTCCAAACTTGAAAAAGAAAAGGTACTTTCTTTTGCAGCATGCATATTAATATCAGTGTTTTTGTTGTAATTAAACTTGCATCTTTAAAAACCAAAATTTAAAATTAAGATATTTTAATTGTTTATTATTATTATTAAATATTTTAATAATTATTATTACTGTAGCAGATAATTAATTTTAAATCATGGAGCAAATGAATTTTCTGAACAATACTTGGTTAATTTGTACATTAATTAATAATAATAATAATAATAATAAAGAAGAACCGGAGAAAAATTGTTATCAATTATTTTTTAAAGAATCTAAACAAATTATTGCATCTACATGGAAATATTTGAAATATATATCTGAATCCATTTTTTGAAGAGAAATAGAGTTGTTAAGAAAACCTAAAATATAATTTAAAGGAATTAAAATTTTTTAAGATAGTTTAAATTTGCTAATTTTGAATTGCTTCAAAATCTAATATTTCAAAAAAATAAATAAAAATAAAAAAAAATAAATAAATAAAAATTTTTTTATGCAAATTGATTACAAAGTATTTTGATGCATTCAAATGATAATTTAAATATTGAAATAAAATAATTTAGTTTAAAAAAAAAATAAATTTCCATATAAAAACAATTTATTCTAGCTTTATAAAATAAACCAAAATGTTTTAATAATTAATGTTAAGTGTTTTATAATATTTATAAAAGGAAAAAAAATTTTTTATATGTTCATGTCTTGCTTTTTGATAAAAATAATTAGTTTGCATTACAAAAAAATTTTATAACTCTTTTCTTAAGGAAGTTCTTAAGTTTAGGAATTCTACATTTTGTTAAAGGTGTTATCTATGTCATTAAAATATTTTGACAAAATTTTCCATTATTTTTTTGTAACGATGATTGAAAAATATAATGAAATTTCATTTAGAGATTTTTTCTTCTTTTTAAAAAGGTGTTACAATGCTTTAAAAAAAATATGAAATTGTAATTATTTATTAGGTTTCAAAACTTGTATATGCCATCAAAATGGGATGGATCAAACCTAGGGCACCAAAAGAAGAGAAAGATCCATTTTACATGCTTTGGGATAAGGATGTGGTAGTAAAATCTCATTTCTTATTGCAGTATTTTTCTTTTAAAGGTATATATTGAATAAAAACCTTATATTAATACAAATATTAAACAAAACTTAACAAATGTATTTGAATGAGTAATTAAAATTCCAATTGATTAAATAAACGTAAAGGAAATTATAATAGATGAATAACTAAAATAGCCTAGATATAAAATTTTCCATTTTATCTTGTGAAATATCAAAATTACACCAAATTAATGTTTATTACAGCTTAAATTTATCTGAATAAATATTCTTAGTTTTTAAAATATTGTTTCTTAGTGTTCAGTTGAGAAGATAATAAGAGTAAATCTTCTTAAATCAAAATTCTAACAAGCAAATAAAAAATTTATTCCATATTAATATTAACTGAAAAAAAATGTGTGCTTGAAAAATGAGTAACAAAGAATAATTATTTCAAAAAAGTGCATAATTTTATGAATATTTGTTGGTATTATAAATCTTGTTTGATAGGCTGAAGAATCGAAACGGCTACAACATTACATTCCTGCTCCTAAAAGAAAGCTTCCAGGTCATGAAGAATCCTACAATCCACCTGCTGAATATTTGTTCACCAAAGAAGAGGTACAAAAAAAGATGAATTTAATAAATCTTTTTTTTTTTCTCCTTCTAAAAATTAACTTATATATTATCCAAATCAAAAAGAAGACAAAATTTTTTTAGACAAAAAATAGTCTAATTTTTTGTCTAAAAAAATATAAAATAAAATATAAAAGTAAATAACTATTAGAAATAGCTATTCTACTAAATTTTTAAATAATACCTTTATAAAATTTTAAAATGAATTATTTAAGTTTGATTCAACAAATGTAATGATATTGTAATATATTTGTATTAAAAAGTTATGTTTTATTTACATCTATTTTATAGGAAGATAAATGGAAGGAACAAGAACCATTTGAAAGAAAATTTAACTTCATTCCTAAAAAGTATCCAACTCTTAGACAAACGCCAGCATATAGTGACTTCATTAAAGAGGCATTTGAAAGGTGTCTTGATTTGTATTTGTGTCCCAGAAAGAGACACATGAGGGTAAAATTGAACTTTATTTATTGCATTATTTGTTTCAATGCTGATTTATTTTGTAAATTGTTTTTGACATTTTTCATTGATATTTATAAATTTGGATCATGATTTCTTATGTCTTTTCCAAAGATTTATTTCATTAATTAGGTTTTATTTATTTAGAATAGTTCGAAAATATAAATATTAAATTACAATATGTTGTTGTATGTTTTCTGTATAGTCCAAATTCAAGCAGACCAGATTCATTATAATTAGGCTTTAAATCTTAATAAGTTTAAAATTATGCAATACAATATTTAAACGTTTTGGGATCCTTTTGTATATGTATGTGACTAGACTAAAAAAAAAAATTGAAACTGAATTACATTTTCATGATTTCCATTTCAATATCTTAATGTTTAAATTATGAAGTATATGTTTATGTATATTAAATTACATTGACATTTGTGAACTTTAATGTTGAATTAACTTCTATTTTAGTAGTTATTGAATTATAAATCTATGTTGAAATTGATTTATGGTAATTTAAAAAAGTTTAACCTCATTAAAAATAATATTTAAAAAAAAAATTTAAAGTCAATTCCTACTTTTTTTTCACTATATTGCAGAAACTCCTTTATAAATAATTTTCATTCATTTTTAAGTTTATCTGGCCCCACCTATTGGTAGATATATACAACTTAAATCTAAAAAAACTAAAATTTATTCATTTAATTACTGAATTAATATTTGAAAAAACTGTATTAACATCAAGTGTCACCCACTACAAGTTCAAAAAAATGTATTTGAACTTGAGTGGATGAATAAAAAGTATTTTATTAATTATTGAATATTTGAACAAGATATATATAGGGAGCATGTGAGCTAATAGAAGGAATAGAAAAAGAATGAGTTCTGACTGATTTAAAAACTATTTATTTTGAAAGTTTGCTTACATGTTATTTTTGCCCTACAACAGAATGTTATTGTAGAGAAAGTGGTTTGGAAGGTTTATTGATCTTAAATAACATTGGTTTTGTTATTTAAATGAAAATGTATGAATAGAAGTATACCACTAGATATGATGTGATTGATCCAACTAGTGGACTAAGGTATCATTGCAACATTTAAGACATGTTAATTGTGTTGTATTTGTTTTAAAAGTTGTTAAAGCTACAACAGAATGTGTGCCTACTTCAAGGAAGCTTTAAAAGTGCTGTAACATTAGAAACAGTTGAAAATATATATGAAAAGGACATGAATTATCAACAAATTAGAAGAGTTGAAAACTTGTACTATCTCATTATGGACATTGATTGCAATATCATATGTAGCCTTATGATTAACTGAACAATGAACAAATCCACTGCAGGCAAATCCATGATATCAGTATATTCTGAGTTAATATAGGCATTTTATCTGAAAATATAGGAAAAGAATTGTTTGATGGGGGAAAAAAAAGTAGTAAATAAGTCAAACAAAAATATTTCAGCATATTAAAAATATAGATAAGATTGAAAATTTTTGAATTTATTTTTTATGTTCCATCTATTCATTAATTTTCTTTCCCCTTTTAGGTTAATGTTGATCCAAACGATCTTCTACCTCAACTGCCTAAGCCAAAAGATCTGCAACCTTTCCCTTCTGTGAAGACAATTGTGAGTTCAATTTATTATTATTATTATCCTTATGAATATTGCATTCATTATAATTTTGCATTTTTAAAACCAGATTTGTTTTTACTTTTTTTTCCATATTTTTTGCATTTTTTTTTAAGGTATATACTGGACATGAAAAACTTGTTCGTTCAATTTCTGTTGAACCTAGTGGTCAATTTATGGCTTCTGGTAAGTTAATTACTTGATAGTTAAATTTTTATTACAATTTTCGAAATATTTATCACACCATCATTAGAAAAATATTTATGATATATAAATAAAAAATATAAAAAATAAAATTTATATATCATAAAAATTTTTGATATATAAATTGAATGCCAGCATATGCATTAAATGGTCTTAAAATTTTTAGCAGTACATTAAATACATTTTTCGTATAATTTGAATAATGCTTTGGTACAATATATTTCTACTATAAAATATTTGGATACTTTTAGAATATGATTCTATATTTTTAATGAATGTTAAATCAAAATTTTGTACATTTTCTTTTGTAGCTTCTGATGATGAAACTGTCAAAATATGGGAAATTGTAACAGGTTATTGTGTTAAAACTATAAATATTGGAGGTCCCATAAAGCAAATTGCTTGGTGTCCCAGCGAAGCTTTAAGTTTACTTTTGGTTTCAGTGTAAGCAATTCTTTTTTTGTTATTTTAAAATATCTTTAATTTTGGAAGCTGCTATAGAACATAAATAATTATCTACATCTTAATTTTTTGAAGTATTTTAAGAAAAACTTTATTATATAATTTATATTACTGTTTTCAACCTTTTTTTTCTCTTTCAAAACACAACTCTTTGTAAAATAAGTTCAATTATTCATTTCAAATAGCTTTAAAAAAAAAAAAAAAAAAAAAAAAATATATATATATATATATATATATATATATATATATAAAATCATTTTTGTAAATAATGCTATTTTTGTTGAATTGAAATATTAAGGTTATAAAGTCAAGGAGTAAACTCTCACAATGTGTAATAAATTATAGCAACTTATGATTCTGTTTCTGATTATATTATAAAAGTTTTTGTTTTTATTAAACAGAGGTGAAAAAGTATATGTTGTTAATGCTAAAGTTGGAGACAAAGTTGTTGTCAGCAATACAGATACTGTTCTTGGTTCCTTTGTAGAAAACCCTGATGAAAAAGGTATATATTTAGTGCTTATGATTATAACTAATATACACAGGAAAATGTATTCCTTTAATTATAGTAATAAGATGATGATTCTTTTGTTAATTATGAAGCATTTACATTTGAAGTTTAATGAGATAAGAGAATGCAAATTTATTTGAATTTATATTTTATGGTATTCATATATATTTAAAAGTTAGTACTAGAGCTTTAACATTGTATATAAATGCTTAGAAAAAGAAAAATGCTAGAACTTTTCACTTTTGATAAATGTTTATAAATTAAAAATGTTTTATATAAGATTAATAGTTTGATATTAAAGAGGTTTAATACAGTTGATTTCATTGTTTTATAGCAATTCAATTACTCATAGGTTTTTTTCTTTCTTTAGTTGCATTATGTATCATAAAAAAAATTAATTTTAAAACATGTTTTAAACAATTCTTTGAAAATTTGTAGCAATTTATTCTAACTAAAATATTAAATGTTTGATTTGTTTTAAATATAGTTTTTAAATTAATTGTCATATTCATTGTTTATGTTTATATTATAAATACTTCATAATTGAAAGAATGTTAATTGTTATTATTTAATTAACTTAAATAAAAATACTTTTCAGTTGTGTCATGGAATCTGCCTTCAGAAGAGCAAAAGGCAATTGGTATTAGATTAATTATTACTCATTCTCATGAGGTAAAACAGATAACCTGGCATGCAAAGGGAGATTACTTTGCCACTGTTGTAAATACTAGAAGCTTCAGATCTGTAGTAATACATCAACTTTCTAAATTCCGGACGCAGGTAATATTTTTTATGTATTGCTTACTCTAACATATTTAGGTTATAAAATCCATAGAACTTGACCTTCAAATCAATATTTTTGATATAGTTATTTACTTCCCTATTATTGAGAAAAAATTACATTACATGGAAAAAAATAATACTTTCCCCATTATTTTTTTCCATGTAGTATTCAGTGTAATTTTTATCTGTCCATGTTTTTTCATGTAGTACCCAGAATCCTTTTATCCACGTCATGAAAAAAAGGAAATAAAAGAATTTGCAATGCTGAGCAGTCTCATATTGAAAGAAAACTAAATAGTGATTTATAATTGAATTAGAATTAGATTTTCACTGATTCTGTGAATTAAGTTTTTACTGATTTCAGATTGTCAGCTATTAATTGCAAAATAACCTTTTTTGAATTTATTTCCAATGTACCAATTTTTAAGCCCATCATCTTAATAAAATATTTTTCTCAGCAATCTTTAATTACAAACCATGTTTCTTCTTCCTTTTAAAATTATAGTGATAGATAATATAATTTTTGCAGTTCTTATATACAGTATCTGACAAGAAAGATATGGAAACTGTTAATTAAATATGATGCTGCAGCAGAAATATGAGTTTAAAATGGCATAATATTCTTAGATCATTAAAAATATATTCATGAACGATACAATCTTAAATAAGAATTAATAAGTGCTTTTTATTATATTATAATTATAGGTACCATTTCAAAAATTAAAGGGCAGTCCCCAATGTGTTCTTTTCCATCCTTTGAGACCCTTCTTTTTTGTTGCTACTCAAAAACACATAAAAATGTACAATCTTGTAAAACAAGAAAAGTCAAAAATATTGTTTGGAAACTGCAAATGGATATCAAGCATAGCTGCTCATCCTCAAGGTATTTTTTTCTTTGTAATCTTTCAAAAATTAAAGTAGTAAAAAAAATTATCTTTGTTTTAAAATTATTCTTTTTTTTTGTAAAATTTATCTGTCATTATAAGTCATATTCTATATTATTTGCTTATTTAGCTACAAACTTATTATTTAAATAGAATTAACAAAATTTTACTAAAGGTTTGATAAATAAGTCTTCAGTAAAAGCTTCTTTATATTATGTAACTTAATAATCAAAAAAATTTTTTTTGATAATTTATTTTGATTTTATCACAGGAGACAATTTAATTGTTGGAAGTTATGATAGTAGATTAAGCTGGTTTGATTTAGAATTGTCTACAAAACCATATAAGACATTAAGGTAAGTGTGTATAACTTGTCTTTAATAAATAAAAATTTTGAATGTAATCTAATTTTTTTATTTTTTTTAAATATTTCTTTTTCTTAACATTCTTAGTCATAAAATTGCTATATTTTGTTAATTTTATATTATATTAACATTGTGTTATTATAATAATTTAAGTATAGAAAACAAACCGGAATAAAAGACCTATCTTTTCCGCATATGATTAAATGAAAAAAAAAAGTTAAAAGTTATATTGATTTGAAATATATTTTGTACACATTTAACAGATTAAATTGTACATATTTAACAGAATTATACAAAGGTGCTTCCATAAAAATGTATTCTAAAATCTTAAATTAATTTCATTTTATTAAAATCAATTTTATTTTAAATTGTTTTTATGTAATGAAATTAAATACCAAATGCTGTAAATGTTTCATTTTTAAATTCATTATTTAGCTATTGACTCGTATGGTGCATAATTACAATTGTAAGATATGATGCTAGTATAGTATAAATTCCATTGTTAATTTGATATATATTAATTTTATCATTTAAGTTTGAGAAAATTAAATGTTCTTATCAGTTATATTAGAATATAAATGCATGAAATCTATGGATTTTTTAAAAACAAAATTAAGTATACAGAGGATTAATTTTTTTTGTTAGATTGTTTTTTAGATATCTACAAATATATTAACAAAGTATAATTAAAAAATTTCATTCCTATTTTTTATATTTATAATGAATGTTATAATCATTTACAAGATGTTGAGTTTGGCACGTACTCATTCTGCATTTATTTTTTAATATTCAATAAGGCTATGTTTAAAGTCAAATAAGTTACTGAATGTTTAGAATTCTTGAAATTTTTTTAATAAGTTTTTGAAGGTTCGAAAATTACAAAGTTTATATTATGCTTATACTATAATGTTCATCGCAATTCTAAAGATAAATTTACAAATGTAGCTTACTTAAAATACATAATCAATTTTGCCAAATTATTGTATATATTCTGAATTTCTCTTTCTTTAATCACTAATTTTTTTAATCCATAGACATCATTCCAAAGCTATTAGACAAGTTGGCTTTCATAAGAGATACCCATTATTCGCTTCCACATCTGACGATGGCTCTCTTATTATATGCCATGGAATGGTTTATAGGTATGCGCTTTTAAAAGTGTTTGATTTATATAATCCAATTTCATGATTTTACTTTAAATTAAATTTGTTTTATAGGTGTATATGAAAAAAGGTTTCAAAGTTTAAACAAATACTTTTTAAATAATGTGTAAAAATTGGAAGAAAAGTTTTATTAAATATATATTGAAAGTAACGTAAAAATAAATGATGAAATTAACTGGTGTAAATTTCTATTTTATTAGTTATACTTATCACTTTTAAAAATAACTTAAAATTGAAGTAAATATTAAATAAATGCATTGTTTCCTAATTATTAATATTCATTAAACAAAAAAAGAACAATAACATGTATAGAATATAAATTTATTAGTTTTAAGATTTCCTAAACTGTATAAAATTAAAATTTTTTAAAAATTTCTAATTTAAAACATTTATCTAAATCACAAAATATATAATGTTTTAAAATATATGAAATTGTTATTAATATATTCAAAACATGTATTTTATATTGCATTTAATACAATCATGGGTTTCAATATTTTTCTCAAATGACAAATGTTTTGCATTAAAATGATATATTTTTAAGCTCTTCTTTTTTAATCACATTAAATTCCTTTTTTAATCTTGCATGCATTGTGTTCGGAATAAAAGAATTTGCTATTTTGTTGATTTTCTTGAAAATCACTGAACTAAAACTAATGCTTTCCAACATGCAAATTTTTAATATCAAATACACATATAGGTTGTGTATATACAAGAAAGGCTTAGAACTGTAGAACTTTCCTTTCACTTAGATACTTTGATGAATTTTGTGATATTTTCCCTCCACATTTGTTAAAATGTATACATGAATGAATAATCATCAAAATTTGGATAATGGAATGAGATTGCAAATCATGTGGAGACAGTAAGCAGGGCAGTGTTAAGTGCAGATTAGTTGATGCCCAGTATTTTGTCCAACTTATGGAAATAATTTTAAAATGCAGAATCTGTAGTGAAAAAGCCTGCACAAGGTCATCCAGAGCTAAAACAGATGATCAACATTTGTCCATTATCACAAAGTACGACAGCTGTCTTATGATTTTTATGTGATCTCATTTTCATGGGTTGCTGTTTCCAGGAAGGATGCAAGTGGACTGTTTACAAGAAAATCTGCAGTTTGTGTCCCACTGAATTCTGTGCACAAGAGATTTCATTTTTCATTCTTTAGAGAAGATGACTTTGAACTGGAGATCAGTGAAAGACTTTTTTATTCACTAATGAGTCTTTTCAGCCTAACATATTATTTTCCACAAACATTAATATGAAGAGAACCATGATCCAGTATTTGTCCTCTAATCTCCGAAAAAGAGACCATAATAGCAGCAATGATTTGATGGTCTGGAAAGCATTTTATTGGATGGAGGCACAGAGAACATGTTTTTGTTAGAAAGTAAAAGAATGAAATCTTAGAGAACATAAATAGAGCTGATCTAGTTATGGATTTTTAGAAGATTAGTATGTTTGCTGAGGGGATTTGTCACACAAATCTCTAGACAATCTTATAAAGCATGTTTGGATGTTCTTGAGAGACAATTACAACTTGCCTTCCATTTTCAAAAACTATTTAGGTCCAGAATTGTTTGAGATTAGAACTTACTTTCCCAGAAAATCTTTAACTGCCTTATTTCCAGTATGAATAACTTTTCTTTGTTTAACTACAACCATACACCTTCTTAACTCATTTTTCTATTCATTTTTAAGTTTTAAAACTTCCAATGCTTAAGCATCTTGCATGCCATTTGTATGTATCATAACTATTGTAAGATAATTTTTTTATTCCATTAAAATTTAACCAGTATTTCTGGAGATATCTAAACAAAAATGAAAAGTCTCTTAATCTGAATACAGTTTACTTTTTATAATATCTAATTGAGTTGTTTCATTTTTATAGTGACTTATTACAAAACCCAACTATAGTTCCAGTTAAAATTTTAAAAGGACATGGAATAAGTTTGGACTGCTCATTTCATCCACAGAGACCTTGGGTGTTTTGTTCATCAAATAATTCAATAATATTGTATTCTTAAATTTTAATTATTCAGTTTATTTATGTAAATAAAGTTCTTTTATTTTGAGAGGTTCAATATTTTATTATTTATAAATTAGTGAAAATGGCAGGTTTTTTTAAGGAGCAATATTGAAATAAATTTTGAATTGAACAACAATGGTACAATGATCAATATATATATTTTTTGATCCATGGTCTGTTAAAAATTTTTTATTGCTGATGGAAAAGAAGAAGGGGGGGAAGTAACGTTATGATATAATAACATCATACTAAACTTTTTCTTTACAATGGTAACATTATGGTACCATGGTAAAAAAATTTATAATATAATATGTACTTGATTAAACTTAACATAATAAAGAAGTTATAAGATTCAAATTATTTATTATTACCGATATACAGTTTTACTTTTTTAAATATCATTCTTTTTTGGGAAAAGTTGAGCTCGTACGGAACTCATTCTCAAGTAAGTTTTTGTGGCATTTATGCTAAATAAAAACAAATTGTTCAATGAAATAAATATTCTTAAAAGGATTTGGAGAAAATAGGCAGAATTATTGTTACTTATATTTCATTTTACCATTACTTTATTAAAATGTTTTGTTCTGCTACAATTAAAATTAAGAATTCATGACATTTTTCTCTCTTCTGCTTTTTGTAACAGACCTTGGCTGCGAAATGATTAAAATCTAAAATCACATATCGATTTCATTATTCTTACATTAATGCAATTTTGATTTAAGATATTGATGTTTTGTATAAAAATTTCATGTATTGAATCACTAAAAAGGTTGCATAAGACCTATGGTGAATTGTGCTTGTTAAATACATAAGCATATGAATGGTATAAAGCATTCAGAGAATACTCAGAAGGGTAATTAGTTTGCCTCATTCTAGTTTACCTTCAAGAGCTAAGATGTACAAAAATCAAGAAGTTGGTGGTCAAAATTTGTCATATAACTCTCTTAAGAGATGGTGCAAGAAGTATCTTTAAATACTGTTTATAACATTTTGATATTTTGTACATGAAACTTCACAACAATGCTGGTTCCGAAAGAGCTCAATTTTTCCCAAAGAAAAACATCGAAAGAAGTTCGTTGAAGACATGATATCCCAATTTTCTACAGACTTCGTCTTCATGAAACACTTAATAACTCATGAGGAGACATGGGTTTATAAATATGACATGCAAATAATCTTGGGAATAGTTCTTCAAAAATGAGTCTGATTCCCTCGATTGAGGACATAAAAGAAAATTCGTTGAGGGAACTAAACACCATATTTCAATCACTCAATTAGCTATGACAAATGTATGGAGTATTGGATCAAGCACTGTTATAGTTATATTGAAATTGATGGGACCTATTTTAAGGTGCTAAAATAAATTTTTATAAATAAATTAATTTTTTGTGTTTTATTTAACAACTCTGGGTATTTTTTACACACGCCATTTTACACAGCAAAAATCACAATGATATTCACTACACATAAATTGTACAATTGTTTTTAGATATGTTTATAACCTAATTATTTTAAAACATTCAAATTTTCAAAAAAAAAAAAATCTGTCATGACATTTGTCTAATACAGTTTATTTTTGAATAAAGGTTCATAGAAATAATCTTCAAACTAATTTTCTTGATATCAATATTAATATTTCCCCACTAATTCATATATTTGACAAAAAGAAAGAATTCTACTTCATTATTGATAGACTTACACATTAAAAATTCAATATTAGCATCAAAATACATCACAATATCATTAATCAATGTTTCAGAATTAATTCGATTTGTAACAACACTAGTTTTAAACAGCAGCAAAGAAAATACTTTAGTACTCTTTTAAAAAATGGCCCCCATAAACTTTTCTACACCAGTACTTTAATCTCTAAATCTCCCAGCTTATTATTAAAAATATTTACCATAGTTTACAACTTGCATAAATTCACCAAACTGTGAGTATTTTTTCGAATGAATTTAAATTACTCCATCAATTTACACTACCATTTCACTTTCATATGCTGTTAATTAACAAACTCTAGCAACAGACAATAAATCCACTTAGATGCTACAGTATACAAATAATTGATCGTAGGCGGTCAAACAATCTCTCATTTAATGGGCATATTATAAACAGCCATGCTGTCTGAGTGTTTTTATTTATTTATTTATTTTTTATTATTTTTTTTTATACTGTACTTCACGACTCGAAACGAAGGTTATGCTGTCTATTTTGTGTTATTCGAGTATGTCTTTACTTTCATCCAGTAATCTTGTGAGCAGAAATAACATGGTTTATAATATTCTTGATAAAACTATCCTCATGGTGTTATAATTAATCTCTTTTATGATTTTTTGTGTGTGCGGGTGGGGAGACCGTTACTAATTTCTTACGGGTTTTCTAATTTCCTACACAATATGTTACACTCCCAATATATTTTATATAATTTTTTTAAAATTTATTTATGCTATTCTTCCCATTCAACCTTTTGATTTTTGTGTCTGTCTATTATAAATAATATATATCTATACATATATGTGTGTGTGTTTATATACACGGGGATGTTATAAAAAACTCGTTATATGAACCGTTCACAGAAATTGAACAAAATTTGGGTTTAAGGTATTTTGAGGTATTCGCTCAAGAATCGTGAAGAACAACAGTTTAACTCTTAACAATTGCGACACAAGATCGAGAATTTCAAATGGCAACACCTACTTTTTAAAATGGAATGCGATTTCAATAGCGAAAAACCATAAATAGCGTTGGAATGAAAGCAGTAGCACGAAAATCGTCGACGCTAGACAAGAGTTAAAAGAATAGAGAGAACAACTGCGGCGCTCATGAAATTATGACTCTGATTCCACCTATTGAAATTCCTTCGAACGAGAAGAAAACAAGGCATGCAGATTTCCTGGTTCATAGTAAGACACCGTCGTGACTGACGCTTTCACACTAGGTAAAAGAAAAGGCATTGTGAAATGCGTGTCGCGCATCTTGCTTTCTTGCACTCTGAACAACATGCCGCTTACAGAGAAACAACGATGAGAAATTATAAAGAATTATTACCTGGATGGACAAAATATCCTCTGAGGCATTGTTTGTCTACTACTGAAACCAAGGGGCCGAAGTCTGTTCTGTAACAGCTGTACGGGTCTTGATAAGCAAATTTGACGAAAATGGTTCCACAAGCGATCGTCCATAAAACGATAAGAAGTTCGGCAGTTGCTAAATTCTTCAGTGTGCAAGATTCTTTTCTCCACTTATGAGGCCCTTTCATCTTTCATTTTTAAGTTTGTAAATTACTTATTATGTTTGTTTATTATTCATATGTGTAGAATTTCTCCTTACTTGATTCAATGTTTTAGTGTTTACTGTTTTTAGAATAGTGTAATTCTGATTTTGCTAACAATTTGCCAGACTGAAGCCTAGTTATCCTATAGGAAAATCAGGCCCTGACCACATGTTTCGAGTTCGAGTCCCGGCAGTGCCATGGATGTTTGTAGTGGTTCGGAATCCACGTTAAACTGTAGATCCCGGTCTGTTTAGCGTGCGCAAGATGTCGTGCGCAAGATGACCGTAGAGCGACAAACCAAACCGTGTGTTTTATTATCAGATCCAGCGTGTTCATATTTTGCAATCGAGTGATAATCAACTATGGTTAGACTTTCGTGAATGAATTCCTCATCCGGGTTGACGATGACAACAGCTGGCCTGTACACATTCTGTGGACAGATCATTCCCATTTCTTTGACTGGTAACTTTCATTCGAAGAACTGCGCCCTTAATTTTTTATTATTATCTATATTGTTTATGTTGGATTAAAGTTGATCTTAATCAAATATGGATTGATACTATGAACAACAATCTGATTGATCTGATTTCAAAATTTATGAAGTTTTGTAGTTACATTGCAAGTAAATAAGGCAGTTTATTTCTATAGTTCTAATATTTTTGTTTTTTGTATAATTTTGTAACGCACCCAATAATTCTCAGGCACATTGTATTTTTGAATTTATGCCATTGTTTAATTTGTTGAATTTCTATTCAATAAATTTAAATTTGCGAAAATAAAATAATTGTTAAGTTGCTACTGTTGGAAAGTTTAATGAATTCTACTTATTATATAATTGATATATTACTTCTGTTACACTAGCTTGGTAAATTTTAATTTCATCTATATTTATTGTTAACAGTATGGATGTTTGTAAATTAATTTTTCAGCGAATGTGAATTAATCGTAGTGCACATTAAAAGATTAATATAGACATAGAATGTCACATAAGACCTTGAATTATTTAAAATTTATTTGACACTAATAGTTTAATTGATTGATTGCAAGAAAAAACAATTGCATTTCAGAGATCGCCATTAAGTAATTCGAGCAAATGATATTGACATCATGATTTTGAGAAGTAATTCTATAGTGAGATACATAATTTGTAAAGATATTTTATTCAAAATTAGTATTGTTTTGTGTCTGTGTATGACATTCTGTTTTAAATTGATGCATCTGTTGTCATATGCGTGAGTCATGCTACATATTAGTTTTGAATATTTGATCCTAATTTTTTACAAATCAAAAATATTTCATAAATACATAACAGGTGTGAGGAGTTGTCCAAAATATTTCCAATGCCTGAGTCGGAACTTTTATACGGACTTCTGACTCTTTTCCGTAATTTTATGTATTATGACATTAACTAATGGATTAAAAAAATTTGTGCAATAAATTCCATGACTTTTTGTTGAACTCTTATATGTATAAAAACATTTTTCATGACAAAGAATTTTTTTTACATACTTAAAGGAGTACAAATAGTACCAACTTAAAAGACCTTCTTATACACTTAAATCTGCTTACAAAAATATATATACTCTATTAAAGTTCGTTCGTTTCGTTCTAAAATTGCAATCACTTGTTTTATGCTTTGGACAATTATCAGCCGAAATATCAGAAATAAGAAAGATTCTGCAGAATTTCCCATTCCAATTTATTTATCCCATTAAGATACATGTGATATGTGTTCTTTCATTGCCATGCAAGAATAACCCTTTTCCATGTATGCAGGGCTGGTTTAATTCTTAATCTTGCTCGTTATGCTTAATCTTGAACACGTTTCTGTTATTATGTGAAGATAGCTATATTAATGTTTGGCCATGGGGAAGAAACTTGGTGGACAATGCCAGCCGATGTTCATCATGTTCAACGTTAATTTCTTGAATTTAGAAAGGAGGGTTTTGAATTCATGGTAATTAAATATATTTATGATAAGCTGATATATTTTGGAAGCTGATGTAGTAGATCCGTTTTTCATTTCACGATAGCATCTAATTCTGGAATGCTTATTTCTCTGGCAGAAAATAAACATTGACGTTTGTGATCTTGCGTTTTTCAGCAATTCATCGGCTGAATTTGAGTACTTTGTGTGGTAGATGCTCTTAATAGTAAGTATAATGTTCCGCAAGTCTTATCAATTGTGGACGATATGTATTCATTATAACAAACAAGCTCGGATTACTTTCTGATTTACAGACAATGCTAAAAAAACACTTAAAATTTTAACACCAAGCCAAAATCAATGAAACTTCTTACATGGCAGTATAACCTATCTAAAACTATCAAAAATAGATATATACATATTAATACCCTTATAGGGATTTTTGCAATTCGCCTTCTGAAAAAGTGAGCTAATTTTTCTAGTTATCGGATACATTATTACCCAATACCTTATTCACCATGAAAAATTTAAGTCTTATTTGAAGCGATTTCATTTCCGTATCCATGACTTCTGTAAATATTCAATTTCCGGATATTTAAAATTTTGAGTATACTATTTTTCTATGCTCGAACATGTGATGTAAGTAAAAAATTTTTTTACTACTTCTGAAAGAAATTAGCCAGTAAAAGTTAGTAGTATTGAAAATCTGTCTTCTTGGCAATTATGAACTTCATTATATCGTCCATTTATAATTATTATTCTCAATTATTATTTATTATTACTCTCAATTGTAACTTTATTGATGTATCTCTTATGTAATTGATAATGTTATTTATATTATAATTTTTTCCTTTTTTTAGTAATTACATATTTTTCTACATTGCAAGCATTTCTCATAATAAGTTTTGTTTAATACATATTTTAACTCACAAAACAATCCTCCAAAATAAAACTAGAAAGGTTCTTACAAAATTTTTCTTACCATTCCAGTTCCCAGGACCAGTGAAGTGAGATTTTGGCAAATAATTTATTCTCTTTCAATTACTTTTATTAAGCATATTAATGACGAGATGATACAAAAATTTACAGACAGACATACAGACAGAGAAACCGCATCTTAGCGCGGCTAACTACTAACAAGCAAGTTTCTAAAAATTCAGCGCGCGAAAAAAAGTTCTTTAACCGAAGCACGGCCGGTTACAGTTAAGAACGGAAAAGCGTTCGCGTGACATACAAATCAAAAAGTTCCAGTTCGGCATCATTTTCGACAACATATATCTCTAAGCCTCGTGTTTTATAATATGTTTCCGTGAAGATTGATTGATGATTCAATACATCTCTCATAAAAAAAAATTAAACTAAAATTCGCACGTGAATTTCAATTTAACATTTGTGAACATACTCTATTTCACCGGATTGAATTGAACTGTGAAAGGCTGTAACTGTATGAATTTTCATAATATCGTTAAACTTATTGAAAATGCTGCAATAGTGACCTCTGCTGAGCTATGGCTCACTCAAATTATCTCCTTAGTAACTAAGAATAAAATTCTGATTCTTTAAAACAATTGATGCAAACACCATTATGAAATTTTATTAATTCAAATTAAATAACGGGAGGTACGGGGGACTTCAACTCCCTAGGCACTCCTTAAAGAAAACAACCTTTGACTTTGTTGCAATAGTGATTGGATTTATTATGATCCTCCTAGTTTTTTAAGTCCTTAAACAAATGTTTGTCACGTTTGTTGTTAAAAGAGCAACCAACTTTACCTACCAGACGCAGGAATATACCAATGTTTAATAACCTCAAGTCAAATCATGAATATCGTAGTTACGATATTACTAGAACATCATCCAAGGTAAGAAAATGAATACATGAACATTAGAATCACCTAAAATATCATAAAATAGTCGGGCCTGAATGGCCGAGTGGCTAGCGCTCTAGCGCTCGGTACCACAGGTTTCGGGTTCGAGTCCCGGTGGTGCCATGGATGTGTGTAGTGGTTCGGAATCCACTTTAAACCGTAGGTCCCGGTCCCAATAGGATCGTTGAGTGTTGCGGGGGCATTGTTACTCCGCGTCCGTAGCTTATCTTCCAAGTTACATGCGCCCCCTGTGTAATGCAAAATGAGTAACGTCTGTACAGCGCTTGTCTTAAGCATCCAAGACGTCCATGCCTGTTTGCCAGCTGCATTGAAAAAAAAAATTATAATATAGTCATGGTTTTCTATTAATTAAGTTGCAACATTCGTTCGGTATTCTAGTTTAATCAAGTGAAGCCTGATGGCTGAATGACTGGTGCTCGATGCCCTAGGTTTCGGGTTCGAGTCCCTGCGGTGCCATGGATGTTTGCAATGGTTCGGAATCCACTTTAACTCTTAGGGCCCGGACTAATATGACTGTTGGCCATAAGGTTGACAACCTTACAGCGTAAGAAGAAAACATTTCCTGTTTCGGAATCTGCTAGTAGGCAGACGGCTGTGATTCAACATAGACTGTAATGCCGTGGAGTTTGTTAGATAGTTTAATCAAGTACCAATATGAATTCACTTTCAAATTGTGTTTTTTTTCCTTGTATTTATTTTTTCTGATTTTACTTTCACGAATTTCGACAAAATGCATAAATTCTTTGAGTTCTTCGGAATTTTTTTTTTTTTTTATGATAATCATGCAGTTTTGCCATCATTTTCTGTTTTGAATTACAGGTCTTTGTCCACATTTCACTCAATAACGGCTTTAATTTTCCATTTCATATATTTAGCGATATCATGGACATTATGCAGAGTAAACATTGATTCACACATAATTTAAAAAAAAAAAAATGCAATTGGCCACTTGCATTCAGCTCTCTCAATCTAAAAGATTTGAGTATTGGCAAAAAATTTTTCCGAGAATTTTCTAAGTTGAATCAATATAATCTCCCGTAATAGGAATGCATTTCTGGAAATCTTCATAAAATCCACTAACCTACGTATTAAGTATTGCATATGCATGAATTAAGTTGTGAGGTTTTCTAACAGGTGGCGTAATTAACATTATTATTAAATGAATTAGATTGACAACTTACTTTGCATTAAACAGTTGTCCTGAAATAGGCTTTGGTGTTTAGTATGCATAATTCCTATCATAGTTTTATTGATCTTTGAACATATTGTATGCTCACTTTTGGCGGGGTAGGGTTGTCTGTCCTACGCCCAACGCCCTAAGTCATATTTGACCGGGACCTACTGTTTAAAGTGGGTTCCGAACCACTATAAACATCCATGGCACCGTCGGGACTCGAACCCGAAATCTGGGCACTGAGGGCCAACTTTTATAAAACTTACCAAAACTAAAAAAAATGTTTTTTTTTTTTTTTTCTGTAATGGACTATGATGGGAATAGAAATATTATAACCTTAAATTTTTTTAGAAAATGTTTTATTTTACATGGAAATTAGTTCTTTTTAATTAAAAATTATTGAAGTTTAGTAAATTATGTATATCTACTAAAACTCTTAAAAAAAAATGAACACTTTTTTGAAAAAGTGTTCAAATGTTTGAACACTCATTTGATAAAAAGAAAATTATTTGTGTTGTTTTTAAGCATTATTTATCAATTATATTAATGAATGAAGTTAAAAAGAGTAATAGAAACCTGCAAATAAACTCTTATATTTAAATAAAAGATAACGAAGAAAAATAACATTTCTTTCAGGAAACCATTTTATCTTTCGATTACTGTTGCCAAACGTCTCTGTTGATAATTATTTTACAGGGAGAAAATCGTTTTTCTTTTATCTCAGGAAACAGTTAATCCTTCTGCCTATAGATGGCGCTGCACTTTTAATCAACTTCACGAAATGTGATTTTTATAGCTGTCTGATCAAGCCGACACGTCTCTTTAATTTCTGATGAGGGCGGAAATCTTTCGCTCCGAAAAACCGTTTAACTGTGCAATTTCTCGTAAAGAAGTTTAAGAGACATCTTGTAAAACCGCAGTTTAGCGATAACTTCTTAATTAAATTTGCATCGAAGAACGGAACTTTATTACCGTCTTTTCCCCCTTTAAATTCTTATTTTATTGCTTCGATTTTTTTCTCTTTTTTTTTTTTGCAAGGATAAGCATTTTAGATAAAAAAGAATTCATAAAACGAAGTTCGTTTTTTTAATTTGATAAGTCGTAACAGTAATATTTTTTGTGAATTTAGAATAAATCTAGTATGTAATAGAAGTGCATACTGATTTAAATATTACATTTATTGAATAACTTCCATTTAGCTAAATTAGCGTTACGTACATTTATTTTTGAAGGAATTTTTTTTATTCGTGATTTTTACTGTAAAAATTATTTTCACTGCATTTATAGAAAAATTATTCTATGAATATCATTGTTTAAAAGAATTCAAAATAATAATTAATAAGAATAATATGTTTTGCTGATTTTATATTTTTAATGTTATCTTGTATAAAAACTAATTTAATATAATTTAACAAATTTCATTGTATACATTGCTAACAAGTGAAATGACCCGCCATTACCATGCTTTGCAGTTACTGTATATAAAAATAAGTAGAAGGTTTTCTCTCGAACATTATGTGCGGCCTGATGGCTAATTGTTTGGCGCTGTGTCCTTTGGTACCACACTTCAGGTTTCGACTCCTGGCGGTGGCATGGATGTTTGTTAGTGGTTTGGAATCCACGTTAAAACTGTAAGTCACAGTCTAATTAGCCCAAAATGTGTACAAAATGACCGTAGAGTGACAAACCAAACCTGTACATTATGTAGATTTCTATAAAAAGTCTTCTGAAAATTTTTGTTCTTGAAAAGGAATAGCATTCATGATGTACTCTGTAGAGAATTTGTGAACAGATCAGTGATATCAGCACTGATCAGTGAAATCATCATAGTGCAACACCCTATCTTTTAATTCCTGAGCCCTACCCGTGTGAAATGTTAGAAGAAAATGTTCTAGCGCTACCTTTGACAAACTGCCTTACATGCCCCTTCAATTTTTCCTAGTACAAAATTTTGATATTTTAATAAATTTTTGTTTTGGAACATGATCAATATTGTTATAGATTTTTTAATTTTAAAATTAACTTATTCAGACTGTTTGAACTAAAAGTTTTATTCAAAACATTTGCAATTAATCAGTACATAAACCACTGATTCTCAATGTGGGGTGCCGATAGTGGCACTTATAACGATTAATGTGTGTGTGTGTGTGTGGGGGGCACTTATTAAAAAAAAAGGTGATATAAGATGGGAAAATTAAAAAAAAAATTACCCATCGTTTTACCTGTTTTTGAGACGGCTGTCAACAGATCTGTCTGCGAAAACAAATACCTACAATTAATCTAGGAGCCGTTATCAAATATTTTAATTTCGTTTCTTTCTGCATATTTAGGGAAATGTTAACCTTAGTTCAGCCACGCAGTTTTAATAAAAACGAATAAAATTAAAAATCGAATGCCTGAATCGCGGGGATTCAAGAAAATCACTGATTTAATTGGTAACTAACTAACTAACTCCTCAGCACTACATGTCCTTGTCGGGCCATGGCAGGGATCAATGTTTTCTCTTTTTACTGGATGGAGATGTCAGTGGATTCAGAACCACTACAAACATCCATAGCAGAGCTCGAACCCGAAACCTGTGGTAGGCAGCACGAGTCACTCGGTCATCAGGCTTCTGACTGAAGTAGTGCGGATGATTAATTCTTTGCAGTAGAATAATTGAATAATTTTTAATGTTATTCGCCATTTATATTTTCATATTATCTTTCGTTATTTTAATTTTCTATAAGTAACGTGGATGTTGCTGTAGTGAATTTTAAAAAATAATTTTAAAATTTCAATTTTTAAGGTGCCTTAATTGACAACATCTTTATTTGAGTTTTAAAACATAGGCAAATATATCGATACAAAAATGGACACAAATTTTTTACTACATATTCCTTTGTGTTGCTTAATGAAAGTAGATTTCTAGGGGAACGTTGAATTTTTTTTTCTTCTAAACGGGGGTGTTGAAACAATAATTCCTGCTGTTTGTTAGAAAATATTTTTCATTAAAGATTCAGAAACTGGCCTAATGTCGTGAAAAATATCAATATTTAATGCAAGAAAGCTGCTAGAAATTATATTTTAGCAAAACATAATGAATCGTTATTTATGCGGTTTCACTAGAACTTTTCGGAAATATTTCATTTTTTTTATTATCTAGAGAAGTGGTAGTTAACTTAGTGTCTATCGCTCACTAGTGGGCGTTCCAGATTTTGTGGTGGGCGGTAGGAATTTTGACATTTACTGAGGTAATTTCCTTTTTTTAAATTTAATTGATTTTTTTAAAAATATGGAAATAGAAGAATTTCCAAGTATTGTTTAAAAATTCTTATTGCTGTTGTTATCGTGTCCATGGATTTAAAATATAATTATCAATATAAAAGTTAGATCAAGTCAAAAGTCTTCTCGATAGCGGCTAAAAATGCCTATTTTATCCAAATATGGGGAAAATGACATTCAATTTATTGATATCTTTCTATACTTAATATCTCATGGAATCAATTTTTAGTGCTGTTAATGATATTATAACCAAAGAAAGAAACTGTTCGAATATTTCCGAAAGACAAAACGAATCCAATAAATACAAAACTGACCTCTTTCGGATTGTCTGTTAATAGAAAAATTGGAAATTTACTTATCATAATTAATGACAATCAAAATATTTGGATGTGGAGGGAATTAGAAAAAAATAAAGCATTAAAATGTCAAAATGCATTAAATGTTCCGATCAACCATCTTCTATATGTGCTTTCATTCTATTGTGACAATTTCTGACTCATAATTCAAACAACGGTGCATACTCGTCGATGACAGTCAATTTTAAAGTTAGATGCCAATTTTCTATTTTAAACAGCTATTGGTGTATGTGTGTAATTGAAGGGGCCTGAATGGCCGAGTGGCTAGCGCTCTGGCGCTCGGTACCACAGGTTTCGGGTTCGAGTCCCGGCGGTGCCATGGATGTGTGTAGTGGTTCGGAATCCACTTTAAACCGTAGGTCCCGGCCCTAATAGGATTGTAGAGCGTTGAGGGGCCATTGTTACTCCGTGGCTGATCTTCAAGTTACACGCGCCCCCTGGGTCATGCAAAGTGAGTAGCGTCTGTGCAGCGCTTGCCTTAATGCATCCAAGACCAAGCTGTCTAGGTGTTTGCCAGCTGCATTAGAAAAAAAAAAAAAAAAAAAACTGTGTAATTGAAAGACGATGCACTTTAGATGAACTGTACATAAAAAAAAATTGCAAACAATAGCATAGCAAACTAACTATTTCAAAATTCTCTTTTTCTGATTCTGAAAATCGCATTCAAAACTTGGCGACTAAATCCTTTCATTAATCAATTTAGGATAGGTCTTATCATAATAAAATACAACGATAAAACTTTAGCTTGATTGTTCAAATTTCAAAAGGAAATCCTACATGTTTGAAGAGTTGAATACAACCTTTATATCAAAGCTACAAATGAAAAGAACGTCAAAGATTATGCTTTAATCGTAATCGATTATTCAACTTTTAGCTACTCACATTTTATAACTCATGTGCCTTGATCTCTGATCAAATATATTAAAAAAGAACAACTAGTTTTAAAAGTGGGCCAACAATGACGCATGGTTAAATTATTTATTTATTTAGATGCTTGTGAGCATCGGTGGTTCAGTGGTAGAATGCTCGCCTGCCACGCGGGCGGCCCGGGTTCGATTCCCGGCCGATGCATGAATTCTTTTTCGCCAAATAGATGTTTTTTGCAGTAATAATTGAAATGCAGAAAAATTTCTAAGCAAGAACCCATTATTTCTTTTTACTTGATAGATACATTCCTAAAAATTACACATAAAAAGGGGGAATAGCGTAATTTGGCTAGTTTTGGTTAATGAAATATATAGTTTCAAAATAATAATGATTTATTATTTATTAAAGTTATATTTAATTATTATTATATTAATTATTATTTATATTTAATTATATGAAAATAATTATTATTTATTATTTCTTTCTAATTTTTTTATTTTATTTAAGGATTTTTTCTAATTTCGATGTTAATATATAATAAAACTAGTTAGTATATAATAGCAGTTAGAAATCAAAGTTAGAAAAAATTCTGTAAATTAAAAAAAAAAAAAAAAAAAAAATGGACAGAAATAATAAATAATAATCCATAGGTTATTTTGGAGCTATTTATTTAATTGACCAAATTCCATACTAGTTAAATAAATACAAATACAAATTCCATCGAAGTTACCTATAATCAATCATCTTTGCGTATAATTATTTTCATATCATCTGAAAAATACTTAGTTTTAGATGGAAATTTTTTCAAAAAAAGTGGAATTCAAATGGAATCATCTGAGATATTTTATTTTTATCTGTTTAGCAATTTTTTCAGCTACTCAGGAACTTCGATTCATGCTTTATACATTTGGGCAGATACTTAAGTGATATAAGTCACCTTTTAGTATTTTATGAGAATTCAAATTATGACGGGTAAAATAAGTTTAACAAAAACCACTTTTAGTATTGCAATGAGTTAGTTTGGTTTTTAAGATTATTAATTTTAATTCCTTTTTTTGAAAAGACAACCCCCCTCTTTTTTTTTTAATTAAAAAGAAGGATAATAGAAAATATTTCTTAAACAATTAGTAGAGACATTTTATTTAAAGGATGCAATTAAAAATTTTCAGGACAGTGGACTCTATTTAATAAATAAAATTATTGTTGCATCCCATTTAACTCTCAGAGAAGTATTAGAGTATGCTAAAAAATACTGAAAGAAAATAAATGTTTTTTTATTTTTTTAGCAAAATTTTTGTGTTTAAGTGACGTAGAAATTTAATTTCCTTCTTTATATATTGGGGCTGATAGCTAGTTATATGTCCTCTTTTACACTCATGTCCATAATTTAAGGATAATGCAGAATCACACAGAAATTGAACTCTAAAATAAAAATTTCACCTGTAGAATTATCACACACATCTTGAAGAAGAATATGCAAATTACAGGAAAACACCAGATGGCGCGGATAGTACGTCACAATGACAAGAGTGTAAGAGAGGCGTATATAAGGAATGGTGGCAAAGAAGTAAAATTGTTCACAAGCGCTTTAAAAGCCTTACAGTGCAATAACCGCATAGTTATGGCACAAAGGAAGCATTTGGATGATTTTTTACGTGGTAGAATTATCGGACGACTGGAATGTGGACGTACCCAGCTGGAAGTATCCGAGGAACTTGGAATCGCCCAGAGTGTCTTCTCCAGGCTTTGGCAACGATTCCAAGATGATGGTAATGGGAGTAGATGTTACAGCACAGGTCGCCCCCGAGTTACAACGCCGAAAGAGGACCGGTATTTAGCAGTTACTGCCAAAAGAAACAGACGGAGCACAGCGTCAGACCTGTCTCGTCAGCTCTCTTCAGCTACCGGTACGTCAGATGTGTTCCACTTACCGCAACTCACTGTCGCCTGCGATTAACCTGGAGTAGAGAGCATGCATTGTGGACACCGCAACAGTGGTCTTGTGTGATGTTTTCCGACGAGTCCAGGTTTAGTTTGCAGTCTGATTCTCGCCGGACTTTCATATGGAGAGCGCCAGGTACCTGTTACCACCAAGAGAACACCATTGAACGACACCGTTACGGTGGTGCAGGATGGCTGGTTTGGGGAGGAATTATTCTTGGATCCAGAACTGACCTGCATGTTCAGAGTTTAACGATGACAGGCCACATCTATCGGTATGTCATTCTGGAACAACATATACGTTTGTTTCGGGGCGCCATGGTTGCTGAATTTCTGTTTATGGATGACAGCGCCCGTCTTCACCGAGCAAGCATTGTAGACGAATGCCTTCAATTGGAGGATCTCCCGTATGGATTGGCCAGCATACTCACCGGACTTGAATCCAATAGAGCATGTGTGGGATATGCTTGGCGGCCGACGAATTGCAGCCCGTCAACCCCCTCCCACCTGTCAACCGGAACTTCGGAGGGCATTGCTTGATGAGTGGTGTAATATTCACCAAGATCAGATTGATAATTTGATACTCAGCATGCCTAGGCGTTGTAAGGCCTGTATTGCATCATCCGGGAGACATACTCCATATTAACCATCATACTAACCATGTTATACTGTATTTTGCAAACAGGTTCTTTTTTGAAATTTGCTCCAGGGAGTAAAAATCGCAATTTTTATTAATTATGTCAAACATATAGCATCTTTTTTGCTCTTTACATTTTGTTTAATAAATAGACTTTACAAATAAGTCAAATTTGTTTTGCTTCTGTCTCTTTCTTTGCCTGAACTTCATTATCCTTAATTTATGGACATGAGTGTAATATTCTTTGTGAGAGAATAAGTTATGTGGAGTGTAGCATTTTTTTTCTCACGAGAAGAGTTTTGGCATTTCATTCCCAGGGGAGACGAATGTATGTATATAATAACAACCCATCACTCAAATTTGACAGCAGACAAGCAGTATTGTAGGTAATTATATTACATGCAATTAGTGTTTTCTACTAATGAGAACAACTTGTTACTCAAATCTGACAGCAGATATTCGGTATCATGTATAATGAGACTCATGAAATTAGCGAATGTCTGTGCGATCTTCACAGGTCGAAATAATTACAGATTGAATATTTACTACACCGTGGGTTGTTCCATCGTAATTGGGAATAGTTCACTAGCTGAGAAATGTCTGTTTCAATGAGAAGTGAGGTAAGCTGACTTCTCCATCCCAACAGTATTGACATAATTCCACTTCGATAAGAAAAAAATAAATAGAAAAATAACGTAAGTGAACATTCCTTCATTTATGCTGGTGAATTGTTGATAATTCTCTAGTTCTCATTAAATTAAACAACCTTAAATAAAACTATCTTCTGATTTTTAAAATTTCTTCAATTGGTTCAGATCACATTCAATGCAAAAGCTTTCATCAAAATCTAAAAATCTTAAGCAATGTTACTTATCATATGATTTTTAAAAAAATAATATTGAATTGTGATGAGTATTATTGAAATGCGATTAGATTCATAGTCTGTGCGTCTATGCTAAAATATTAAAGCCACCTAAGAGCTATAAAGAAGTAATTTAAGAAGGCAATAAAATAAAAGAAGTTGGTTTTGAAACCATAAATGCTTCGGACCATGCTTTGTTAATCATTTGATTACCTTTGGAACGTACGGAAAATAGAAGATTTATTGGACTTTTATGAGGGTACGCCTGATGTCTGTGTGTGCAAGTAAAAATATTAATGAAAATTACTCTCCTTGTCAGCTGTCCACGTCATTCAGTAGCTATGTACCCCTGCTAAAATATTAAAGCCACCTGAATTGATCTTGAGGTGATAAATTTCTCCTACTATTTTCTATCAAACAGTTCATATCTTCGCAAACATAGAAAAAGATGAAGAATTCATTGGACTTTAACAAAAGAGCCGACTATGATATCTGTATGAGTGAGTAAAAACATCTCAAAAATTAACTTTTTACAGTGTTATGTAGTTAAAACTATTGTGAAGCCACTTAAATAGGTTGGTCTTGAAGTGATAAATGTCTGGTATCATGCTCTGTTAAACAGTTGATATTTCTCCAACAAAAGAAAATGTGTTGATTTGCCGGACTTTAACAAATGAACCGACAATGATGTCTGTGAGGATGAGTAAAAATATTTTACGAAATATACATCCTGTCAACTATCCATGACATGCAGTAGTTAACATGCATTAAAGATCGAAAATAAGTTAAATAATTAGCTTGAGACAAAACTTTGATTTAATGAAGGGATCTTAAAGACAAATGTAAGAAGAAGCTTTGTTTGTCTTGTACGTGCAAGATGGGCTTCTGGGATTGTCTTTACCACTGAATTTAGTAACAGTGGTGGAATGAATGTATTCAGACACAATTTGTCTGATATTTTTGTCTGTAGGAATGTGGTACGATCGTAATATTTGTGTACTTATGTTTATTTCACTGGTATAAAATCCTGCAGCAGGCATCTAGTCATGTAAGGTCATGCTGTAGGCATCTAGTCATGTGGACTAGTCATATAGCTCATGCTGTAGGCATGTAGTCATGTGGACTAGTCATATGTAGATAATACTGTAGGCATCTAGTTATGTTGACTAGTAAAACAGGTCATGCTGCAGGCATCTAGTTATGTTGACTAGTAAAATAGGTCATGCTGTAGGCATCTAGTTATGTTGACTAGTAAAATAGGTCATGTTGTAGGCATCTAGTTATGTTGACTAGTAAAATAGGTTGTAGGCATCTAGTTATGTTGACTAGTAAAATAGGTTGTAGGCATCTAGTTATGTTGACTAGTAAAATAGGTTGTAGGCATCTAGTTATGTTGACTAGTAAAATAGGTTATGCTGTAGGCATCTAGTCATGCTGACTAGTGATGCTGTAGACATCTAGTCATGTAGTCAGCTTTTTTCCATTTTGTCAGATTTTGGACTATTGAGGAGTAAAAGAAAGTAAAAAAAACGGAGTTATGTAAGAACTTATAAGTCTAGACTATCGAAGAGAAAACAATATATATATTTTTTTCAATTATTTTATATTTAGTTCACGAACTCTTGGAACGTTTCAAACTATTTAAAAAAAAGCCCATGTCACTGGAATATGTGAGAACTTCTCATCCTTTTTTTTTGAAAGTATTTTTCTGTCTATGGATTTATCATGCACATCCCTAATCTAAA
Organism: Caerostris darwini; assembly: GCA_021605075.1. NCBI lineage: Eukaryota > Metazoa > Arthropoda > Arachnida > Araneae > Araneidae > Caerostris > Caerostris darwini. Next base: position 211,162 of record BPLQ01008461.1, on the reverse strand, counting down.
CATAAAATTTTGGTTCAATTCGTTTACTAGATTTTGTATTTAGCTCTTTTACTTATTTATTAGAAATATAAAGCATTATTTTTGTAAAATTTATGTCTATCATAGTGAATTAAAACCTTTTTAATTAATAAAATAGTACAAGCTAATTCTTCGTATGATCATTTTAATTATTATCTAATAATTCCCAAATATTTTATTAGTTTGGAATTTATTATTGTTTATATATATATAGATATAATCCTTAAATAATATGACATATATTATATAATCCTCAAATAATGCGACATTGTATTTGTTTGCTATTTAATTGTGACGGCTGTTATAGAATCAATCTTTCAACATCATCCAATTTTCGGCACGTAATAAAATTAGAACAAAATTAAATGGCTTTAAAATGGGGACATTCAAAAGACTGCTTATCATTTCGAAATTAATTTACCACGGTTGAATATTTATCGATTTTACAAAGTTCCTCTAATGAAGCGAACATAGAACTTTCCCGTTTTCTCCTTGTCTGAGCCGGAACAAAACAGAAAGCCCCTTTGCAGAATTTACATTAAATCTCCATTGCGCTGTTTTGTTCTCTCAGGAGAACACTTAAAACAATTGATGTTGCAACCTTCACTGAAGGGTTCCGGAGATCCTAATTTATTTGTCATTTTATTTAAATTAGTGCTTATTTCGAGTTTAGATTCAATAGAGATGAATCAGCAACTACAAAATTGGATGCACTCAATGGACGTGCATGTACTAGAATCAATACTGAAAGGAAACAAATTAAGTTGGAAAGAAATGATCTCAGTTTTAAAATAAAATTAATTTAAATCGTTAAAATTTTCACTATTTCAGTAAAAAAAGTATAAAATTCAGTTTTTCAATTCCTTCTATTAGCTCACCCTCTCCCAATATATATCTTGTTCAAATTTTCAATCGTTAATAAAATACTCTTTATTCATCCACTCAAGTTTAAATGCATTTTGTTGATCTTGTAGTGGATGACACTGGATGTTAATGCAGTTTTTTCAAATATTAATTCTGTAATTAAATTTAATTGATACATTTTATTTTTTTTTAGAGTTAAGTTGCATGTATCTACCAATAGATGGCGCCAGATAAACTTAAAAAAAATGAATGAAAATTATTTATAAAGGACTTTTTGCAATATAGTGGAAAAAAAGTAGGAATTGATTAAAAAAATTTTTTTTTATATTACTTGTTTTGCATAAAGACACTAATGATATCTATTAAAATATCATGGATAACATTAAAAAAAAAGAGTTTATTAACGACACGTGTTTGCTGAAGTGTGTATACCAAGGATACTTATGCGCATGCCACACGGTGTATTTTATTCTTTCAACGTGAATAAAACTCATACATTAAGTTTATGAAGTACATGACTTTCTGCGAACTTACTTGAGAGGAAAAAAGTCCTGCAGCAACAATTAACTGTCCTCATTAGTTCCCACGAAATAAACAATAAAATTAATACAATTCAGCTGTGGAAAATAAATGTTAGGCGTGCGCACAGCAGTATACTTATTATTTGAGTGGCAAAGGTAGTTTGTTTCATGCTGAAATAGCGAAAAAATCCCGTGTGATTAGGCCTTTAGACTTAGGAAAAATACATATATAAGATAGACTGAATTCAATCTAGTCCTTCGTCCCCTAATTTTATCATTCGTCCCCTAACTTTATCAATCGTTGGGCAAAATCACTGGAAATTTAAGTTAATCACTGCGTTCTCCAAGTTGAAAGAGTCATCGTAAGTACTTATGGTAAAGTGACACTTCAGGTATTTAACTGGACTTCATTTCTCGAGATGACGCTTGCATATATACGAAAAAAGATGACAATGCGTATATGGCTTTTATATATACGAAAAAGATGATGGTAATGACATTAGATCAAGAAGTTCATTTACAAGTGTCATATTTCTTGTTACACGCTGAGTTGAAATGCTTAATTTATTATTTCTTGGTAATTTATATTGAAGTACTATTTAGATAAATACATAACAATATTTTGTACCCATTTTTAGACTATTTATTTTTTTAAACGATATACAGAAATTTTATCAATTCTTCTGTTATAATAATACCATACCATATTATACAGTATTAAATGAGTATTGGTATGTTCAATTACATTGTATAAATTTTAAATTCTAAAATATTCTCTAGTAAAATATTGTTAGTAGTAATTAAGTAAATCATTTCATGCCCAAGTTGCAGCTATCTGGATGATAATGATTGCAGCTGAAAGAAATATATATGATTTTTTTAAAAGATCTCTCGAAACATTTTTACCTAGAATTTTGGTTTAATTCGTATAACATGAATAAGCAACTACTATTTACAAAAATTTGACTTGCTGACCACAACTTACTTATGCATTACAATTTTAAAAATTAACGTATGCATTACAATTTCATAATTTAATTCATACTTCATAGCTGTTCGATATCAACTATTAATATATCAGCTGATGGGGAAAAAAATAGGGAAAAAAACCGAGCGGATCGCTTTTTCGTTGTTTTGGAACTGTGCCAGACGACAGCACTATTCCCTCCTGCCCAATTACCTCGTCGAGTTGAGATCGTAAACACCTGGTCCCATTTGCCAATTTACAAACGATTGTTTAGAGAGCTTTCATGGCTTGTCTTGTGAGAACTCTTTAAACGGCAAGAAATCGCCAATAAAATACTATTAACATATCTCCTAGGGGGAAAAAAAAAAAGAAAATGTTTTTTATACAGGGTTAAAGCCGATGCTTTATTATAAGCAAATTTAATAAGTATTTTTTGATTATTAACTTCTTAATCCAAAAGATATGTTAATTTATGTGATTTTGAAAATTACTTAATTAAAATAATTAATTTTTTTCCAATTTTGTATAATGTTAGTTGCTTATAGTTTTCTCTTTCTAATAAAGTTTTAGAAATCTAAATGCCATTTGAGTAATCAGAAAGAGAGACATTATGAATTATCTCTACAGTTTAAGTAGAAATTTTTCGTAAAGATAATTAGATAGAATAATTAGTCAATTTAAAAAAAATGATAATTACAATTATCGACATTGGTTTTTTTACTTATAACAACTCTAGCCGAATGAAATTTTACAACTTTAATTGTTATCTACTAAATAAATGATAAAAATATTCCGACATGAATATTACAAGCTGTGAATGTATATACACAGGGCAATCAGTTGCTGAGTGACTAGATGGTGCTCGGTCCTACAGGTTCCGGGTTCGAGTCAAGGCCATGGATGTTAATGTCTTGGTTCCACTTTAAACCGTAGGTCCCTGTCTAATATGTTGGGCATAGGGTTGATAACCATAGCCCGTAGAAAGTCAGCGTCACGGAGCCACTTACGAGTACTTCATCACAACAGAAGCTGCACCTTCTTTCCATGTGACCACACGGGTTCTTAAACTTGGTCTAGATGTTGCTGTCTGCTAAATGGGAAAAAAAAATCCAAACATGAACTCTGTCACTATGACAGTTTTTAAAAACCCACAATTCCTTTTTTATAATCATTCCAATTATTTGGCCATAAGTATATATTCAACTGGATCAAGTGACAGTCTCTCTAGAACTTAACTTCCTGACAGTAACGACTTTTAAGTCAAACCAACAAATCCTCAACTTGTGGTGTATATCCAGCAATCTTTTCTGAGGCACTCACTAAGAAGATACTCTCACTCTCACAAAACACTAAAAATACCCCCAGTAAGAAAACACTCTCACTTTCACAAAACACTAAAAATACCCGATAAGAAAACACTCTCACAAAACACTGAAATACTCACTGAGAAAATTACTCTCACAAAACACTGAAATATTCAATAAGAAAGCTCTCTCACTCTCATAAAACACCGAAATACTCACTAAGAAAACACTGAAACATTCAGTAAGAAAATATTCTTACTAAACACTGAAACATTCACAAAACACTGAAACACTCTCACACACTGATACCCTCTCTCATATTTTAAATCCATGAAACCTAAATTCTCAAAATAAATATTGTCCATAATACATGAAATATGATACATTATATGAGCAAACATTAATAAGATTATATAACATAAGCAACTTATCATAATTAAACATGATTATATGATTAAACAGGATTATATAAACAACTGAACTATTGGAATTTCAACGTTCACTATTCCTATGTTTATGTCTTTCCGAAATACTCGCCTCTTATGGTCTGTCCATCTAACGAAGAAACGGAGCGTCCCAGAACTAGACAAAAGAATCAATACATTTAGGAAGATGTTTCTTTATCGACTAGCCTGGTAATTTCTTGTTTACCCTTTCATTAGAAAAAGGATTTCAGCAAATAAGTAGATGTACTTTCCTTAATTACATAGCCGTGGAAGATGCGGCTGTAAAGTTCTCTTGCTATAAAACCTCGATGCAGACGTCCGATACAGCGACTATCTTCTCAATGTACCCACTCAAGGGTAAACTCAATCTCTGAGAATGTAATGGAAAAAGTGGTGTCTGAATTTTCCCAATGGTTAGTGTCCGAAGAGATATATAGAAGCTATTTTAGGATATAAAATTTACTCCTCTTGCACTTAATAGTTTTGATTTTAGTTTATATTAACTGAATAGATGAATTAATAGAAACACGCACGTAATTTTTATTTCTGTGACTGGATGTGTTATACGGTTACAGAAAATAAACCATTTTATTTTTTTAAATGAAATATTTAAAATCTATAAATACTGATTATTTTAAATCAAAGTATCTAGTTGATAAACATTATGATAATAATGAAGTGCAAGCAAATTTCTATATGGAACTCAGCAAACGAATATGAAAACCATTAAAAATATTTAGATAGCTAGAATAAAGGTTATAAGGAAAAATAAAAACAATAGACGCAAGAGAGAGAGAGAGTTACCAGAAGCGGAGTATCAAAATGTCCCTAGGTACGAAAATCTTTTCCAATTTGTAATTCTTTTTTGAATAGTAAAAACATTCCTAGTGCCGATTGGAGCGGAAATTTATCAGAAAACGATTGAATTTTTATTTAATTGGGATTGTTTAAATTATAAGGATTTTTTAAAAATTTTACTACGTAGTGATTCTGTTAAGTTTGAAATTGCATCACTTTCTAGTTTGGAACATCATAACTTGTTTACACCACTTGACTTAAATTATCAACTCAATTCAAAACGAACTTGCCAAACAAACAGCATAACTAGTATACACTTGCCAGTGTGGAGCATCATAACTAGGTTACACCACTTATGGAATCTGGGAAGTTCGCACCTTCCATGCTTTCTCCTTGAACACAACGATTGAATTTTCGTGTCTACAGGTTCTTCATGAAATCAGAATATCAGTTTTCTGATCCACAGGTGCAGGGATATCAGATAGAATACAACAAATTATAGATGCTTGTGTATGTTTTTGTCTCACTCGTAGCCCAGAGGCAACTGACGCAAATAACATGCAAAAGGGTTGAGATTCGAATCCGTTTGGTATCATTGTTGTAGTCACTGCTTTCAAAAACGAGACAATGAGGCAATTGTGACAATAATGTATATAAGCATCTCGCGTTGATAGTCGAGCTGTCTGATGGAAATTTTTCGCTTTTCTCTCATAAGATGGAATTTAACCCTAAAAAATCCTATCTTGTCGAAAGCACCATCTTTCCTTCGTTACCCACCGATGAGCTGTTTGTAGGACACATAAGTGGTACATAAGGCTCATTAATATTCAATTATGAAGAAGACTGAAGGGCCTGAATGGCCTAGTGTCTAGCGCTCTGGCGCTCTGGTGTCCACAGGTTTCGGGTTCGAGTCCCGGCCGTGCCATGGATGTTTGTAGTGGTTCGGAATCCACTTTAAGCCGTAGATCCCGGTCTCTTATGACTGTAAGAGCGTCACGGAGCAGAAGTCAGACTTCTACCAATGGGTGTTCCATCGGAATAGAAGCTGCACCCCTCTTCCCTCCTTCCATGAGGGATACGACTACAACAGCTACAACAAGAAGACTGAATTGTATTTTCTTCTTATTTTGAGAAATCAAAACGATGAACCTAAGCAATGACTGGTTTTTACTTCAGAAATGTCTTCCTAGTGAATAAAAAATTGAAACAGAAAACTAAACTAAGTAGTAATTTTTTAAGATATAAATATATTTTATCTTGCACTCTACGTCATCCATGATTGATTTTCCCTCTCATTTTCTGGAGTCCAAGATTCAGTCAACAACCTGATGTGAGTAATAGATATAATAAACATGGGTTATCTTAACGGTTTTAATCTGAGATTTTATTACTTGGCGACATTCAGTTGATGGCCATAAATTAATAACAAAGAGCCGTCACTCTTCATAAACAGACTTACGCTGTTCATTCTATTTTGCTATTTTATGGAAGAAAAAGAATGTTGAAAACTTCGGAGATTTGAAATCATGTTTACGCTAACTAATTCGATAAAATTACCATTTGTTGCCACGAAAGTTGGAAACGATAAAGAGAAAGAAAAAGATCTTTCAAACTTGACAGATTTTTTTAAGGTTCATTGCCCTACAAGTTTTATTTCTGTTCTTTTGTTTCGTTTTTAATCCTAGAAAATATTCTTCTTTGTGGTATTGGGAGAAGAATTGAATATACTGAGAAGTATTCGTATAGCGCAATAAACAAATTGTATATGTAACTTAATTCTTTTAGCTTATGTACACATTGTAAGATACATAACTATTTTGATTTATACGAGTTGATTCAAAGTAGATAAACCCCTGAATTTACTAATAATTGTTTTAATAAATGAAAGCTAAGAGTTTGTTATTATACTCGAACATTGTTGAATCCATGTTCTACATACATATTGATTGAAATATTACAAACTGAAATCGAACAAAATATTACAAAATGAAGTTGAACAAGATAATACAAAATGAAGTCGAACAAAATATTAAAAAATGAAGTCGAACAAAATATTAAAAAATGAAGTCGAACAAAATATTAAAAAATGAAGTCGAACAAAATATTAAAAAATGAAGTGGAACAAAATATTAAAAAATATTAAAAAATTAAGAACAAAATATTAAAAAATGAAGTCGAACAAAATATTAGAAAATAGAAAAAATGAAAGTCGAACAAAATATTAAAAATGAAGTCGAACAAAATATTAGAAAATGAAGTCGAACAAAATATTAGAAAATGAAGTCGAACAAAATATTAGAAAATGAAGTCGAACAAAATATTAGAAAATGAAGTCGAACAAAATAATACAAAATGAAGTCGAACAAAATAGTGCATAATAATGAATAAAATATTACAAATATAGAACAAAATATTTCGAAAGCCGAACAAAATATTTCGAAAATAAGTCGAATAAAATATTACCAAATAGGTAGAATAAAACGAAAGTAAGTCGAACAAAATGTTAAAAACGAATTTGAATATTCCTATTTTAATATAAGGTTGCAATTTTACGAGGCATTGTATAACATTTGCCATTCATTTGGAGCTTAAGACAATATATTCGTAAAATAACAAAGCTACGTAAAAAATATTGCTCTTAACTTTTCTATTAAGAAATTTTTTTTTTAACTCTAACAACCCTTTCTTCCCTTTTTGCAGTACAGCCTTTTTAACAAAAAAAAAAAAAAAAAAAAAAAAAAAAAAAAAAAAAACAAAAAAAAATACTTCAAAAACTTTTTCTCTATCACACACACAAAAAAAAACAAAAAAAAAAAAAAAAAAAAAAAAAAAAAATACTTTTTTTTATATCACACACAACTTGTTACATCAAATGCATCCACACACAAAAAGACTTCTCACAGAATGGTAACTTTGAAGTCTTTGTTCCAATCTAAGCCCGTACGTATACAATATGCAAGCCAAAAAGGACAGACATTTTTTTCTGTCCTAGAAGAAAAGATAGGAGGGACCTGGAGGCGTTTCACCAACGATAAGCCAAAAAACACTTTTCGGACAACTCAGAATTCTGAGGAAAAACGAAAAAAATCCGGAAGTCTACTTAATATCTGAAAAGTTTTTTTTCCCTTATCTATTCACTAGGACTTCATCGTTATTTAATTTTTTCCCTCATTGATTGTGTATTAAATTTAAGATATTGAATCAATGGCATTGAAAATCTTATTCCAAAATCTTTAGTTGCCTGACTTTTAACACATTGTTGACACAAATAGTAACCATGTAGAAGAGCTTAGGTTTCGAATTCACTGGCGGTTTTAGTTGTAGTCACTGTTTCTAAGAACCAGGATACTTGTTAGAGATTGTAAAATGTTTCAACGACTTGTATCGATAGTCAGTCTATTTAGTGACTGATTATTTCTCATACGAGAGATCTGAGTTATTTGATTTTTTTTCATACGAGAAGAAAGAAAAAAAGGCTATGGTTAAAAGTTTTTCTTGGAAACCAGTTCTGAAAGAAATATTACAAAATCCAACAAAGTCGATCAAAATATTAAAAGAGGAATAAAATATTACACACCGAAATCGACAAAATATTACAAAATAAAGACAAACAAAATGTTACAAAATAGCAAAATGTTAAATGTTACTACTCGCGGCTATGTAAATGTTACTAAAAACAAAATGTTACTACTCGTGGCTCAGTAATAACACACATAGGTAGTGTGCAGGCAGGATGAACCAGGTTTGAATACACGAACCAGGTTTGAATATCATATTTTAATGTAAGGTTTCAATTCTATGAATCAAACGATAATATTTGCTATTCATTTGAAGCTTAAGACAATATATTTGTAAAATAACAAAGCTGCGTAAAAAATATCTCAAGTTTTCTATTAAGTAATTTTTTTCTTCAACTCTAACAATTCTTCCTTTCTCTTCTTTTTTTTTTTTTGCAGTACAGAATTTTCAACAAAAATGTACTTAAAAAAAACTTTTTTATCACACACACACACACACACACACACAAAAATTCAACCATTTGTTATATCAAATGCATCCACACACAAAAAGATTTCTCACAGAATGGTAACTTTGAGATCTTTGTTCCAATCTAAGCCCGTAGGTATACAATATGCAAGCCAAAAAGGACAGACATTTTTTTCTGTCCTAGAAGAAAAGATAGGACGGACCTGGAGGCGTTTCACCAACGATAAGCCAAAAAACACTTTTCGGACAACCCTGAATTCTTAGGAAAAACGAAAAAAATCCGGAAGTCTACTTAATATCTGAAAAGTTTTTTTTCCCTTATCTATTCACTAGGACTTCATTGTTATTTCATTTTTTTCTCACAGATTGTGTATTAAATCTAAGATATTGAACCAAAGGCTCTGAAAATCGTGTTCCAAAATCTTTAGCTGCCTGACACAATGTTGACACGAATAGTAACTATGTAGAAGGACTGGGTTTTGAATTCACAAGAGGCTTTCGTTGTAGTCATTGCTTTCAGGAACGAGAATACTTGATAGAGATTGTGACAGTGACTCATAGAGACAGTGAATCTATTTAGTGATTTTCTCTCTTACTGGAAGAAATTGGAGAAGAAGGCTATCCTTAAAAGTTTTCTTGGAATCCAGTACGTAAAGGAGTATTACAAAATGAAGTCGAACAAAATATTAAAAGATGAACAAAATATTACAAACTGAAATCGAACAAAATATTACAAAATGAAGTCAAACAAAATGTTACAAAATGAGGCACTCTTGGGCCAGTTATAACAAGCACAATTAGCGTATAGGAGGGATCAGGTTTGAGTTCACGAATGGATTTCGTTGTAGTCATTGCTTTCAGGGACGAGAATACTTGATAGAGATTTTAACAGTCTGTTTCAGTGACTCATATAGACAGTGAATCTATTTTGTGATATTTATTTGATTTTCTCTCATACGAAAAGTAATGAAAAAAGGTTAACCTTAAAAGTTTTCTTGGAAGCCGGTACGGAAAAGGGAATTACAAAATAAAGTCGAACAAAATATTACGAGAATAAGTCGAATAAAATGTTACAAAATAAGGTTGAACAAAACGAAAGTAAGTTGCACAAAAGGCTATAAAAATAATTTGTGTACTCATATTTTAATATAACGTTGCAATTTTATGAGGCGATTGTATAATACATTTACGATTGTATGATACATTTGAAATTCATTTGGAGCTTAAGACAATATATTCGTAAAATAACAAAACTGAGTAAAAAATACCCCTCTCAAATTTTCTATTAAGTAATTTTTTTTCTTCAACTCTAACAACTCTTACTTTCTTTCTTTTCTTCTTTTTTGCAGTACGGCATTTTCAACAAAAAATACTTAAAAAAAACTTTTTTCATATCACACACACAAAAAAAATTCAACAATTTGTTACATCAAATGCATCCACACACAAAAAGTCTTCTCACAGAATGGTAACTTTGAGATCTTTGTTCTGATCTAAGCCCGTAGGTATACAATATGCAAGCCAAAAAAGGACAGACATTTTTTTTTTTCTAGAAGAAAAGATAGGAGGGACCTGGAGGCGTTTCACCAACGATAAGCCAAAAAAACACTTTTCGGACAACTCAGAATTCTGAGGAAAAACGAAAAAAAACCCGGAAGTCTACTTAATATCTGAAAAGTTTTTTTTTCCCTTATCTATTCACTAGGACTTCATTGTTATTTCATTTTTTCCCCATAGATTGTATATTAAATCTAAGATATTGAACCAATGGCACTGAAAATCTTGTTCCAAAACCTTTAGTTGCCTGACTTGTGACACAATGTTGACACGAATAGTAACCATGTCGAAGAGCTTAGGTTTCGAATTCACTGGCGGCTTTAATTGTAGTCACTGTTTCTAAGATACTTGTTAGAGATTGTAAAATGTTTCAGTGACTTGTATCGACAGTCAGTCTATTTAGTGACTGATTATTTCTCATACGAGAGATCTGAGTTATTTGATTTTCTTTCATACGTGAAGAAAGAAAAAAAAGTTTAAAAAAGTTTTTAAAGTTTATGCTTAAAAGTTTTCTTGGAAAGCAGTTCAGAAAAAAGTATTACAAAACACAGCAAAGTCGATCAAAATATTAAAAGATGAATAAAATATTTCAAACTGAAATCGAACCAAATATGTTGTTGTTTCTTATCCCACTTGGCTGGCAAACCCACGAGACCATACGTACTCACGATTGAAGGGGAAGGAAGCAGCTTCTGTTGTGATGGAGTACCCCGTAGGTAGAAGTCTGACTTTGGCTCCGTGACGCTCTTACAGTCATAAGAGACCGGGACCTACAGCTTAAAGTGGATTCCGAACCACTACAAACATCCATGGCACCACCGGGATTCGAACCTGAAACCTGTGGCACCAAGCGGCAGAGCGCTAGATACTCGACCATTCTGGTTCCAAATTTTCTGAATGCCAACGGCACGTGGTGTTCCCAGGTGGTCACCCACCCAAGTACTGACTGCGCCCGATGATGCTTGACTTCGGTGATCTAACGAGAACCGGTATATTCAGCATGGTATGGCCGTACCAAATATTACAAAATAAAGTCGGACAAAATGTTAAATGTTACTACTCGTGGCTATGTAAATGTTATTTAAAACAAGATGTTGCTACTCGTGGCCCAGTAATAATACACAGTTAGTGTACAGGCAAGAGGAACCAGGGCTTAATCCACGAATGGATTTAATTGCAATCATTGCTCATGTAGTCTTTGCCGATGTAGATTGTGAATAGTGTGTGCCAGAGATTCGCATCGACAGTTAATCTAGCTGTATTTTTAACATTTTTGACAGTTAATCTAACTTTATTTTATGTACTAAGCATTTTTCCGATTTTCCCTCATATGAAAGGCAAATGAAAGGCAGTTATTCTTAAAAATGTTCTCGGAAGACAAAACGGAAAGCAATATTACAAAATGAGGTCGAACAAAATATTGCAAAAGGAAGTCGAACAAAATATTACAAAATTGAGTTTAACAAGATGTTACAAAAATGATTGACTCATATCCCAGTAATAACATGTAGGTTTAGCATGCAGGAGGACTCAGGTTAGAATCCATGAGTGGCTTTCATTGGAGTCTGCTTTTAAATAACGAGAATACTGGATGGAATTTGTGGCAATGTATGACATTAACTTAGTAGTATTTTTCCGATTTTTTCTCATTCAAAACGCAAATGAAGGGCATTTAAGTCTTAAAAATGTGAGCTCTCATCGATGGACAGAAACAAAAACTCAGTTTCGTTATGATTGCGAGATACGAAATAATAGTTAATAAATGATAGCAGGTATGAATCAACGTTGTCTAGTTATAGAATTTTTTTTTGTTTCCATAAACATGACGAAATATAAAATTAAATTTTTTTTTAAATTTATATACTATTATTATTACTTATTATAAAGCATAATAACAAGTAATAATACTTACCGTTATGCTTTATTTTAAATTCAAGAAATAAATTGATAAACCTCATGATATTAATGAAGAGTTAGCAAATTTCAGCATGGAATTCAGCAAATGGAATATGAAAATCAAGTATTTTAAACCAATCTCAATTAGGAATGTCAAAAAAAATCTAATAATGATTAAAAAGAAGTAATATAAATTTTTTTTTAAAAGTTAATTCCTATTTTTTTTTCACTCTATTGCAGAAAGTCCTTTATAAATAGTTTTTTTTAAGTTTATCTAGCGCCATCTATTGGTAGATATATGCAACTTAAATAAAAAAAAAACTAAAATTAATTAATTTAATTTAATTAATGAATTAATATTTTTAAAAACTGTATTAACATCAGTGTCATCCATTGCAAGTTCAAAAAAAATGTATTTGAACTTGAGTGGATGAATAAAAACGTATTTTATAAACGATTGAAAATTTGAACAAGATATATATCGGGAGAGTGTGAGCTAATAGAAAGAATTGAATAAATAACAATGGACGCAAGCACTATTGCCATTAAAATAAATTATGAGGTAGCAAAGACACGAAAAGAATTGTAAGGTCATTTCTTACTTGTAATATTTTTTTTAACAACAGAAGAATTCTAGCTCCATCTTGTAGCATTAAAGTCTGATATTAATAAAGAAATAATATGTTATCTTCTAAAATCGTACAAAATGGTTTATAAGAGTTTCTAGTGAGTAGTATTGCTTTCATAAATTTTTGGCTACACTCGATATAAAAGAAAAAATAAATTAAAAGAAAAAAAAATGACTTATAACTATAACATAGTAATATGAAATTTCATGTAGATAGATAGTTTCATTTGCACATTGCTCTTTTACTGTCGCCATGATTTTTCACAGTTATAGGAAATTTCATGTAGATAGATAGTTTGATTTATATATTACTTTTTACAGCCTCCATATCAAACAATATATTCACATTTGGATAGAATGTTTGATTTATATATTGCTCTTTTACAATCTCCATACATTTATATATTGTGAATAGATTTATATACTGCTCTTTTACAATCTCCGTTTGATTTTTGATTTATATTGCACTTTTACAATCTCCACACTTTGGATAGATCTTTGATTTATACATTGAGCTTCTACGATCTCCATAATGTTTGATTCAAATATTGCGTTTTTACAGTCTCCACACTTTGGATAGATCGTTTGATTTATATACTGCTCTTTTACAATCTCCGTACTTTGGATAGATAGTTTGATTTATATATTGCTCTTTTACAATCTCGACACTTTGGATAGATCATTTGATTTATACATTGAGCTTCTACGATCTCCATACTTTGGATAGAATGTTTGATTTATATATTGCGTTTTTACAGTCTCCACATTTTGGATAGATAGTTTGATTTGTATATTGCTCTTTTACAATCTCCACACTTTGGATAGATAGTTTGATTTGTATATTGCTCTTTTACAATCTCTATACTTTGAATAGATAGTTTGATATATATATTGCTCTTTTACAATCTCCATACTTTGAATAGATTGTTTGATATATATATTGTTCTTTTATAATCTCCATGGTATTCAATGCGAGGACAGTAATATTTATACTCATTTTAAAATTTGACAGCCATTTGGATTGAGGAATGTTGGTTTTTGGATGTAACAACAGTTTTGAATAATCATACCTAAGGTCTATATATGGTGACTTATGCTCAATATCCTCGTATCCTCAGAATATCCTTCGTATCCTCAATATATTTTCCAGCTAGTATATTTTTTATGTTATTTCCAACATCAACACAAAAGCTCCTTTACTGAGCTTTGAATTGAGCTTCTTTCAGTCCAACAAGCATTCTCCTTTGAATCTTTTTCCACTTGATTTTCTGTTTAGTCCCATTCACTCCAGACATTTTATCTTCCTAATTGAATATCTGTTTGATTCATCTGTTGTATTAAAATAGGAAACACTCTTTATTTATAAGGAACAGAATGTTGAAGCCAACATCTCTGATTCTTTCGATGATACATCGATAGTTGATGAATGCATCGCCACTTTTCTCCTTTTCGATGATTATTTCTTCAGAAAGACAATTAATTTTTTAATAATATCTATATACTTGTTTATCAAAAATATGAAATTATACTATCTAAGACAATAATGAAGTAGTGAAATAGACTTGGTAAATTATACAAATTAACAGTTAATAATAATTAACATAATTCCTCTAAATCGGGAAAAATATCGAAAAACCTTTTATTAATGCATAGGATAAAAACGATAGATATTTAGAACATGAAATTTGCATTTATTTAGAATTTAAAAAAATAATGCATTTGTTTTGAAAATCAGTGCAGAATAAGATTTCTTTTTTCCTATTTTGCCAATAGAATAGTTTGGGGCCAAAATATCGCCAAGCCAGCCATCGCATATATTAAGTTACAAAATCTTGAAATACAGGTCTAAAACTAATTCTAAATGGATTAAAACGATTTCCGATCAGTAGGTGAATATTATTCTGTCTCGAAATCTGCCAGTAGGCAGATGGCCTTGGCTGTTGGCATGGGGCTGTTACTCCATTGATGATGAGGAGAATACTATAGCTCTCATCAATAATACATCTAGCATGCTACTTTTTATGATACAATCCGATATAACCATATATGAATTATGTTATACATTCTGTAATCATTGATTATAATAAATAAATAAATAAATACTTTCGTGTCTATGAAAAGAATAAGGTCCCCTTTTCACACATTTCATGACAAGCATACACATAGCCATATTGAACCATTTTTGAGTGCAGCGCAAAGCGCCAACTCTTAAAAAAATCAATGAGAAAAATCACAAAACGGATTACTGAGATTTACACCCGTCACGTGATGAGCATGTTGATTTCAAATTGGCAATTCCTGCGGTCGCTCTATTTTATAACCACTCTGTGATTTCACTACATTTGCGACAAATGGATGCTATAACACAGAAAAAGGACTGAATTTTCACTTTAAATACCCCATTTATATTATGATGTATCAATTAAAAGCATGAACGTTGACGAAAATTTAAACAAATGTCTAAAAATTGTATGGATAAAATATAAGGAATGAAATAAGTAATTAAGAAATAAAAATTCTGTCGATATTAGCATAGTCTTATAATATGGAATATTGTTGATTCTTATTTATTTATTTTTTTTGTAGTTCTAATCTCATACTTATTTTTTATTGTTCCAATTGTTATGCCGATTTTATACACTTGATATTAGAAGTAAAAATAAATTTTAAGATGCAACCATGCTTCCTCCCCGACACACTTGACAACAATGCCCTTTGTAGCGTTCAGTAGAAATGGTCAGTCAGCCTAAGTCGGAAGCCGAACACATCCCTGCCCTCCCGGAGGAGAGGGAATTATATTTAGTGCCATCTGTACTTCTTTGCGCACCCTCCGCTTAGCCGACTTTCAGTTTTTCGGCTTAGAAGTGAAGTTCTTCCACGAAGCTATAATTATTTTTCTTTTACTTTAAATGTATTAAAAATTGTTTGTTTCTAATTGTATGTGTGTGGTGTTTGTGCACGTGTGAAAAAAACTGTGAATTCTCCATTATCTGTGCCTCAATTATCTCGACCCAACCACACCCATTTGCAATTTGTCCTCCATACTTGCACACTACAAACTGAAATAAATATAACTAACTATAAGTTTAATATTCTTTTTGCGATTTTAACCATCAATTTTTGTTAAAATATTGCAGAAAGTTCTTGCAAGGCTTGCAACAAAGAAAACTTTCAAGTATACTTGCTTAAATGTTCTAAAGACGTTTGCATTATTGCATTATTAATGAAAACTTTGTTCTCTATTCAATTCTCGTAATTTCCAACGTTTTTCCTATATTTCGTTGATTTTTAAAATCTTTATCTCTTTTCCTAAGGACTAATTTCTGCGAATCCCTTTTCACAATAGTTCTTGATCAAAAAAAAAAAAAAAAAAAAAAAAAAAAAAAAAAAAAAAATTCTCCAAATTAATTTTAATAATAATACATTTTTTTTTCTTTTCTAATCTTCTTTTGTTTTAATACAATACTATCTTATTAAAAATAAATGAATAGCGACGTAAATGTTAGTTATGTTAGAAAAAAAGATAATTTTTCCAATATTGACGCAAGCTCACTTCGTAATCGTATGTACAGACGGAATGCAAAATGATCCAGGTTCGAATCCTCTGGCGGTGTTCGTTATAGGCACTGCTTTAAGAAATAAGGAGACTTTTATAGCGATTGTGACAATGTGTATAACCTTCTTGGATCGATAATCAAGCTTTCTGCGGGATTTTTATAAATTTTCTTCCATGGAACATGTACATGCAAAACCCCTTGAAAGTCTTTCTTATTTTAAGTGCTTTAAAGGTTCATCGGTAAATATAACAGAAGCATTAATGCCGCAGCTGAGTAAAAAAAAAAAGATATTTTATGAAACTATAACAAGCTCCTTCCTTGCAGTTTCCTTTTATCGATTGAAATCTGGAAATTATTTATCACATGCCGAAAACATTTACATGTGTAAGTAACAGTTGCTTCTGGGCTCTCATGAGAACAAATATGTCTTTGTTTTTCTTAACAGTCAGTTTCTATTCATAACAGTCATTACTTTTTATTGCATAAACTTTATGGAAGATGTAAACATTTGATAAACTGTCAATGAAATCATTCAGTTTTCTAATCTTTCTTGGTGATTCTTATTTCGATATTAAGATGGGTAAATTTTTACTCAAGTGTAACTATAAAAGTATAAAGAACAATACATATTATATGATTTTTTTAAGGTATATCTCATTTACTCAATACTTTTTAGTTTGTAGTTAATATTCACTTAACAAATGACATAATTTGTGACATGTTTATGATATTTGTGGAATAACTTCACATATTATAATTATATGAAAATGTGTAATAATCAGAATTCCTTCACCCTCTTAATACCCAATCAAGGCTAATTACAGCAGTGGTTCCCAAATTACGGAGTGCTAGTGGATTGAAAGGACGAGGCAATGTAGTTCAATAAGAAAACTAAATCATCTTTAATTACACTAATAAATAAGAAGGGAAACATTTCGTTGATTAGAAGGTTTACTTATCGGGAATTACTAAAATATTTGTAATTACTTATTGATTGGTATATAATTCTTGATTGAATATCTAAAAACATTGATTAGTATTCATATCACAACAACGTGCGTAATAATGAGGATGGCTTTTTTGATTTATTTTCTTCGATGATTTTGATTTTTTTTGCACTGGCTGCATCCGTTGCATTCTTTTTTTTTTTTCAAAAATCAAAAGACTTGATGACGATTGTGACAACTTGTATTTCATCGATACTCAGGTTCACTGGGGGATGCTTTCCTGGGTTTCGCAAACACTTCACGCAAACATTAGGAAGGTATCACTAAATATCTTCCCTATAGATAGTCCATCGATGGGGTTTCATGGTACTCATAAGTGACTAGAGGCCCCTTATGTTTGTAGTATACGGTAGTAATATACGTTGTATAATAACCGTACGTAGTATATGTTTGAGTGGATGTGAGACCTACCTAGAGGCTTTCTGACAATTGACTGCGTACACATATAATACAATGCAGCTCATGCTCGTGGTATACATCAGTGGACATGAGGTCCTTTATGTTCGTAGTGTACATAAGTAGATGTGAGACCAACCGTCTTACAAAAAAAAAAAAAAATAAGAGAAGGCTTTCTGACAATTGACTACGTACACATATAATATAAGACCACTCATGCTCGTGGTATACATAAGTGGACATGAGGCCATTTATGTTTGTGTTGTTCATGAGTGGATGTGAGGCCTACAGTCATACAAAAAAAATTAAGAGAAGACTTTCTGACAATTGACTACTTACACATATTATATAAGGCCATTCATGCTCGTGGTATACATAAATAGAAACGAGGCTACTTATGTTCATGGTATACATCAGTGGATGTGAGGCCAATAGTCGTACAAAAAAAAACAACCAGAGAAGACTTTCTGACATAAATAAATTCATATAAAAGCCATCCATTACAGAGACGAACCATGGTATTAAAATATTTATTTAGTTTTAAGTAAGAGAAATTCAACATTTGTTCATTATTTATTTCATTTCAATAAAACTATTTCCGTTTTTTGCAATTAATATTGTAAAAGCTTTTATTTTGATTAGCAAAACTATTGCATTCAATATTGCAAGTATAAAATTAGAACAAATATTAATGTAACTATAAAAAAAAAAAAAAATTTGGGTGCAAACATATTTTACTTTTATAAAAGGTAAAGGTAAATGTAAAAAAATATGAGAACCGCTGAATTAAAGCATTTGAGAGAATTGAGTTGTATTGTTTGAATGAGGAAGTTAAGGGTTTACTTCCCGTCGGTTTAATTAAGATTTCCTGAAATGATTTGTAGATTTAAAATTTTTTTAATTACGTAGCAATGACTAAATGGGTGCTTTCTTCTTTCTCATGTTTTTATTAAAACATCTGTAAGGAAACAATACTTCTTATTTTTTCTCTTTAGCGAAGCAGACTTGATTTCTTTACCTTGTGCATCCTGCTGAAGACAGCACATTTAATGATAAGCATTATTTTCAGTGAAGACTGAAAATATTGCTAATCATTTAATTGAAGGTGGATTCGTTAATGAATTTTCTGTTTTATTAACGGGACCTAAAATAGTTTGTCGTTATTTTAGCCTATCTTTAAGTTTTAAGATTAAGTATGAGGAGGATTATATCCAATAAAATTTAAACTAATTTATTGCTATAAGCTCATATAAAATATTTATTTTATTAGATTTATTAGCTTATATGTTAGATAATTGTTAATTGTTAATTTTAGCCCCAGGCAACGAACGCATAGAATAATTATGATATTTTGCTGCAATATATGAGGTATTTTGCTAGTATGTGTTATATTGCAGCTTATGGTAATTTGTATTAATATTAGAATACATAATTATGTGATGTATTGCAGCAGGTATTATATATTTTGTATTAATTTTAATCAGCGACTACGTACACATATAATCTTTGTTTTAACAAGTTTTCAATTACCCGCAATAGACAATGCATCAACAATCTGTATATACAGCGATTATAATTAAAGTCCCACTTTCAAAATGATGTAAAAAAGAACTACTCTTCACAATGAGTTCAAATTTGAACTGAAGACATTTGAAGAAGGAAAAAACGGTACGTCATCCAAAAGTTCCAAAATGTATTAATAGATGGCACTGTAAGTGGCATAAAGAAAGTGAATTCGGTTGCCAGTAATATTTTGAATCAAAATAACAACGTATTTGGTATGAGTTGCACATTAAACCAACTGTGGTGTTCAATGTGCTTGGTTGTTTCGTTGTTTTGATAGAAAAAATGACTTCCAAGTCATTCAACAGTTGTGACACTGTTAGAGGTAAGCCCATCCATCATGGAAAGGTCATACCAAATTGGATGGAAAAAATCAGTGGAACTTTTTTTGGAGCATTTTTTTTGCTGCATACCGTTTCCTCCTTCTTCAAGTATCTTCAATTCAAATTTGAACTCATTGTGACGATTGGTTCTTTCTTTACAGCATTTTGAAAATGGGACTTTAATTATAATCATCCTGTACATTAAACAATCTTATTACCTGCAAAATGGCCAAGGGATGTAAATAATTTTTTTTTAAGACATCAGTTATTATCTTTGTCCACATCAAAAGTATAACACGAAATTTACCGAAACAAATCGTAAATATTAGAAAATGGTAAATAATATTAAAAAAAAAGCCCCCTGAAAATTCTGAATAATGCAACAAACCTTTATTTTTTATCTAAACTGAAGAAAAAATGTCTGTCTTAAATAAATATTCCAAAGTCTACTACAAACCTTAGTGATGTAATTGGATTTTACTACTCATGTAAAATATCTCCATGTCATATATTTGAATTGCGGTTGTAAAGAAATTTGGATTAAACTTCGTGATCTCTTGTGTATACTATCTGACTCAGACAACTCATATTATTCTTTACGTAACTTTTGTCAACTATTACAAATTTTGTATTTTTCTATTGAATGTGGCATTGGACTAACAAATATAAAACATTAACAAGATTTTTAGTATGAGTTATGTTGTTTGTTGTTGTTTCTTATCCCACTTGGCTTGCCAAGCCCACAAGCCCATATGGACTCATGATTGAAGGGGAAGGAAGCAGCTTCTGTTGTGATGGAGCACCCGTAGGTAGAAGCCTGACTTTTGCTCCGTGACGCTCTTACAGTCATAGAAGACCGGGACCTTTAAAGTGGATTCCGAACCACTACAAACATCCATGGCACCGCCGGGATTCGAACCCGAAACCTGTGGCACCGAGCGCTAGACACTCGGCCATTCAGGTCCCAAATTTGCCAACGGCACGCAGTGTTCCCAGGTGGTCACCCACCCAAGTACTGACCGCGCCCAATGATGCTTAACTTCGGTGATCTAACGAGAACCGGTATATTCAGCATGGTACGGCCGTTGGCGTTGTATGAGTTATAATATGATAAAATGATATTTTTGTTGTTTACAAAAACTTGTTTACTTCTCAAGAGACATTAAATAGTACTAACTTATGTAGTTGAAAAAAATATTTTTGTTATTTTATCATGTGAATTTTTTTTAAAACTCGAAAATTTTGTTAAGATATTAGAATGATTTCATAAAATTAAGATATAGAGAATAAAAATTCTCTAGCAATATTATACAACTAACAGGTAATTTTTTTTGTTTGTTGAATATAAAGAAAACAAACAAGATGAAATATATTTTGAAAATAGATAGCTAAAAGGTGATATATAGTAATCTTCTGAAAAATATTATATATTTCACTATTTTTAACCATTATAATAATTATCACTTTTAGCCAAAATGTAACAAAATCATTTTTATATTATATAGTAGTATTATTCAGTAGTCAACATAAAATGGATTAAATTGTACTTAGTTCATTAAAATAGTTAATGAGAGGCATTACATAGAATAAAATATGTTTTACTGTACAGATATAAAAATTTTATTTATCTGATTTTGTTTATTAATTAAGTTTTTTTATTAATTAATTTGTCATTTATTATTTAGCTAATGACTCTATAGATAAAAATATAATATGTTACAATAAAATAAAAATATTATATTTAAAATATAATATCAATGTTTGTTGTTTCTTGTCCCACTTGGTAGACATTAACATCAGGATCACGTCCAAGAGACCGTGTGGTCTCATAGAAGGTGGGAAAAGGGGGGGCAACTTCTGTTATGATGGAGCCCCCATATGTAGAAATCTGACTTGGCTTCTGTGACGATGACTTTTTATGGGGTAGAGTTGCCAGCCCTACGCGCAACGCTCTACAATCATATTAGACTGGGACCTACAGCTTAAAGTGGATTCCGAACCACTATAAACATCCATGGCAACGCAGGGATTCGAACTCTGTGGCATTGAGCGCCAGAGCGTTAGTCACTCGGCCACCAGGCCCTTATATGAATGTTTAAATTTCAGAAATATAATGACTAATTATAATAGATATTGATTGTAATTCTTTTTTTTTTCCTGTTTATTTTATTCATCGAATTTCTTCAAACACGAAATTACTTTTAATACTCTTTTATTAGTTTCACCTGTATGTTTGTTTGTTTGCTTGTTTGTTTGTAACTGACTCTTTAGGCTCGATTTTGCCCTACTTTAAGCGATCAGATTTAATTTAAACGTTGTAGATTTATCAAGGACCGACGACAATAAAATATTTTGATAAGTTTATTATCTCATCATGATTAGTATCGCCAGGATTAGTGATTTTATTTTAACTTATGAAGAGCAATTTAACCCATGTAGAATGAAACGCCTAAGACATTCAAACCTACGTGGAGCAGTGGCATAATGGATAACGCACCTGACTACGGATCAGGAGATTCCCTGTTTGAATCCTGGCTAGCTCGACATATTCGCATTTAGCCTTTGTTTTACTCACAATTAAATTATTGTAAGAACTATAGTTCCAGTCCTTCGTACCGGGACCTCATTTAAATATTATAGTTTAAAAACACGTTTTTAGAGTTAATCAAACTAAAAAGTAAAAAATAAATTATAGTTTAAAAAACACGTTTCTAGAGTTAATCAAACTAAAAAGTAAAAAATAATTGTTAACATAAGAATAAAATGACTGAGAAAATGAATGTCACTGTTCTAAAAGCGTGGGGTGCTTTGTATGACATTTTTAAACTAACTCTGCATTTCGGAATAAAACTAGTGAAAAATTATAACGATTGATATCGAGACCCCCACGCTTTTAGAACAGTGACATTCATTTTCTCATCAGTCATTTTATTCTTATGTTAACAATTATTTTTTACTTTTTAGTTTGATTAACTCTAGAAACGTGTTTTTTAGTTTTTTTAAACTATAATTTATTTTTGCATAATTTAATCGCAATCTTATTTTCGGAGTATTATGGAATATAAAAAAAGAAAGTATAGCACAAAGGTAAAAAACTAAGAAATGCTATGGGATTATAAATTAGACTTTAAAAAAATAAGCCATTCCATAACAGTTTTAAAAAATAATCAGTTACTATGTTAAGAGCATTAAATTTCTATAGAATAACAATCTTGCATAACTATACATTTTCAGCTAGTAAATTGTTTCAAAATTATAATGTTCATTTTATTAAATCTAAATAATTCTCTATTTATGCGAATTATATCACAAAATTCTCTTGTTCACTTGACTGATGTTCAAGTAATCTAAATTTATTAATTGTAATATACTTTATAAGGTTTAGGGAAAAAATTATCATATGTTTTTAACGTTGTACGTATCATAATGAAAAGATTAATGAGTTTCAAAAAAAGAATTTTTTTAAAAATCTTTTTTCTTGCTGCTTACTTTAAACATTTTTTTTTAAACAAGAGTGAAAAAAAAAGGATAAACAAAAAAGTTTTCTACATGGGTGCGTTAGAATGAAAATATTTATTTATAACTTTACCTGCGAACGAGAAAAAGCTTTTGTCTCCGTGACAGCGGTGGAGTATTAAGCTCTGCTAGATTGGCAACGCTGGGACCATTGGTGACGGGCACGCCATCTGGACCGACTCCTAAATGGCTTCTCTACCTTAAGCTAATCTCTGAAGTCAACTCGAAGTTAGGATTTAGTGGACAGCGTAAAGGTTTCGGGAATTTCAAGCTTCTCTTTGAAGAGAGAGAAAACTGAAAGATTCTAGTAAAAAAAAAAAAAAAAAAATATACGGTTGGCATTTTTTTCTGTATAAGAGAATGGATTTTAAGTTTTAATCAGCTGGAAAGCCTTTTAGTAGCACCGGTTGAGAGTAGGATTTGTTGGGAAGTTAAAAGGTGTAGTAAACAATAGTTATTTTTGTGAGGTTTTTGTAATCTAATCTTTTTTTTTTCCTAATCGAAATATTTTTTGATGGAAATTAAATTTCTATTGAAAGAGTCTTTCAATTAGAAAAAGAATATCTGACGGACTCTTTTCAATTTGTAATAAAAAATAACTGAGGACTCTTACCAATTTGAAAAAAAAAATTCTGTGTTCTTTTTCCTATTTGCTTTGTATATATGTGTTTCTTTTGTTGTGTATTACGAAGCTTTGCTACAAATGTATTGAACATTGGTAGGTCTTGTGTTCCGTTTATGTATGCCACGAACAACCCTGCGATGAGGGGTAGAACTTTCAGGAGTCATGATCTCGCATTTGCGTGTTATATTTGTGAAAATTCGCAAAACTCCTACTAGGTAGCTTGACTATAAATAGGGAACTCTTTATAGACGCTGTCATAATCACCATTGAATCTCTTCGTTTCAGAAAGCAGTAACTGCAACAGGCGTTGCAAGAAGATTGAAAACGTGAGCTTTACTGTACGTTAGTTGCGCACTTTACCACTGAGATACGAGTTGTCCATCTTACACATTGCTATGCCTTTTTCTCAATTTGGAACATGATTCAATTAAATGTTTTTAAAATTTTTTTAATTATATTTCTTAAAATATATAATTTTTTAATAAGAATTGTTATTGATGAAAATAATAACTTTTTAAAATTTCTTTGAGCTTTCTTGATTTGGCTTGCCATTCTAGGATCCTTTTTTGCACATTTTGGATTAGTTAGATATTTACCAACAGTTTAACATGGATTCCGAACCACTAACAAACATTCATGCCACCCCCAGGATTCCAATCTGAAGCCTATGGTATCAAAGGCCAGAACTCTAGCCAACTGGCCATCAGGCAGCTTTAGCTGTCTTGGTGGAGATATATTTTCATATATTGGAGATATACACTAAAGTGACAAAAGTCATGGGATAGCAATATGCAAATTTTCAGATGGCAGTAGCATCGCGTAGAACAGGTATAAATGCGCAGTGCTTTCGCAGAGCTTTCATTTCTGTTCAAGTTATTCATGTGAAGAGGTTTTGACGCGATGATGACCGCACGACGTACAAGGGACGTGTGGGACGTACAAGGGACTTGTCTGTTAGAACTGTGCGGAGAAATTTGGCTTTCTTGGGCTATTCCAGCAGAAGACCGACTCGAGTGCCTTTACTGACAGAACGACATCGCTTGCAGCGACTCTCGGGGGCACGTGAGCGTATCGGTTGGCCCCTAGATGAATGGAAAACCGTAGCCTGGTCCGATGAGTCACGATTTCAGTTGGTAAGAGCTGATGGTAGCAGTACCGCAGTGTGGCGCAGACCCCACGAAGCCATGGACCCAAACTGTCAGCAAGGCACTGTTCAAGCTGGTGGTGGCTCCGTAATGGTGTGGGCTGTTTTTTCATGGCATGGACTTGGTCCTCTGGTGCAACTGGACCGAACATTGACTGGAAATGCTTATGTTCAGCTACTTGGAGATCACTTGCAGCCATTCATGGACTTCATGTACCCAAACAACGATGGGATTTTTATGGATGACAATGCGCCATGTCTCCGGGCCACAACTGTTCGCGATTGGTTTGAAGAACATTCTGGACAATTCCAACGAATGATCTGGCCACCTAGATCGCCCGACAGGAATCCCATCGAGCATTTATGGGACATCATCGAGAGGTCTGTTCGTGCCCAAAATCCTGCACCATCAACGCTTTCACAATTATGGACGTCTATCGAGACAGCATGGCTCAATATTCCTGCAGAAGACTTCCAACGACTTGTTGAGTCCATGCCACGTCGAGTTGCTGCACTTCGCCGGGCGAAAGGAGGGCCGACACGATATTAAGAGGTATCCCATGACTTTTGTCACTTCAGTGTATATTTCAATGAAGGAGAAGGAGCTTATGAGTATGCGCTTATGAAGGTACTTCTCGCAATCTGCCGTTGTATTATATCAGTTCATGGAAAATGTTGAAATCTTCAAAAGTCATAATTGATATCTTTGTAATTTTAGCACTATGCAGACAGACCATCTTTTGACCAGTACTGCTTTTCTCTGAGTGATATTTGTGCAAATACAAGTGGGAAATGTGTAAATATGTGTAAGATAGATTATTTCAGTTAATGATGTTTTGTGCTAATATTTGTTTCTGTCCATTTCGTAATGCCTATCTGCAGGCAGTGCTTTAGAAGAAACAAAGAAAATCACAATTATGAGCTCTTTTAATGAACATCAGCGGATCTTCTGTTCCACTTATATATGTCATAGATGGGCAGTGAGGTAAGGCCGTTATCTTCCGGGGGACTTTTAAAGATAAATGTCTAGTTGTTGTGTATGGAAAAAAACTAGAAAACTCTCATCAGGCAGTATGCTGTCGATGTTAGATGGTTTACATATTTTGTTACAATTGCCGTTAAGTCGTTTTTGAAAGAAGTGACTGCAATGGATGTAGTCAGTGGATTCCAACCTCAGCATCCCTGTATGCTAATTGTGTACATTACCACTGCGATAATGCATTTGAAACATTACACTAAATAAGCAAAGATTGTATTTTGTATTTCTTAATGACAATTTTTTAATTGAAAATAATGCAACAATGATATCACGTTTTAATTACATTTAATTCAATTGATCCGTGTTAGATATATATTTAAATAATAATTACTTTTTAATTGAAAATATATGCAACAATGATATCGCGTTATAATTACATTTAATTTAATTGATTCGTTTTAGTTATATATTTAAATAAATTCACAAAAAAATAAAGACAACTATATTAAAACTCTCCACAAATTATTAGCAATTAGTGTTTTTTAATTTTTTAATTGCAAATATGCTTTAATTAATCTTGCTGCTTAAATCAATTCTTTAATTAGTTTTACATAATAATTAATTTACATAATAATTAAATTAATTTATTTTAATTATTTTAGTTCATTACGTCAGTTAAAAACAATTGTAAAATTAGTGAAAGCAAATTTTCAGCCTTAGTGATTTTGAATAAAATAACTGTAAAAGCAGTTACATAGATGAATGTCATTTTGCGTTTTGGTAGTTCCACCATCTGCAAAATATGCACAATTTTGAACCAATGAATTATTTAATGCAAATGCTAATGAATTATTAGGAACCAATGAATTATTTAATGCATCATGTCTCTTTTTTATAACTACTCTTTTTTTACTCTTTATAAAATTCAGACGTCTGAATTCTGTTCCATTAAAGACTTACTTAATCTAATAGCTTTTGGTATATCAATATATTTAGTACATGTTTCCATTAAATGTATTTGTATGTATATTATGGATGCGAGTCATTTCTTCTATAGACGACTTGGAGATAATTGGGTTTGCGATATATCGCCAAATGTTATAAGTAGAAGTGGAAACGATATTGTGAAAAAAGTTTTTCTTGTTTGAAGCTGCTTAATTCGTCGCTGCTAAATTAATAGAGTAATGATTTTTAAAACTTAAAAAACATCTATGTATGTTGTAGCATTTTTCCTACGGGAACAGGTATAGCATTACTGTTACCAGGGGAAAGAAATGTAGATTTTTTAACAAGTGCATAATAACAACCTATCACTCAAATCTGACAGCAGATAAGCAATATCGTGGATATTTATACTGCATGCAATTAATGTTTTGTTCTAATGAGAACAACCTGTCACTCAAATTTGATAGCAGATAATCTGTGCCATTGATAATAAGACACAATGAAATTAGCTATTGTTCGTTTGAACTTCACAGGTCGAAACAATTACAGATGGGATAAGGATTACGTCATGAGTTGCTGCATCGTGATTGATGATCGACCATGGGCTGAGGAAGTGACTCCAATGAAAAGGGAGGGAAGCTGACTCCCACACCCCTTCTTCTTCGATTTTCCTCAAAGCCAGGATTTTGGGGAAGGAGAAAACAGTGTTCTGCAATGAGTCAACAAGAATTGTTTTTCTCTTTTTCTGTAAAGTGACTGAATAGACTGTCGATTCCGCCTGTCTACAAAGCGAGCCCCTAGTATTTTCGTGTATTACGCCGTGTGATAATTAAGATTTGCCGCAGACCAGTGCATTAGATTCGTCGTAGATTCGAGAACTCTGAAAATCTCCGACCTTGGAGTGAACTTCACTTGCCAATCAAATTATCTTTGAATTTTCATTTTTTTTTGTAAATAATAGAATAATCCAGAATGCTGTATATATATATATATATATACAATGCTTGAAATAAAAATTAAAGTGTTCCCATGAACCTGAAAGTAGCCCTCTTCTTAAAGCCGCTATAGGTCTAGTATAGGCTGAGATGTTACAATGTGTTATTTTTTTTTTCTAAAACTTAATATTAAGATAAAACTGAATTAATTGTTTATTTTTGTCTAACAGAATGAATAATTGTTGAAAATATGGGATTGCCTTTTTTTTTAGTATTGAACGAATCTTATCATTTTAACTGTAGTATCATGTTTAATCACTCTTACTAAACACTATTGTCGGTATCACAAAGACTAGGACAGACCAAGAGTAACAAGGTAAGTTAGATAGGAGAAATACTATTTAGGGAATTTTATTTGGCGGACTACAATTCATTGAATTTTCCAAATATCGCCAAAAACCATTTCAAAAAGAGCCAAGGCGGCAACTATTAAAAGAAGGTATCGAAATTTTATAAGAACACGAAATTAATGGCTTCTTTAGTTCACATGAGAAATAGGGTTTTAAGAACACTGAAACAGTGTTTCCATAATGTGTTATAAAAGGAGTTGTTTATCGATTTTTGCTCTTGGAGTATTTTCCAAACGTAAACCTTTAAAAGGTTTGAATCTTACAAGAATAATATTTAAATTAGATAAAAGAATTTCTTTATAACTTTCATAAGAGAAGGATTAAACTATTACCTTTTTTTAAAATTAGTAAAGACTTTTTATGTATATTGATATTTTGTGTTTTTTCCCCTTACACGTAAATTAAATTTATTGATTTGGTTCTTTGGTTCTTCATCGAATATTTTTTAACCGTGGTGAAAATCCATCAATGTCAAATGCAGTAAAGTTAACAAAATGAAAAATCGGATTATTTCATATATTCAATAACTTTTAAACCTTCAAAAGTTTTTTAAAAATATCTTTATACGCTCGATAATTTATTTTGAAAGTATAAAGGCTTTCATCATTGTATCTTAAGGTTATATACAATGTATTTACTGTGATAAATACTTAGACTATTTTGATACGAATAAAAATTAACGAATTGTAAGAATTAGTTTGAACGTATTAAACTTATAGAAGTTTATTCATATAGTTAATATTGTCTCAAATTGATACAGTTTTTCCTTTATAATCCGAAGATACAAGTGCTAATAACAGCTTAAAAAATTCTATATTTAGTTTTTCCAAATGATACTTTTGACTGTCAGTTTTTTCAAGTATTCGTACTTTGTCCATTTGTAGTGACACTTAAAATGATTCGAAGTTTATAGTTTGTTTTATAAATTTTTTATTCTAATTCTAAAGTACTCCACAATGTTTTATGAACTCAATTACTCTATTATGGAAATCACCACTTTGGAAAGTCAACAGTGTTTCCTAGATCTGTAGAAACTGGGAAAACACCACATATTGGTAATGGATATAATCCAAAAAGCTCTAACCAGATAACGTAGAAGATTGAAGTTCTTTAATTACTTTCCTCATTTCTTCTATTCCTTATATTTATATTCTGAATTAATATATAAAACCATTCTTCTTCTTCATTGGTGCAACAGCCCCATGGTGGGTCAAGGCCGTCTGCCTATTGTCAGATTTCGAGACAGGAGATGTTTAATTTTTACAGAGTAGGGTTGTCAGTTAGTTCTACGCTCAACAGTTATATTAGATAGCCACCTACAGTTTAAAGTGGATTCTGAACCACTACAAATATTGACGGCGTCGCCAGGACTCTGTGGTATCGGGACAAGAGAACTAGTCACTTGGCCATCAGACCCCTATATGACCATTAATTCTGAATAATATCTATATATGGTGCTCCGTTGCAATTACTGTTTTCAGAAATAATAAAACTTGGTGGCTATTGTGACAAGGTGTATAAAGCATCTCGTTTCAGGAAGCTAGTCAGGTTTCTTAGTGCGAGTATTCTGAACTATAGATATTAGTTTCAGTCAATAATTCTGAAACTAATATCTATAGATGGGTCTCCAGCGGTGTTCTATTGCAGTCACTGTTTTCAGAAATAGATTCGGTGGCTATTATGAGAACGTGTATAAATCGTCTCATTTCAATAACCGGGATTCGTGCGAGTATTCTGAGTTTTCTTTCGTAAAACACCGAAATTCAGGGCAGTTACCCCTAAAATTCCAACCGGAGAAAACAATGTCCTCTCCCATTGTTCGTCGGTGGACTTTTCGTGCCATACTTAACTGTAATTACTGATTTCCAACGAACCACTGATTTCCAATGAAAAATATATTAAGATAGTAATTGCGAAATTAAAACTCCGACAAAACAAGCAAATACCCTCTCCTCATCGTTCATAAGTGGACTGCTCGTGGCATACAAAATTATACCACGAGGCCCACTGATTTTCAACGAAAAATACGTATAGATATATTAATTCTGAAATAATATCTACTTATAACTTAACTATTATTAATTCGAATGTGATTTTGCTGCTGATGTTAATAATTAATGAGATTTTAACGCTTTTTTTGTGTGAAATACCCATTTAATTTTTACGATAAAAATGATTAGCTGAATTCTATTTTAAAATCCTATTAGCCTAAGTAACTTGAATAGAGGGCCTCAACAATAAAAGTTTTGCTAAAATTTTTTGAATCGTTTAAAGAATATGATAATAAGACAGAAAAGTGCTTAAAAATCATCAATAACATTTTTTGCTGTTGCTCTCTTCACAACAGATTTTCCTACAAAATTTTCTAACGTTAACCGACGTCTTCGTCCATTATTGACAGGATGTTAGCTTATTGTTTGATGATGATAATGTCTAATGACAAAGATGATGGTAATCTGCGAGATGGTGGTTGCTTAATTAGTTATTGATTGCGTTCGGAACCGTGATACGTCTTTTTTTCCACCGTTCTTTTTGTGTTCTTAACCGCGTTCTTTCTTTTATCCAGTTATGCACTAGAACCTTCAGCGCTAATCTTAAATTAATGATTATTAAGACCAAAGTACGTTAAAGGTAACAAAATTCATTATCGTTTCAGGAATGAAAACTTTTATTTTTATTCATTATCCCAGAGTAAAATGATTGAGTGAAAATGCATAACTGCTTTGTACTAAAATCGATAACGTTTTTTTTTATTTTTGAAAGATTCAGGGTAGCCCAATCGATAATTGTGTGCATTAGAATTGTGCTTTTAACTAAAATTACAACTTCATCACACATTTTTTTAACATTACTTGTTTGTTTTAGTGTGAACTAAATATGTTTTGAGTGCTTTATTTTATATTTCAATCATTTTGAACAAGGAAGATTTAAAGTTATGTTGAACAAATAATTATTGTAATAATTAGAATAACCTTATTTTTGAAGTCATATTTTTGTATTATTGCATCGGGCTTTTAACTAAAGTTAAAATTTTATCACACATTTCTTTAACATAACTTTATTTCTTTTATTTATTGCCACGTAAATATGTTTCGAGAGCTAAATTTTCTTATATTCTGAGTTTTATTCATATAATACTCAAATTTTGGCAATGACCCCTAAAATTTCAACCGGAAAAAGCAGTTTTTTGCTCATAATTTGTCGGTGGACTGTTCAGTGCTTTATTTTATAACTTAACAAGGAAGACGAGCCCAAATATGACTTTTTTTTGAAAATATACCTAAACAGTTTCTTTTATTTATTGAAAATAATATCTATCTACTTTTAACTTTACAATTATTAATTTGAATGCCATTTTGCTGCTTTGATGTTAACAATTAATGAGATTTTCACCATTTTGTTGTTGAATACCCATTTAATTTTTAAGATAAAAATGATTAGCTGAATTCTATTTTAAAATCCTATTAGCCTAAGTAACTTGAATAGAGGGCCTCAACAATAAAAGTTTGGCTAACATTTTTTGAATTGTTTAAATAATTTGATAATAAGACAAAAGAGGGCTTAAAAATCATCAATAACGTTTTTTGCTGTTGCTCTCTTCACAACAGATTTACCTACAAAATTTTCTAACGTTAACCGACGTCTTCGTCCATTATTGACAGGATGTTAGCTTATTGTTTGATGATGATAATGTCTAATGACAAAGATGATGGTAATCTGCGAGATGGTGGTTGCTTAATTAGTTATTGATTGCGTTCGGAACCGTGATACGTCTTTTTTTCCACCGTTCTTTTTGTGTTCTTAACCGCGTGCTTTCTTTTATCCAGTTATGCACTAGAACTTTCAGCGCTAATCTTAAATTAATGATTATTAAGACCAAAGTACGTTAAAGGTAACAAAATTCATTATCGTTTCAGGAATGAAAACTTTATTTTTATTCATTATCCCAGAGTAAAAATGATTGAGTGAAAATGCAGAACTGCTTTGTACTAAAATCGATAACGTTTTTTTTATTTTTGAAAGATTTGGGATAACCTAATCGATAATTGTGTTCATTAGAATTGTGCTTTTAACTAAAATTACAACTTCATCGCCCAGTTTTTAACATAACTTGATTTGTTTTATTTATTGCGAACTAAATTGAGAGCTAAATTTTTTATTTCAATGATTTTTTTTTCTTCTAATGCAGATGGCAAACACTGAGACACTTGGCCCTTGATGCCTTAAGGCAAGCTCTGCACAAACGTTACTCACTTTGCATTACCCAGGGGGCGCTTTCAATGATTTTAAACAAGGCAGATTTTAAAGTGATGTTAAACAAATATTAGAGAGTTTTTGCATACCGTATTTTGGACGTCCGTTAGCTTTTTCTCCCTAGTGCGCATGCTCATAGGAAATTGCGCATGCGTATCTGTAATAATGTTTCCTATGAGCATGCGCGCTAGGGAGAAAAAGCTAACGGACGTCCAAAATACGATATGCAAAAACTCTCTATTGAGTAAGTATAAACTTTATTATTACTTATTACCTTATTATTGAAGTCTTATGTTTGTATCACTCTATTGTACTTATAATTAAAGTTACCACTTTATCACACATTTGTTTAGCATAACTTGATTTATTTTATTTATTGAGAACTAAATATATTTTGAGAGTTAAATTTTATAATTCAATCATTTTGAACAAGGCAGATTTAAAGTTATGTTGAACAAACATTTAGTATAACTTTATTTTTGAAATCATATTATTATATAATTGCATAATGCTAACTTTTGCACGTGCTTTTACAAACTTTATCACACATTTCTTTAACATAATTTGATTTGCTTTATTTATGAACTAAATATGTTTTGAGCTCAAAATTTTATATTTTAATCATTTTAAACAAGGCAAAATTAAAATGATGTTGGATAAATATTTAGTGTAAATTTATTTTTGAAGTCATATTTTTGTATCGTTATATTGTGCTTTTAACTAAAATTACAACTTCATTACACATTTTTTTTAACATTACTTGTTTGTTTTATTTATTGTGAACTAAATATGTTTTGAGTGCTTTATTTTATATTTCAATCATTTTGAACAAGCCAGATTAAAATTTATTTCGGACAAATATTGAGTAAGCATAACCATATTTTTGAACTCGTATTTTTGTATCATTGTATTGTGCTTTTAACTAAAGTTACAACTTTATCACACATTTCTTTAGCATAATTTGATTTTTTATTTATTGCGACGTAAATATGTTTCGAGAGCTAAATTTTATATTTAAATCATTTTCAATAAGCCAGATTTAAAATTATGTTGAACAAATATTTAGTATAACCATATTTTTGAAATCATATTTTAATATCATTAAATTGTGCTTTTAACTAAAGTTACAATATAGCACACATTTATTTAACATAACTTGATTTGTTTCATTTATCGCGAATTAAATATGTTTTGAGTGCTTTATTTTATATTTCAATCATTTTGAAACAAGACAGATTTAAAATTATGTTGGATAAATATTTAGCAAGTATAATCTTATTTTTGAAGTTGTATTTTTTTTATCATATCATTTGTATTGTGCTTTTAACTAAAGTTAAAACTTTATTAGACATTTATTTAACATAACATGGTTTCTTTTATTTATTGAAATTTATATCTATGATTTTTATTATTTATTTATTTATTGCGTCATAAATATATTTTGAGAGCTAAATATTTTATTTCAATGATTTTAAACAAGACAGATTTAAAATTATATTGGACAAATATTTAGCATAACCTTATTTTTGAAGTTTTTTTTTGTATCATTGTATAGTGCTTTTAACTTCATCACACATTTTTTAACATAACTTGATTTGTTTTGTTTATTGTGAATTAAATATGTTTTGAGTGCTTTATTTTATATTTCAATCATTCTGAACAAGGCAGATTAAAATTTATTTCGGACAAATATTGAGTAAGCATAACCTTATTTTTGAACTCGTATTTTATTTTTGTATCACTGTATTGTGCTTTTAACTAAAGTTACAACTTTATCATACATTTCTTTAGCATAACTTCATTTGTGTTATTTATTGCGACGTAAATATGTTTCGAGAGCTAAATTTTATATTTCAATCATTTTAAATAATTCAGATTTAAAGTTATTTTGGACAAATATCCAGTAAGCATAACCTTATTTTTGAAGGCGTATTTTTGTACCATTTTGAAGGCAGATTTTTTTGTTTGTTAACAATTTTACAGGTTTCCTTTTAAAATATTAATCTTTACAAAATGAGATGCAATCGCGTCAACAAATGCAAATGCAATGCGTCAATAGTCAAAGCCGGCCGAACAATAATGGGATAGTAAAAATTATTGTTTTTATGTGTGTGGTCTTGATTCAGGGTGGAACTAAATTATTTGTCAAAATAAAAACGCGATGTTTAGCTGCCATATTTATTAAAATTTGCTAAAATAGCACTGCATCACTGCAACACATAATATACAATATTATATAACAAGTATTTACAAAATAATCTTAAAATTCAGTTCGTTTAAGAGTCTTTGTTCCCTCCGTCCTGGAAGTTTCACTTGACTCTGCACACTCCATTTTCTCCCTTTCCCATTATCAGTTCCAAAGTCTAACGGCGAAAAAATACGTGCAAAGTCCAAAGTCTAATGTAAGGGCCAACTCGTCCTTCAAAGGAGGATCTATCAATCTTGAATTCTTCCCCGATGGCTATATTTTGTTTTGGGAAGACATGGTGGATCTTTACTAGGACCCTGTGCAAAGTTGACTTACAGACATCAAAGTAAATTTCGTACAATAAAATAACAATTTGCGCATTTTAATAAAATTACATTGCCAAAATAGGTATAATAAAGAGTACATAAAAATGATAATTAAACTATTTTAATGTAATCAAAATTACAATTGCACAAAAATATGTTTCAAAAATCAAATTATTGATTCGTATATCTATATAATATACACTGAAGTGACAAAAGTCATGGCATACCTCTTAATATCGTGTCGGCCCTCCTTTCGCCCGGCGAAGTGCAGCAATTCGACGTGGCATGGACTCAACAAGTCGCTGGAAGTCTTCTGCAGGAATATTGAGCCATGCTGTCTCGATAGACCTCCATAATTGTGAAAGCGTTGATGGTGCAGGATTTTGGGCACGGACAGACCTCTCGATGATGTCCCATAAATGCTCGATGGGATTCATGTCGGGCGATCTAGATGGCCAGATCATTCGTTGGAATTGTCCAGAATGTTCTTCAAACCAATCGCGAACAGTTGTGGCCCGGTGACATGGCGCATTGTCATCCATAAAAATCCCATCGTTGTTTGGGTACATGAAGTCCATGAATGGCTGCAAGTGATCTCCAAGTAGCTGAACATAAGCATTTCCAGTCAATGTTCGGTCCAGTCGCACCAGTCCATGCCATGAAAAAACAGCAGAGGACCAAGTCCATGGCTTCACACTCGAACCCTACCATCAGCTCTTACCAACTGAAATCGTGACCATCGGACACCACGGTTTTCCATTCATGGGGACCAACCGATATGCTCACCACCGCTGCAAGCGATGTCGTTCTGTCAGTAAAGGCACTCGTCGGTCTTCTGCTGGAATAGCTGACAGTTTAACAGACAAGGTCCCCATGATTTCTGCGGTTATTTGACGTGTTGGGTCTGACTCTTTGCAGACGCCCGGTCTCTCGTTAACGGTCGACCACTGCGCTACCATGGTGGGATGTTATGCCTGAAATTTCATACTCCGGCACACTCTTGACACAGTGGATCTGGGAATGTTGAATTCCCTAACGATTTCCGAAATGGCATGACCCATGCGTCTAACTCCAACTAACATTCCGCGTTCAAAGTCTGTTAATTCCCGTCGTGCGGTCATCATCACTTCAAAACCTCTTCACATGAATAACTTGAACAGAAATGAAAGCTCTGCGCATTTATACCTGTTCTACGCGATGCTACTGCCATCTGAAAATTTGCATATTGCTATCCCATGACTTTTGTCACTTCAGTGTAGTTAGATATGCTACTTAATTAATAAGATCACAAGATGTGATTTTTATTTCCTTTTCTTACATGTTTTCCAGTAAATACTTTGATAATATCGTCGTAATGCAGTGTTTGGTTAATTTAGATATGATAAATAAAATGACTAATGTGGTAAACTATCCTTGATTCTTCTTCTTTGGCACAACAGCCCCATGGTGTGCCAAGGTCGTCGACCTATTGGCAGATTTCGAAACACGAGATGTTTTTTTTTTTACGTGGTAGGGTTGTCAGCTCTACGCTCAACAGTCATATCAAACCGGAACCTATGATTTAATGGGGATCGCGAAACTATCATAAATATCCATGGCACCGCAGGAACCGAGCGAAACCTGTGGCGTCGGGTGCCGGAGCGGTAGTCACGCGGTCATCAGGTCTCTGTTTGGTTAATTTAGATTTGATAAATAAAGCTGTTAAAGCAGTAAACTATCCTTGATTGGTGCTAGTAATCTTTTATTATTTTTAATATCGAGAAAGATATGTCTGCTGATGTGATGATAATCGGTAAGGTTTATATAATTTCAGGAACAGCAATGGAATTTGGACACAATTCAGATAAATTATTTTTCTATAAATATTGAAATATTTGTAATATTGTGATACTAAAAGGCATTTAAGTCTTTTAAATATTTTAGAAGATAATCTTCCATCAGTTGTTGTTGTTGTCGTCGTATCCTTTGAAGAGTCCAAGAAAATCAAATATTGTGGTGCTCCCGAACGTTATTCGCTATGTTGATTGCTATAAATCTTCTTCCGAGGGATGATCCACATAATGCATGGCGGCTGCAACAGCTGGGCAATCAAAGACGTAATGAGGAGTAAGCTCGACAACAGGGAAGATGCCAAATTTATGGTATTTTTTAATGCCATCAGTAGAAATTTGTATATTTTTGTGGGGCTTCCTCTTGTGAGAATAGAAGCTGTTCTTCTGTCGCCATTGAGTTCTGTAATCTTCAGTCAATTAGATATTCACTTACACGATTATCTGTATGAACATTTACATCGCACTGGGAATTTTGACCAACCAAACTGATCTCTGCGTGATTTGGCAGAATTAATGAACCAAGATCAAATCCATCGTTGTTTGGCACTATCTGCTAAATAGTCGAAGGCGAATCCGAGACGGCGAGATACTGGCAAGCTAGAGAACTCTTAAGGCAATGTCTTCGGTCAACTTTGTTGAACTCTTTTGTGCTTTTTCTTCTGTATTTTTCTCCTTTTTGTATTGCCTTGCCAGTGGAAATAAAAAAAAATTTCAATCAGTTTTTGATTATTATACGAATCATATAAAAAAAAAACTCTTTGATGTCTTTGGTTTGAGGTAAATTTTGAATGTTATTATAAAAGAAATAATTGCACACTATCGTTTATAACTAAAATTTTTTAAATAAATTTGAATTCTGAAATATTTTTTAGCAGATAAAATCAATTCAATTATAACAAATTAACTTTCATCACAACATCATCAATTGTCCAGTTCTTCTAATCTTTGATACATGTGACTTCTTAATTCAGGAGTCACTTGTAACACTTCAGCTATTTCCTTCGCAGTTATTAAAGACGAAACTCCTCCTGATTTTCAAAATTTTTTCAAATGCCTTTCAAATGTGAATTTGCAATACCGATATCAATATTTGCATTTGCAGATATCTTGATCACAATATTTACCTCATTCAGTATGCAATGGGGAATGATTTAACTTAATAAAAATTCAAATGAAGTAAGTTTATTTTCGATTGATTGAATTTTGGATTTCGTTTTCATGTCACTGGTATGTTTATAAAGTTATTTCAAAGCTAGAAAAAAATTGTGGTACTTGCAAAGTTCTCGCGAGGAGGTATTCCCATCTCGTTTCTGACAGTGGATTTCATGCTCTTTTAATATATCCTAGTCTATCACAGAACTTGCAAAAGTATTACATATGCATTGTAAAATACCGAAAAAAGAATTTTTAATAGATGATTTGAAATGCCTCCAAGAATTAAATTGAAATTTTCACTTTGCAGGTGAAAATTTGAATTTAGTTTTTTGAGGCATTTCTTGCGTTAAATTTCTTTTTGCTTTGAAACTCTTTTACAGAATAAGTGCATTGCACGCTTTTATATTTCATAATTATAGAACAGCGTAGTACATAAAGTAGGTAAGCACCACGAAACAAGTAGGGGTTTTATTGTGAGAGAAATAGATGATTAAGAGAAATGAATAACAGCGACTACAATTTTTTTCATCATAAGTCCTTTAAATGTATGTTACATCATTGTCCAATTTTTTAGCTTAATTTTAAGATTTTAAATTTGTTTTAACATTTATTATATCGATCTTATTTACTATATTATCGAAAAATAGAGCTTCGTGAAATTTAAAAGCAAGATTTTAATTAATGTTATTTAATTTTTCCGATGTGGAAAGCTATTTTAACATACTTACACGAACATTAATATGGTATCCAAATAAAAGCACACATACTCTAGTGGACTGCAAACACCAACTCTTTTATTCAAAAACCTAATGTGTTCTCACAATATTCGCATTTCTTGCTAGTGAAAATAAGTTCACGTCCACTCAGAAGAGAAAGTTATAACTTCTCTGGCGTCAGTTTATATTTCTATTATCTTTTCTATTATTATTACTCTCGTGGAGCCATTTATATTCATGAGGCAACAATGTCATTTAAGTTAGTGGCAATTTCTGTTACTCAGTCAATGGCAATTTTTCTATAATTTTTATGAAATCGTGAAGCAAAATTAGGGATACTTGAACGAAATTGTAAATAATTACTTTAATTAAAGTTGAAATGTATTGTAATATTTTTTGCTCGAGAAAAGATATAACCTTTCTGTTCCCAGAGTAAAGGAATGTGCATTCTTTAACAAGGGCATAATAACAATATATTACTCAAATCTGACAGTGAATAAGTAGTGTCATGGATATTTATACTACATGCAATTAGTGTTTTGTACTAATGAGAACAACCTGTCACACATATCTGACAGCAGATAATCAGTGTCATGGATAATGATGCATCATGAAATTTGCGATTGTCTGTGCGACCTTTACAGGTAAAAAAATTGCGAATTTTTTGGAGAAGGAGGGAACAGTGTTCTGCAATGAGTCGATAAAGAGTGTTTTTTTTTTCTTTTTCTCTGAAATGGCAGACTTGTCGGAGTTTCCGCCTGCTAACAAAGTGAGCCCCTAGTGGTTTCGTGTATCACGTCGTTGATAATTAAGGTCTGCTGCAGACCTAGTGCAGTAGATTCGTCGTAGACTCAAGAAAACTCTGAAAACCTTCGACGTTGGAGTGAATTGCAATTGTGAATCAAATTTATATATTTATTTTTATTTCTTTGTAAACAATATAATATATATATATATATATATATATATAATAGCATTTGTATTGCTGATACACCATATATCAGCCATATATGTTAATACAAAAATGTTAAAGAAAGGTAAATTGAAAGAGCGCAACCTTTTTTTATTTATATTTCTGCCATCTGAATGCACAGCATTTTTTATTCGTCATCCTTTAATGGATCTCGTATTCCATGGATGTATGGAGCACAAGATGGCAAAGAACAGTTCACTGATAGGGGATGAAGAGTAGATTTAGAGGCTGCTGAACCCCATTGTTGTGCTTTATTGGAAAAATCATGGCCCAGGCACCAGGCATCGATCGATTGATTGTCACAATTGCCATAGTGTCACTGTGTTTCTGAAAACTGTGACTACAACGAACGGTGCCTTTTAATTGTAATATTATACCTTCCGCATACTAAATGTGCATGTTTCTACTGGGCTTCAAGTCAAACTAGTTTCCGAATGTGTAGTTTCAGATTCGTAAGATAACCAGTTTGAAACTTTACTACATAAAAATTTATAGCAAAAAACACGAAAACGGAAACGAGTTACATTTCTTCACTGTATCCGTACACTCCTTACGTATAAAGTGGAACTGCAGCGGCGTGAAATATTTCAACAAACTTAATTTCGCTACCGATCCCGCTTTAGATACAAATCGAAATCGAAACGAGCCCAGAATCTACGCATTTCTTTTCCTCCTACCCCCTCTACCATTCCTTCTTTTCTTCAAAAAAAAAAAGCGATCCATGCCTGCTATAAATCAGTGCAGGGGCTAAAAACGCATTGGGTCGCCAAAAAAGAAGGCAGGTTTCACAGCGGAGTTAAGAGTAAATATTTCTATGTGCGAAGCTTATCCGGATTTTCTTTCTCATTCTTGTCGTCTCAGGAGACTAATATCGAGTTTTGAAATAGTTTCTTAAGCCTCGGCATGGTGGGAAAAAAATCTGCTGGAGAAAAACCTTTTTTTTTTTTTTTACCCTCCTTCTATTTCTTTTGAATGTGCCTGCCATGTGTAAGAACCTAGTTTGGAATTGAATGCTGAGTTTCAGCTATGGAGATGGCTGGTAGCGAAAAGTTGTAAACATTTCAGATATAGTGTACCAATATGTTATATATATTCCGCTTAACCGACCCAAATGAAACATATACGAATCCGAAATGTGGTATTTACGTGCACTCTGTATTACATATTATATAGGTTCAATTTAAGGACGTTGTAAACCTCTTTGCAATATGCGGTACTTTCGTAAAGTCTACATACGAAATATAGATTTAAAAACATATCGAGCATATATATGTGGCTGTTCTTTTCATGACATTCCTCTCCTTTTTTATGGATTTATGCGCATAAGATAATGCATTCAAGTTTTTCATTAAAATAAATGTGGAATATATATAAATGGAACAAACATTACAGAAAATCTAAAAACAGAAGAAAGTCTATTTATTAAACGAAAGGTAAAGAGCAAAAAAGATGGTATATGTTTGACATAATTAATAAAAATTGCGATTTTTACTCCTGGAGCAAATTTCAAAAAAGAACCTATTCACAAAAAACAGTATAACATGGTTAGTATGATGGTTAATATGGAGTATATCTCTCGGACGATGCAATACAGGCCTTACAAGGCCTAGGCATGCTGAGTATCAAATTATCAATCTGATCTTGGGGAATATTACACCACTCATCAAGCAATGCCCTCCGAAGTTCCGGTTGACAGGTGGGAGGGGGTTGACGAGCTGCAATTCGTCGGCCAAGCATATCCCACACATGCTCTATTGGATTCAAGTCCGGGGAGTATGCTGGCCAATCCATACGGGAGATATCCTTCAATTGAAGGCATTCGTCTACAATGTTTGCACGGTGAGGACGGGCGTTGTCATCCATAAACAGAAATTCAGTACCCATGGCGCCCTGAAACAAACGTACATGTTGTTCCAGAATGACATCCCGATAGATGTGGCCTGTCATCGTTACACTCTGAACATGCAGGTCAGTTATGGAACCAAGAATAATTCCTCCCCAAACGAGTCGTTCGAGTCAAAACGGTGTCGTTCAATGGTGTTCTCTTGGTGGTAACGGGTACATGGCGCTCTCCATATGAAAGTCCGGCGAGAATCAGACTGCAAACTAAACCTGGACTCGTCGGAAAACACACAAGACCTCTGTTGCGGTGTCCACAATGCATGCTCTCTACTCCAGGTTAATCGCAGGCGACAGTGAATTGCGGTAAGTGGAACACATCTGACAGGCCTACGAGCATATAGACCAATGTGCCCTAAGCGTCTGTACACGGTCTGCCTTGAAACTGTCGTAGCGGTAGCTGAAGAGAGCTGATGAGACAGGTCTGATGCTGTGCTCCGTCTGTTTCTTTTGGCAGTAACTGCTAAA
This sequence comes from Caerostris darwini, assembly GCA_021605075.1. NCBI lineage: Eukaryota > Metazoa > Arthropoda > Arachnida > Araneae > Araneidae > Caerostris > Caerostris darwini. Next base: position 168,965 of record BPLQ01008461.1, on the reverse strand, counting down.
TACCGGTCCTCATTCGGCGTTGTAACTCAGGGGCGACCTGTGCTGTAACATCTACTCACATTACCATCATCTTGGAATCGTTGCCAAAGCCTGGAGATGAAACTCTGAGCGATTCCATGTTCCTCGGATACTTCCAGCTGGGTACGTCCACATTCCAGTCGTCCGATAATTCTACCACGTAAAAAATTATCCAAATGCTTCCTTTGTGCCATAACTATGCAGTTATTGCACTGAAAGGCCTTTAAAGCGCTTATGAACAATTTTACTTCTTCGCCACCATTCCTTATATACCCTTCTCTTACACTCTCGTCATTGTGACGTACTATCCGCGCCATCTGGTGGTTTCCTGTAATTTGCATATTCTTCTTCAAGATGTGTGTGATAATTCTACAGGTGAAATTTTTATTTTAGAGTTCAATTTCTGTGTGATTCTGAATTATCCTTAATTTATGAACATGTGTGTATATATGAAACGCACTGTGGACCAAAGTGACCCGACCCATTCAAATAGATGGGAGAATGAGGACACCATTTACTGAAGTATACACCCGTCATGAGATGAGTATGTTGACTTTAAATAACAACTGCAATGCTCACTTTTTACAATTCTATATGTTCTTTTGTACACATACATTTACTTTTTTTTTCGGCTTCTTTAGATTTTTTTATTTACCTTTATATTTGTATTTAATGACAATCAGTTTTCTCGCTGTAGTTTACGTGCACTGCGGATGTAGAATAAATTCAATTTTTAATTTTGTATTTTTTCTGAGACTAATTAGGGAGTATATAACTTATATATAGCGAATGAATTTGTTATGAATTTGTTATATAAATTGAATATATTTCTATAAAACACCTCGTCCATTCCATATTTTAATTTCTTCTTTTGTTTTATGATATTCTGTAGTTTTTGTTCCATTTATATGTGTTCTACTTTTATTGTAATGAAAATCTTGGATGTATTAGCTTATGCGCATAAATCCATCAAACGTAATCATAGAATGTCATAAAAGAAAGCCATAAATATATGCTCCATATGTTTTTAAATCCTTTATTTTACATGTAGACTTTAAAGAAGTATTGCATATAGCAAAGAGGTCTAGAAAGTCCTTCCATTGACCCTATATAATACGTAATATAGAGTGCACTTAAATACCACATTTCGGATTCCAATATATTTCATTTGGGTCAGTTGAGCGGAATATATATAACATATAGGTACACTATATCTGAAATATATACAACTTTTCGCTACCAGCCATCTCTAGAGCTGAAACTCAGCATTCAACTCAAACTAGGTTCTTACAGACGGCAGGCACATTCAAAAGAAATAGAAGAGGGCAAAAAAAAAAAAAAAAAAAAAAGGTTTTTCTCCAGCAGATTTTTTTGCCCACCATGCCGAGGCTTAAGAAACCATTTCGAAAACTCGATATTAGTCTCCTGAGACGGCAAGAATGAGAAAGAAAATCCGGATAAGCGTCGCACATAGAAATATTTACTCTTAACTCCACTACGAAACCTGCCTTCTTTTTGGCGACCGTTTTTAGCCCCTGCACTGGTTTATAGCAGCCATGGAACGCCTTTTTTTATAGAAAAGGGAACGAATGGTAGGGGGGAAAAGAAGTGCGTAAATTCTGAGCTCGTTTCGATTTCGATTTGTATCTAAGGCCGGATCGGTAGCGAAATTAAGTTTGTTGAAATATTTCACGCCGCTGCAGTTCCACTTTAGACGTAATACGAGCACGGATACAGTGAAGAAAGGGATCCTAAATGTAACTCACTCCGTTTTCGTGTTTTTGATTAACAAACTCGTCTAAAGGTTTTTGCTATAAATTTTTATGTAGTAAAGCTTCAAACAGGTTAACTCTCGAATCTGAAACTACACATTCAGATGACTAGTTTGACTTGAAGCCCAGTAGTAAGATGCACAACTAGTATGCAGAAGGTAGTTATAATTAATATTAATACAATCTTATGTTCAATCTGTGTTCGTGGCACATATCAATGGAATATGAGATCTATCAAGAGACGACGACGAAAAAACAACAACAACAACTAGTGTGCTTTCAGATGGCAGAAATATAAATAAAAAAAAAAGATTGCACTCTTTCCATTTAACAGTGACTGATATACGGTGCAATATATATATATATAATATATATAATAATATATAATATATATATAAAATACAAATGTCATTATATATATATAATGACATTAGTATTGTTTTGACAAGATGTTACAATATATATATAAACATCTTGTCCTACACTAGATTTACAACGGCTTCAAGAAGAGGACCACTTTCAGTTTCCTGAGAACACTTTAATTTTTATTTATAAGCGTAATATATATATACACTCAAGAGCCAAAACATTATGACCACCTATCAATAACGAGTTGGCCCACCTTTGGCGCGCAACACAGCTTCATCCCTCTGTGGCATGGATTAATACCCCCACTTAATATCAGTTAAATACCAATTCCACCTGATCACGTGCCTTCCACGTCATCCAGGCGAGTTCATTGCAAAATGTAGGGGTGGTCATGATGTTTTGGCTCTTGAGTGTATATAAACTCAGGTTTGCTATACTGTTTACAAAGAAATTAAGATATATTTTTTAAATAAGAGTTTCTCGTGTTTCATGAGGTGATTAATCTGTTTTAAACTTACTTATTATAACTTGTACTTATTTTTTTTTTTTTGAAACGGACTTTTTCCAGGACAATAGCATGTACACACATGATAAAAGATGCAGGTCTATTATTTGTATCAGCGTACAAAAAGAAGAATTCGAAGATATGTGATAGAGAATAATATTGAGTAGAACGAAATATCTAGTTATCATCTTAAATAAGAACATCACATTCCTTTATTTTAGAACATTTTTCAAATAAATAGGTATTTTTACAATACCTACATCCATAAGCATTTGTGACAAACGCAGCAGTTATCCGATCACACTAATGCTCAATTGAAGAATATTTTCTTCACTTACAATGATAATTATTACAATACACATCTCAGCTCTGTATAAAATGAATTTAAAATAAAGAAAATCTACGAGTAACCCTTTACAATACACATAAAATATTTTTTTATCAAAATGTAGTGTAACACCTATCCAAAAATTTACAAAAGTTTTTATGCACTATTTTTTAATAATAAGTACTAATAAATTTTTATGCCCTATTTTTTCAATAATAAATACTAATAAGTTTTTATGCATATGTTTTTAATCTTTAGTCTAAATAAAGATTTATTAATTGATAAATTTAATACTAAGCATTAAAAGTACTCGTATATTATAAAAAGAAATCCACGACAAATTTTTACAATAAAAAATTCAGAAATTAAGATAGTTGATCAGATAGTTGAAATTTTTCAAACTAATAATCAAAATTATCCATATTTTCTTTATCGATATACGAATAAATACATTTATACAATACATTATTAAATATATATATAATATTATATATATATATATTACATTTTTGTACATAAAATCAACAGGAAATATGACAAAGCTATTAATAAATAAAAGCATAGATTCATAACAGAATCCCTCAGACATCATTTAACCTTTGTTCCTTTATATAATATAAAGTATTTGCATTTAGTTTTCTTACAACTGCAAAAAAAAAAAGTAATAACATAAATATGGTCTTAAAAAACTTTGTAAAACTAGGTAAGCTTTTCTAGAAATGAATAAAATTTTTTTTTCTAGTCCTTAAAATAAGGACTAGAAAAAAAAATTTGTATAGAAAGATTTTATACTTCCTGCATTTAAATCTCAAAAGGCAATATGGCAGACCACAACAATTTTTGAAATAGATATAGTATTTCCATTTACAATTTAAACATAACTGATGTTTTATTGATGTATACTCTCCAGAAAATCGTCAGAAACTTCCATGTATGGTATTATCCCGAACTTCAGCAGTTTGGTAATAATTTTAGTTTTCTGTTTAATATATAGTATATAATTTTTTTATTATAAAATAAAAAAATTACTTATAGATATAACTAACACGTAAACTAGCGTGTAACGTTAGTTTACACGTTACTGAATGCATAATTAACATTACTTATAGTGTGCAGTTACTGGCAGGCCCAGATTGTAAATGTATGGTTGGGTTGAGATACTTGAGGCACAGGTTTGGAAATTAACAGTTTTATTTACACACGCACAAACACCACCCGCATACAATTAGAGACATACATTATTTCAAACAGCACAGAAAGATAATTATAGCTTCGTTCCACTTCTAAGCCGAAAACCACAAAATCGGCAACGTACAGGATGAGTGAAATATACTTTCTCTCCGGGTGAGAATCTATAGGCCAACAAATACACAAAGTAGCACAAGATGATAAGGGTAGCACTTTCTCTCTGAATGAGAGACTATAAACTAAACTTTCTCAATGGAAGAGCAGGTTACGCTGTATTTTCTCTTAGATGAGAGTCTATCTACATATAAAATATAGATTTAAAACACATCGAATATATATTTGTGGCTGTTCTTTTATGACATTTCGCTTCATTTTTTAGGATTTATGGGCATACATCCAAGATTTTCATTACAACAAAAGTAGAGTATATACAAATGGAACCAGTAGTACAGAATATCTTAAAAAAAAAGAAGAAATTAAAAAATTGAATAGACGAGGTGCTTCATAGAAATATATTCAATTTATGTAACGAAGTCTTGAAAATAGTATTCACTATATATAATTTTTCATGTACTTTCTAATTAGTTCCCTCAGAAAAATTACTAAAAAAACTGAATTTTTTCAAACACCCTAGTGCACATAAATTACAATCATTAAATATATATATATAAATGAATGGAAAAAGCTAAAGATGCAGAAAAAAGAAAATGTATGTGTACAAAAGAAAATATAGAATAGTAAAAGAGTGCGCATTGCCCATATTGTTATTGAAGACAAAATACTCATATCATGACGAGTGTATACTTTTCCAAATGGTTTCCTCATTCTCCCATTTAGGATATTGTCGCTTTGGCCACTTGTGGGTCTCCTATATATATATATATATAATGACATTTGTATTGCTGATGCTTTATATGCTAGCCATATATATTAATGCAAAAATGTTAAAGAATTAATTGAGTGCAATATTTTTTTTATTGAAATTCCAGTTATCTGAATGCGTATTGCTTTTTTTTTGCTATTCATTAATAGATATTGTATTCCATGGATGTGTGCCACGAGCATCGATGGAATATAAGATGGTCAAAAACAGTTCGTCGACAAGTGATGAAGAGCAGACCTTTACAGGCTGCTGAACCACATTCGCGTGTTTTATTGGAAATCTCACACCAGTCAGCTGATTATCGATGTGACACTTATATACAATGCTCTAAATGACATAGAGTCTCTTCGTGTCTGAAAATTGTAACTGCAACTACCGATGCCATCCGATCCTAATATGAGATCCTCTGCAAAATAGTTGTGCAAGTTACTAGACTTCAATACGAGCTAGTGTTCTGATTGTGTTGCTTCAGATTCGAAAGATAACCAGTTTGAAACTTTACTACATAAAAATTTATAGCAAAAACCCTTTAGCCGAGTTTGTTAATCAAAAACACGAAATCGAAAACGAGTTACATTAAGGATCCCTTTCTTCACTGTATCCGTGCTCGTATTACATATAAAGTGGAACTGCAGCGGCGTGAAATATTTCGACAAACTTCATTTCGCTACCGATCCGGTCTTAAATACAAATGGAAATCGAAACGAGCTCACAATTTACGCACTTCTTTTCCACCCTTTCCCTTCTACCATTTCTTCCCTTTTCTTCAAAAAAAGCGATCCATGCCTGCTAGAAACCAGTGTAGGGGCTAAAAACGGTCGCCAAAAAGAAGACAGGTTTCGCAGCGGAGTTAAGAGTAAATATTTCTATGTGTGACGCTTATCCGGATTTTCTTCCTCATTCTTGCCGTCTCAGGAGACTAATATCGAGTTTTGGAAATAGTTTCTTAAGCCTCGGCATGGTGGGAAAAAATCTGCCGGAGAAAAAACTTTTTTTTTTTTTTTTACCTTTCCTTCTATTTCTTTTGAATGTGCCTGCCGTCTGTAAGAACCTAGTTTGGAATTGAATGCTGAGTTCAGCTCTGGAGATGGCTGGTAGCAAAAAGTTGTATATATTTCAGATATTGTGTGCCAATGTGTTATATATATTCCGCTTAACCGATCCAAATGAAATATATATGAATCCGAAATGTGGTATTTAAGTGCACTCTGTATTACGTATTATATACGTTCAATGGAAGGACTTTGTAGACCTCTTTGCAATATTTAACAATATTCAATACTTTCGTAAAGTCTACATATAACACATAGACTTAAGAACATATCGAGCATATATATATGACTGTTCTTTTATGACGTTCAGCTTCATTTTTATGGATTTATGCGCATAAGATAATGCGTTCAGGTTTTTCATTAAAAAAAATGTGGAATATATATATAAATAGAGCAAACACTACAGAAAATCTAAAAACAGAAGAAGAAATTAAAAAATTGAACGGACGAGAATCGCAGAAATATATTCAATTTATATAACAAAGTCATGAAAATAGCATTGACTATACTCGTATGTATAAAATTTCAAGTGCTTTTTAATTAGTTCAATCAGAAAAATTACTGAATTAAAAAATGAACTGATTCAATCTCCGTAGCGCACGTAAATTACAGCGCAATTTATAATTAAACACAAATGTAACACGTAAACTACAATGGTAACACTTAAACTATAATAGCGCAATTAAAATAAAATTGTAATTTATCATCCATTTAACACTCAAGATGGTTTTCTGAATGTGCGGTTTCAGATTTGAAAGTTAACAAGTTTGAAACTTAACTGCATAAAAATTTACAACAAAAACTTTATCCGTACACTTCTTAGGTATAAAGTGGAACTGAAGCGGAGTGAAATATTTCAACAAACTTAATTTTGCTACCGATCCAGCCTTAGATACAAATCGAAATGGAAACGCGCTCAGAATTTACGCACTTCTTCCCCCTACCATTCCTGCCCTTTTCTACAAAAAAAAGCGATCCATGCTCTGCTATAAACCAGTGCAGGGGCTAAAAACTTCGCAGTGGAGTTAAAAGTAAATATTTCTATGTGCGACGCTTATCCGGATTTTCTTTCTCATTCTTGCCGTCTCAGGAGACTAATATCGAGTTTTGGAAATGGTTTCTTAAGCCTCGGCAGGGTGGGAAAAAAATCTACTGGAGAAAAAAACCTTTTTTTTTTTTTTTTTAACCTTCTTCTATTTCTTTTGAATGTGCCTGCCGTCTGTAAGAACCCAGTTTGGAAGTTGAATGCTGAGTTTCAGCTCTGGAGATGGCCAGTAGCGAAAAGTTGTATATGTTTCAGATATAGTGTACCAATATGTTATATATATTCCGCTTAACCGACCCAAATGAAACATATACGAATCCGAAATGTGGTATTTAAGTGCACTCTGTATTGCGTATTATATAGGTTCAATGGAAGGACTCTGTACACTTCTTTGCAATATGCAATATTTTCTTAAAGTCTACATATAAAATATAGATTTAAAAACATATCGAGCTTATATTTGTGACTGTTCTTTAATGACATTCTGCTTAATTTTTATGGATTTATACGTATAAGTTAATACACTCAAGATTTCGTTACAACAAAAGTGGAATATATATAAATGGAACAAAAACTACAAAATATCTTAAAAAGAAGAAGAAATTTTAAAATTGAATAGACGATGTGTTTTACAGAAATATATTCAGTTTATATAATAAAATCATGAAAATAGTATTCGCTATATATAATTTTTCATGTACTTCCTAATTAGTTTTCGTTAAACCGTAGGTGACAGTCTAATTAGCCCTCGTGTGCACAAAATGACAGTAGAGTGACAAACCAAAACCAAAACCAAAACCTAATTAGTCCCGGCAGAAAAAATTATTTAATTGAAAAATGAATTTATTCTACATCCGCAGAGCACGTAAACTTCAGCGACAAAACTAATAATCATTAAATAAAAATTTAAAGTAAATGGTGAAAGCTGAAGAGATAGAAAAAAAGGAAATGTATGTGTACAAAACAACACATAAAATAGTGAATGAGCATAGGTGTTGTCATTTGAAGTCAACATACTCATCTCGTGACGGGTGTATACTTCAGCAAATGGTTTCCTCATTCTCCCATTTATTTGAATGGGTCTCGTCACTTTGGCCACCTGTTGGTTACATATATATATATGCATATATATATAAATAAAACGGCATTTGTATTGCTGAAGCACCATATATCAGCCATATATATTAATGCAAAAATGTTAAAGAAAGTTAATTTAAAGAGTGCAATCTTTTTTTTAATTTCTGCCCTCTGAATGTGTTTTGCTTTATGTTTACCGTCCATTAATGATCTCGTATTTCATTGATATGTGCCACGAACATCGATGGAGCATAAGATGGTCAAGAACAGTTAATCGATAGGTGATGAAGGGCAGATCTTTTGAGGCTGCTGAAACCCATCCACGTGTTTTATTGGGAAAAACACACCAGGCAGCTGATAGTCGATGCGACTCTTATATACAATGCCCTAATTGCCATAGAGTCTCTTTGTTTCTGAGAACTGTAACTGCAATGAACGATGCCACCCAATCCTAACATGAGACCTTCTACATACTAGTTGTGCACGTTACTGCACAGGCTTCAAGTCAAGCTAGTTTTCTGAATGCGTAGTTTCAGATTGGAAAGTCAACCAGCTTGAAACTTTACGACATAAAAATTTATAGCAAAATCCTTTAGTCGAGTTTGTAAATGAAAAACACGAAAACGGAAGTGAGTTACATTTAGGATCCCTTTCTTCACTTTATCCGTACACTCCTTACGTATAAAGTGGAACTGCAGCGGCGTGAAATATTTCAACAAACTTAATTTCGCTACCGATCCGGCCTTAGACACAAATCGAAATCGAAACGAGCTCAAAATTTAAGCACTTCTTCCCCCCCCCTCCCCTACCATTCCTTCTTTTTTATAAAAACAGCCATCCATTCCCTGTTATAAACCAGTGCAGGGGCTAAAAACGTATTGGGTCGCCAAAAAGCAGGCAGGTTTCGCCGTGGAGTTAAGAGTAAATATTTCTATGTGTGACGCTTATCCGGATTTTCTTTCTCATTCTTGGCGTCTCAGGAGACTAATATCGAGTTTTTGAAATAGTTTCTTAAGCCTCGGCATGGTGGGGAAAAATCTGCCGGAGAAAAAACTTTTTTTTGAACTCCTTCTATTTCTTTTGAATGTGCCTGCCGTCTGTAAGAACCTAGTTTGGAATTGAATGCTGAGTTTCAGCTATGGAGATGGCTGGTTGCGAAAGGTTGTATATATTTCAGATATAGTGCACCAATATGTTATATATATTCCGCTTAACCGACCCAAATGACATATATAGGAATCCGAAATGTGGTATTTAAGTGCACTCTGTATTAAGTATTACATAGGTTCAATGGAAGGACTCTTTGCAATATGCAATGCTTTCGTAAAGTCTACATGGAAAATATAGATTTAAAAACATATGGAGCATATATTTGTGGCTGTTCTTTTATGACATTTTGCTGCATTTTTAAGGATTTATGCGCCTACATCCAAGATTTTCTTTACTACAAAAGTAAAATATATTCAAATGGAGCAAATAGTACAGAATATCTTTTAAAAAAAGAAGAAATTAAAAAATTGAATAGACGATGTGCTTCATAGAAATATATTCAATTTATATAAGACAGACATGAAAATAGTATTCACTATATATAACATTTCATGTACTTTCGAATTAGTTCCCTCAGAAAAAGTACTAAATTGAAAAATGAATTTATTGAACATCCGTAGCGTACGTAAATTATAATCATTAAATATATATATAAAGTAAAATAGCATAAGCTAAAGAAGCTGAAAAAGGGAAGTGCATGTGTACAAAAGAACATATAGAATAGTAAAAGAGTGTGCATTGGAGTTTTTATTTGAAGTCATCATACGCATCTCGTGACGGGTGTATACTTCAACAAATGGTTTCCTCATTCCCCCATTTATTTGAATCTGTCTCATCGAGTGCAATCTTTTTTTTTAATTTCTGTCATCTGAATGTATTGCTTTGTTTTTGCTATTCATTAATAGATATCGAATTCCATGGATGTGTGTCACGAACATCGATGGAACATAAGTATGCTCAAGAACAGTACCTCTATAGGTGATGAAGGGCAGACCTTTAGAGACTACTGAAACACATTCGTTTTCTTTATTTAAAAAAACCCACCAGGCAACTGTTTGTTGATGAAACGCTTATATGCAGTGTCATAATTGTCATAGAGTCTTTTCGTTTCTGAAAACTGTAACTGCAATGAATGGTGCCATCCATCCTAATACTAGACCTTCGTTACACTAAATGTGCATGTTACTACTGGGCTTCAAATCAAACTAGTTTTCTGAGTGTGTAGTTTCAGATTGGAAAGATAACCAGTTCGAAACTTTACTACATAAATATTTATAGCAAAAATCCTTTAGCGAGTTTTTTAATCAAAAACACAAAAATGGAAACGAGTTACATTTAGGTTTCCTTTCTTCACTGTATCCGTGCTCGTATTACATATAAAGTGGAACTGCAGTGGCGTGAAATATTTCAGCAAACTTAATTTCGCTACCGATCCGGCCTTAGATACAAATCGAAATCGAAACGAGCTCAGAATTCTTCCCCCCCTACCATTCCTTCCCTTTTCTACAAAAAAAAAGCTATCCATGCCTGTTATAAACCAGTGCAGGGGCTAAAAACGTATTGGGCCGCCAAAAGGAAGGCAGGTTTCGCAGTGGAGTTAAGAGTAAATATTTCTATGTGTGACGCTTATCCGGATTTTCTTTCTCATTCTTGCCGTCTCAGGAGACTAATATCGAGTTTTGGAAATAGTTTCTTAAGCCTCGGCATGGTGGGAAAAAATCTGCTGGAGAAAACCCCCTTTTTTTTTTTACCTCCTTCTATTTCTTTTGAATGGGCCTGCCGTCTGTAAGAACCTAGTTTGGAGTTGAATGCTAAGTTTCAGCTCTGGAGATGGCTAGTAGCGAAAAGTTGTACATATTTCAGATATAGGGCTGCACCAATATGTTATATATATTCCGCTTAACTGACCCAAATGAAATATATAGGAATTCAAAATGTCGTATATAAGTGCACTCTGTATTACGTATTACATAGGTTGAATGGGAAGACTTTGTAGGCTTCTTTTCAATATACTGTACTTTCGTAAAGTCTACATGGAAAATAAAGATTTAAAAACATATCGAGGCTGTACTTTTTTATATATTTGTGGCTGTACTTTTATGATCTCCTGCTTAATTTTTATGGATTTATGCGCATAAGCTAATACATCCAAGATTTTCATTACAGTAAAAAAAGCATATATATAAATTGAACAAAAACTACAGAATATCTTTAAAAAAAAGAAGAAATTAATCAGTTGAATGGACGAGGTGCTTTCCAGAAATATATTCAATTTATGTAATCAAATCATGAAAATAGTATTCACCATATATCACTTATGTACTCCCTAATTAGTCTCAGAAAAAATACTGAATTGGAAAAGGAATTTATTTTACTTCCGTAGAGCACGTAAACTGCAGCGACAAAACTGACAATCATTAAATACAAATATAAAGGTAAATGGCAACTTTAGATACAAATCGAAATCGAAACGAGTTCAAAATTTACGCACTTCTTTTCCTCCTACCTCCTCCTTTCTACCATTCCTTCTTTTCTACAAAAAAAAAAAAAGCTATCCATGCCCCACTATAAACCAGTGCAGGGGCTAAAAACGTATTGGGTCGCCAAAAAGAAGGCTGGTTTCGCAGTGGAATTAAGAGTAAATATTTCTATGTGCGACGCTTATCCGGATTTTCTTTCTCATTCTCGCCGTCTCAGGAGACTAATATCGAGTTTTGGAAATAGTTTCTTAAGCCTCGGCATGGTGGGAAAAAAATCTGCTGGAGAAAAACCCCCTTTTTTTTATTTACCTCCTTCTATTTCTTTTGAATGTGCCTGCCGTCTGTAAGAACCTAGTTTGGAGTTTAATGCTGTGTTTCAGCTCTGGAGATGGCTGGTAGCGAAAAGTTGTATGTATTTCAGATATAATGTACCTATATGTTACATGTATATTCCGCTTAACCGACCCAAATGAAATATATAGGAATCCGAAATGTGGTATTTAAGTGCACTCTGTATTACGTATTATATAGGTTCAATGGAAGGACTTTGTAGACCTCTTTGAAATATGTAATACTTTCTTAAAGTCTACATATTATATATAGATTTAAAACATAACAAGCATATATGGTTGTGGCTGTTCTTTTATGACATTCTATGCTTCATTTTTATGTATTTATGCGCATAAGATAATACATCCAAGATTTTCCATTACAACAAAAGTAGAATATATATAAATGGAACAAAAACTACAGAATATCTTAAAACAAAAGAAAAATTAAAAAATTGAATAGACGAGGTGCTCCACGTGACTGCTATGTAATAAAGTCATGAAAATAGTATTCGCTATATACGACTTTTCATGTATTTCCTAATTAGTTCCATCAGAAAAATTACTGAATTGAAAAATGAATTTATTCTACATTCGTAGCTCACGTAAACTACAGCTACAAAACTGATAGTCATTAAATACAAATATAAGGGTAAAGGAAAAAGCTGTAGATGGGGAAAAAAAAAGTGTTTTATTACTATTCTATGTAATAAAGTAGGGTGCATAGAAGTTGTTATTTGAAATCAACATACTCATCTCGGTGATTAATGTATACTTCAGCAAATGGCTTTTTTGTTCTCCCTTTTATTTGAACGGGTCTCATCACTTTGCTTACTTGCTTTGCATTTAATATATGTAAATCCTACCTGATTTATTTTTTAGTCTCTATTATAATGTAGTATTTAAACGGCTTTCAATTTAATGAATTTAGATACTGATCAAGAGTAATTTTAATAAATTTAAATTGTACACAAGAACACAAAGAATAGTAATAAAGCGTGCATTGCTGATGATGATACATCAGCAAAACAATCACATTTGTATTGCTGATGCGTCGTACATAAGCCATATATGTTAATGGTGAAATGTTAAAGAAAGTTAAATTGAGAGAGTGCAATCTTTTTTTTAATTTATATTCCTGCCCTCTAAATGAATAGTGTTTTAATTTTTGACACCTATTAATAATCTTGTATTTTATTTATGTGTCCCACGAACATCGATGGATCATAAGATGACCAAGAACAGTTCATCCATAGATTATGAAGTGCAGACCTTTAGAGGCTGCTGAACCACATCGTGTTTTATTGGGAAAAAAAAACACCAGGCAGCTGATGGTCGATGGGACGCGTATATACACTGTCACAATTGCCATAGAGTCTCTTCGTGTCTGAAAACGATGACTATAACGAACAGTGCCATTCGATCCTAACATGAGACCTTCTGCATAATAATTGTGCAAGTTACTACTAGGCTTCAAGTCAAACTAGTTTTCTGAATGTGTAGTTTCAGATTCGAAAGTTAACCAGTTTGAAACTTTACTACATGAAAATTTACAGCAAAACCCTTTAGTCGAGTTTGTTAATAAAAACACGAAAACGGAAAAGAGTTACATTTTGGATCCCTTTCTTCACTTCATTCGTGTTCGTATTACGTATAAAGTGGAACTGCAGCGGCGTGAAATATTTCGCCAAACTTAATTTCGCTACCGATCCGGCCTTAGATACAAATCGAAATCGAAACGAAGCTCAGAATTTACGCACTTCTTTTCCTCCTACCCCCTTCTTCTATTCCTCTTTTCTAAAAAAAAGCGATCCATGCCCTGCTATAAACCAGTGCAGGGGCTAAAAACGGCCGCCAAAAAGAAGGCAGGTTTCGCAGTGGAGTTAAGAGTAAATATTTCTATGTGCGACGCTTATCCGGATTTTCTTTCTCATTCTTGCCGTCTCAGGAGACTAATATCGAGTTTTGGAAATAGTTTCTTAAGACTCGGCAGGGTGGGAAAGAAATCTGCTGGCGAAAAAACTTTTTTTTTTCCTTCTTCTATTTCCGTTGAATGGGCCTGCCGTCTGTAAGAACCTAGTTTGGAGTTGAATGCTGAGTTTCAACTCTGGAGATGGCTGGTAGCGAAAAGTTGTATATATTTCAGATATAGTGTACCAATATTCCGCTTAACCGCTCTAAGTGAAATATATATAGGAATCCGAAACGTGGTATTTAACTACACTCTGTATTACGTATTATATAGGTTCTATGGAAGGACTTTGTAGACCTCTTTGCAATATGATGTACTTTCTTAAAGTTTACATATAAAATAAAGATTTAAAAATATATCGAGCATATATTTGTGGCTGTTCTTTTATGACATTCAGCTTCATTTTTATGGAGTTATGAGCATAAACTAATGCATCCAAGATTTTCATTACAATAAAATTAGAATAAATATAAATAAAACAAAAATTACAGAAAATCTTAAAACAGAAGAAGAAATTAAAAAATTGAATAGACGAGGTGCTTCATAGAAACATATTCAATTTATATAACAAAGTCATGAAAATAATATTCGCAATATATAAATTATTTATATCCTAATTAGCTCAGTCAGAAAAAATTATTGAATTGAAAAATGAATTGATTCTACATTCATAGCGCACGTAAACAATAGCGACAAAACTGATAATCATTAAATACAAATATAAAGGCAAATGGCAAAATTTGAAGAGGCAGAAAAAGGAATCGTATTTATACAAAAGAAATAAAATAGTAATAAAATAGAGTGGAATTGTTATTTGAAGTCAACATACTCATCTCATGACGTGTGTATACTTCAGCAAATTGTTTCGTCATTCTTCCATTTATTTGAATGACATCTTGTTGCTTTGGCACAGACACACACATATATAAATATATATTTATGAAAGCATTTATATTGCTGATGCATCATATACATAAGTCATATATGTTAATGCAAAAATGTTAAAGAAAGCTAAATTGAAAGAGTGCAATCTTTTTTTAATTTATATTCCTACCATCTGAATGCATAGTGTTTTCTTTTTCCCCATCGATTGATGATTTTGTATTCTATTGATATGTGCCACGAACGTCGATGGAACATAAGATGGTCAAGAACAGTTCACCCATAGGTGATGAAGAGTAGATCTTCAGAGGCTGCTGAACCACATCCGCATGTTTTATTGCAAAAACCCATCAGGCAGCTGATTGTCAAGTGACGCTTATATACATAGTCACAATTGCCATAGAGTTCTTCGTTTCTGAAAACTGTCCCTACAACGAACAGTGCCATTTAATCCTAATATTATACCTTCTAGATACTAACTGTGCACCTTACTACTAGGCTTCAAGTCAAACTATAGTTTTCTGAATCTGAAGTTTAAGATTCGTAAGATAAACAGTTTGAAACTTTACTACATAAAAATTTACAGCAAAAACCTTTAGCCGAGTTTGTTAATCAAAAACACGAAAACGGAAACGAGTTACATTTAGGATCCCTTTCTTCACTGTATCCGTACACTCCTTACGTATAAAGTGGAACTGCAGCGGCGTGAAATATTTCAACAAACTTAATTTCGCTACCGATCCAGCCTTAGATACAAATCGAAATCGAAACGAGCTCAGAATTTACGCACTTCTTTTCCCCTACCCCTTCCTCTACCATTCCTTCCCTTTCTACAAAAAAAAAAAAAGCGATCCATGCCCTGCTATAAACCAGTGCAGGGGCTAAAAACGTATTGGGTCGCCAAAAAGAAGGCAGGTTTCGCAGTGGAGTTAAGAGTAAATATTTCTATGTGTGACGCTTATCCGGATTTTCTTTCTCATTCTTGCCGTCTCAGGAGACTAATATCGAGTTTTGGAAATAGTTTCTTAAGCCTCGGCATGGTGGGAAAAGAATCTGCTTTAGGAAAACCCTTTTTTTTTTTTTTTTACCTTCTTCTATTTCTTTTGAATGTGCCTGCCGTCTGTAAGAACCTAGTTTGGAGTTGAATGCTGAGTTTCAGCTCTGGAGATGGCTGGTAGCGAAAAGTTGTATATATTTCAGATATAGTGTACCAATATGTTATATATATTTCCGCTTAACCGATCCAAATGAAATATATAGGAATCCGAAATGTGGTATTTAAGTGCACTATGTATTACGTATTATATAGGTTCAATGGAAGGACTTTGTAGACCTCTTTGCAATATGCTGTACTTTCTTAAAGTCTACATATAAATATAGATTTAAAAACATATCGAGCATATATATGTGACTGTTCTTTTATGATATTCTGCTTCATTTTTATGGATTATGCGCATAAGCTAATACATCCAAGATTTTCATTACAACAAAAGTAGAATATATATAAATGGAACAAAAACTACAGAATATCTTAAAACAAAAGAAGAAATTAAAAAATTGAACAGACGAGGTGCGTCTTAGAAATATATACAATTTATCGGAGAATGTCATGAAAATAGTATTCGCTATATGTAACTTTCCATGTACTTCCTAATTAGTTTGTTAAACTTATAGCCCTCATAACTTATGCCGTAGAGTGACAAACCAAAACCAAAACTTAATTAGTCCAGTCAGAAAAATTACAGAATTGAAAATTGAATTTATTCCTTTTCCGTAGCGCACGTAAACTACAGCGACAAAACTGATAATCATTAAATACAAATATAAAGGTAAATTGCAAAAGCTGAAGTGGAGAAAAAAAAAAGGAAATGTATGTGTACAAAAGAACACATAGAATAGTAATAAAATGGAGTGAACATAGTATTTGTCATTTGAAATCAATATTCTCATCTAGTGACTGCGGTAAACTTCAGCTAATGCCTTCGTCATTTTCCCATTTATTTGAATGGGTGCATATATATATATATATTTTGCAACAAGAAAAAAAGTTGTAAAAAAGGCGGAAAAAATCAAATTAAAAACCTATTCCGGTTTAATGTCCTTTCCGATTCAGCCAAAAGTGTTCCCTTTTCATTCGGCATTTCCCTCCTCTATATACCCGTTGTATAGCCTAAAGTGTACACAAAATGACCGTAGAGCGGCAAACCCCAAACCAAACCAACCTACACAATGGTCAAAGCACCCTCCTGTGGCGTTCAGAAGAAATAGGCAGTCGAATTCGAGAATCTCACCCGATAGGAAGTACAGCGCAACCTGCTCTTTCGCTGAGAAAGTAAACTTAGTTTATAGTCTGTCATGGGGTTTGATGGTAGAGTAGCTAGGGCACTGGCGCTCGGTACTACAGGTATCGGGTTCAAATCTCGGCTTTGCCATGGGTGTTTGTAGTGGTTCGGAATCCACTTTAAACCGTAGGTCCCGGCCCTAATAGGATCGTACAGCGTTGCGGGGGCATTGTTACTCCGCGTCCGTGGCTTATCTTCAAGTTACACGCGCCCACTAATTAGTGCAAAGTGAGTAACGTCACAGTCTATTTGCCAGCAGCATTAGAAAAAAAATAGTCTCTCATCTCGGGAGAACGTATATTTAATGATACCCAGTTGATTAGTAGGCCGACAGATTCTCACTCGGAGAGAAAGTATATTTCGCGCACCCTACACATAGCGAGTTTCGGGTTTTCGGCTTAGAAGTGGAGTGTCTCCACGAAGCTATAATTATCGTGCTTTTACTTTAAACTATGTGTTAAATATTATATGTCTCTAATCGTATGAGTATAGTATTTGTGAGTGTGTAAATAAACTGTGATTTCTTAAGTTTGAGCCTGAAGTTTCTCAACCCAACCACATACCATTTACAATCTGGACCAGCCTGTACCTACTCACTACACTAAAAGAATGTTTTACTAACTATATACTAAGCAGAAAACTAAAATTATTGCCAAATTGTTGATGTTCGTGATAATACCAGTTTGAAGTTTTGACGATTTTTTGAGACTACACACACACACACACAATATCAATAAAACATCACACATAACAGACACCACATCAATAAAAAATCATTTATGTTATATTGTAAATGGAAATACTATATCTCTTTCAAAAAATTATAGTGGTCTACCATATTGCTTTTTGAGATTTAAATGCAGTAAGTATAAAATCTTTCTATATAAACTTTTTTTTCTAGTCCTTATTTCAAAAATAGACCCGAGATCGCTTCTGGAATCAAAATTCTATTCACTTGTAGAAAGGATTACCTAGTTTTACAAAATTTTTAAGACCATATTTATGTTATAACTTTTTTTGCAACTGTAAAAAACTAAATGCGAATACTTTAGAATATATAAAGGGTCACAAGTTAAATGATGTCTGAAGGATACTGTTACAAAATGTTTTACTATGCATTTATTCATTAATAGTTTTGTTATATTTCTTGTACATTTTATTCCAAAATAATTTATTGTTAGATATTAGTTAGTATATCTATGATGAAAATATGGGGTCTGATGGCCGAATGACTAGAGCCCTGGCGCTCGGTGCCACAGAGTTCGAGTCCCGGCGGTGCCATTCATGTTTGTAGTGGTTCGGAATCCCTTTAAACAGTAGGTACTGGTCTCATATGACTGTAGAGCGTTGGACGTAGGGTTGACAACCTTACCCTGTAAAAAGAAATCATCTCCTGTCTCAAAACCTGCCAATAAGGAGACGGCCTTGGCCACCATAGGCTGTACTGCCAGGGAGTTTATTATCAAGAAAATATGGATAATTTTGATAATTAGTTTTAAAAGTTTCAACTATCTACTCTTAATTTCTAAATTTCCTATTCTAACATTTGCCATGGATTTCTTTATAATATACTTTTAATACAAACTATTAAATTTACCAATTAATTATCCTTTATTTAGACTAAATACTTACAATATATGTACAGAGTGCTTAAAAACTTCACTCTGTAAAATTATAAATTTCAAATTGATTGATAACTTAAAAATTTATAGATAGATGTTACACTATATTTCGATAAAAATATTCTATCTGTATTGTACTGTGTTACTCACAGATTTTTTAATATTAATTTCATTTTATACACACAGCTAAAAAGTATATTGTAATAAATATCTTTGTAAGTGAAGAAATTATTCTGCAATTGATCATTAGTTTGATTGGATAACTGCTGTGTTTGTCACAAATGTTTATGGATACAGCTGTTGTAAAAATACCTATCTGTTTGAAAAATGTTCTAAAATAAATGAATGTGATGCTCTTAATTAACCTGATAAATAGATATTTTGTTCTGCACAATGTTATTCTCTATCATACATATTTGAATTTTTCTTTATGTGTCCTGATACAAATAATAGGACCTATATCCTTTTTATCATGGGTGAACATGTTATTGTCTTGGTTAAAAGTCCGTGACATCTCCAATAAAGGGAAGCTATAAAATAAAAAAATAAATAAAAGTATAAGTTAATATTTAAAACATATTAATCTCCTCGAGAAACACGAGAAATAAAAAAAAAATTATTTAAAATCTCTGATTTTCAAGTGATTTTATTGATGTGTGTTTCAAAACTGGCATGAAATGTGTGTTGTTAAATATAAGGATTGACCCATATAAAGTCACGTGCTCTGTCTTCTCGTGATTTTGTACTGTCTGGTTTTCAAAATATTAACGGATTATTGTTTCAATATCCTCAAAATCGTGTCTAAGGATTAGTTTATGTTTATAAAAGTCGATTTAACCATCACTTCAGTCAGTTTCAGGTTTACAGAGTTCCATGGCCTTATATGGGCCTAAACTCCTAGCCGAGAGTAAGTCACATGGTGATATAAAAAACATTAATAAACAACAAAGCAGTAAGTAACCAAGGTCTGTCCCAAATTACCAGATCAAAATAAAATAAAAGAGCAACGAGTAAATCAGAGAATTTCAATAATAGAAAACATAAATTAAGAAAAGAGAAATATAAAGTAAAAGTAAAGAAAATAATTAAAAAATAAAAGAAGAAAGCAAAAAATAAAAAACACCACAGGATGGAGTCGCAGCTGCTAGAAATGATGACTAAAGGAACAGGTCAGGGTGCTCCTGACAACTGAGCCAGTTCGTCTAGGGTAATTGTAAGTTATATAAGACCGCCCTAGGGCGTTTAGCATTCTCTTAACCATCACTTGTCTCTGTCTGAATTTTTTAGTGCTTCTTATAGTATTTAGGCAATTATTTGTACATAAAATTCTAGAGTTATTTAAGTTTGTTATACTCCTTTCGCTATTGAATTTGATAGTCTTGTGAGGATTCTGCACTTAGGGTTTCGCTTTTGCAAAGTTTCACTTTTCCGCGCCGATTGCTATCGCTAAAACCGCAGTATTTTGTAATCGCAGCTGTCATTTTGTTTGTTGAAAACCGCGGAGGCAAAATATCGCCTAATTAACAAGCGGAACCCTAAAGTGAAAAATTCTTGTTCTTATAGCATTGTAACCAATTGCTCCATAAATTTCTTTGATTATTGAACATTCGTTTACTGCCTTATGTATTCAACCGTCAAAATATGCTCACTCATGATAAATTTAAAGTCGTGAAAGATTTTTCAGTTTTTGTTTAATTTATGCATTGCTTTCCTACAAACCAGTATTTGAAATTTATCGCTCTTTTCTGAAAATTGAATAAAATATAGAAAGCATTAGCGAGATATTCTATGTATATAGCTCTTCATGGGTTTGGTTCAATAGAAAAGTTGTCCCAAATTCAGTTGCCCCACCACCTTTATTTAAAAAAAAAGTTACTCAATGGAAATCCAATTCTTGTAAGCGAACAAACAGAAAAATATAGTAAAATTTATGTTCGTTTATAAATTACCCATCTAATAATCTATATATCTATTTATCTCTCTCTCTCTATATATGTATATATATATGCATTATTTACTACATCTTAAAATATACGAATAGTAAATAAATAGGGATAGTGTGAAAATAAAAATTATGACTAACGTTAAAAATTATCCTAATGAGAAAAGGATAAGTGTGGACGGAAAGGACTGGTGTGCTGATATCAAGGAGCTAATTCTGAGGTTTATTTTTGTTGGCAGTATTTTTAAATCACCACGATTAGCTATTTGCAATCCGTTTCTTCCTTCTTTTTTGTTAATAAATTGGTAATTATACTAAATCCATGTCCCACTAAACATGATGAAGAAAATACAATTATTATTATTTTTTCTTTCTTCTTTATGTCTTCTATAAGAAGAAAGAAATGTCTTCTATATCTTTATGTCTTCTGTATGAATTTGGGTGCTCTCAAATGCACCCAAATTTACTGTCGTCCTCTTGATGACTACATTTCTCCTAAGGGGAGATACTACCTATTTTGGAAACTATTTTGGAAACTATCAGAAGTTACCATGGAAGAGATTGGTGGTTGAGGTTCGATTCAAATAAGTAGAGGCACTTTAAATTGCAGATTGTCATATGCTTCGGACAACAGGCTTTGCTGTTGTCGGATTGTCTGTCTGTATATTTTCTTTATCTTTTTAAATGTAACTTAAAAGAAAACAGTGAGATTTCCACAAAGAAATCTGGCTTTCCTTATAATGCAACAAGGGACATATTGCACTTCTGATGTTATTGAATCTACTGTAAATCTGTCATAATGGCAAATGACTTGAAATTCAAATTGCCAATATTAAAATGATTTTTTATTTTATTTTTACTTGTTTTTAAAAATGATTGTTCATGTCCCCATTAAAATAATTCCTTTTTTTTAAAGATCGGTAGAAGAAACCGTCTGCCATTTAATTCGAAAAGTTTTTATTCATTCATTTTTTTTTTCAAATTAAAATCCATACCATTTTAACCCACAACAAATTCATACGGAAAAAGGCAAAAGACAATTTCCTCTCCAACTAAGAAGAGAGAGCGCAAAATAACGCTCTTGGTTAGACAAAAATATAATGAGACCAATACACATTTTTCTCAGATCAAATCAAGGGCAAAAAAATACGATTTTGCCGTTTAAAAGGAGAAAGTAGTCTCGAATTGGGTGAATGAAACTTTAAACGGGACACTGGGGAGAAATCGCATCTTTTTTCTGATGCAGTTGGTGGATCAGTGAAATAAGGGCATCGAAATTTGGGTCGAAATGAGAGGTCTCTGTGAGGCCCTCTAATTTCCTTTCTTTTTATTTTAGTGAATTTATGTTTGCATAATTTTCTTCTGTCTGACATGGTGTGGATGGATGTAAAAGGGGGCATTTTTGTTAAAGATATATAACTAATGCAAATTTATGACTCATTATTACATTCACATATGTATGTTAAGTAACATTTTTATGTTGCGGGGGGGTCACCATATCCTTCAATATTGTCGACTATATTGTGGATTTTGGTTTTTTGCTCAACGGTCATTTCGGTTTAAAGTGCATTCCGAACCCCTAAAAATATCTCTACCACCTGTCAGGATTTGAACCTAAAGCCTGGGATGCCAATTGGCCATCATACGGCACCGTATTGTGGAAGGAAGTAATGTCTTCTGAGAAGTTTATGAGGAGTAATTTTCTTGCATTTGTATATTGTGTGAACTGGATGGACACCTGGCAGAATATCGAAGCAATACACTGCTACAAGCTTTATTGAATCTACTCGTTTTTCAAACAAAGCTGAAACACATGCGCAAAATGGAATCAGTTTTACGTCTTTTCGAATGCTAGCTAGTATCTACTATCATCGATTTTCAAGTGAAATTCCATTTATGTATAATTTCAAATTAACAATACCATAACAATTTTATGATCAGAAAGCATTATAAAAAATATATTAATACCATATTTCTCAATAAAATAATTTTTAAGAATAGAAAACTGTTTTTAATTGTAAATTATTTTATTATTTGAAGTGACTCTAGTCAACACTAATTACATGCACGCTACTTAGAACATATTATTGCAAAACCAGGAAAAAAAAATTAAAAAACCCTCATTGCTTAGAAAAATTATAAATGCATTCAAATACGTAAACTATGAGATCTTATAAAACTTAAACAATCATTTTGATATACATATATCTTAAAAATGATAAGAACGACGACCAAAATGATTGAACCACATTGGCTAAGAGCCATTTATGCATATTGTTTTATTGTTGTTGTTACTAATCACCCTAGTGCAAGAAGGTCTACACCAGGTCCAAAAGTCCCTGTCGCAGGCGACTGGGTCATGGCTAATTGTAATATGCAGCTTCACTTTAGCGAGGAACCACGAGGGCTGAAGACTGATTAAACCTCAAGACAACGCTCTACGATCCTATTAGACCGGGACCTACGGTTTAAAGTGGATTCCGAAGCGTTATAAACATCCATAGCACCACCGAGATTCGAACCCGAAACCTGTGGCATCGAGCGCCAGATACTAGGCTATTCAGTTCCAGGCATGTTGTTATGACTAAAGGTTTAGGTTCTCAATTGCTAGGTTTTTGAGAACAGTCAACTGTTAAGAAAAATCTTGATTTTATTTTAAAATCTGCAGTTATAAATGGTAAAAGCAAATAAAATTTGTATCAATGTCGCATGAATTGTTTTGCTAAATTTTCAATTTTTCATTTCAGTTTTTAGTTAACGTAACTTTTAAAATTTATTTTTCAGCTTGTTAAAGGTTTCATGTTGAACTTCATAACTGAAACACCATTTATGAAACTATAAATGTTTTTTATGGCAAGAACAAAAAAAATCTCCAATCTCTTCTCAATTGCTGGGTTTTTAAGAACTCTTAACTGTTAAGGAAAGTGCTGATTTTATTTTAAAATCTGCAGTCAGAAATTATTAAAGCAAACAACATTTGTATCAATTTCGCACGAATTTTTTTACTAAATTTTCAACTCTTCGTTTCAGTTTTTAGTTAACGTAATCTTAAAAACTTCAGCTTGTTAAAAGTTTCATTGAAATGTTACACTTCATAACTTAAACACCATTTATAGAAATATAAATGTTCTTTAAGGCAAGGAATCAAAAAGTTTCAATCCTCATAACATTCTAAAAAGCAACCCTTATTCTTTTTTTCCAGACACCAAAATCTCTACCTTCCTAATCCCTAACAAGAAAGGACTGCAGGGTGGGTGAGCACTGGACAAACCCCGAACTATTAAGAAGACAAAGAGCGCGAGATAATATTCTTGGCGGTCATTCGCGCGGGAACCCTTTGTCTGGCGGAACACACATGGATCCATTAGCGCGAGAACTCTGCGCCATTGTCTTATTACAAGGAAGTATCTGCCTCTCATTAGCCAAGGGATCGTCTTGGCGAGTTCTTCGCGATCCATAGCTCTCTGCATCCCAGACGAGCTATCGCTGCCCGGCGACGGGGGATGGTGATTATTTTATTAATGGTGCCGCTTGTTTCAGGGAACTTTGTGCCCCCTTAACAAAGGTTTTCGTGTGAGGGTTTTGGCGAGAGCTATGATAAGTGCAGTTTTGGTTCTTAATTGCTGTTTTTTTCAGATGCTGTTAATTTGGAAGAAAAGTGCTTATTTTATTTTGAAATTTTCATTAAAAATAAGGAAGAAAAGAAAATTTGCTCTGATTTCTTGTCGAGCTTTTAATTTGTCAGTTCAAGTTTTGGCTAATGTAGTCTTTAAAAGATATTTTCCAGTTTGTTAAATTTTATATCGGTACTATCCCTCTAGTTATTTATGGTTTATCACATGCAATATTATCCTTTCTTTTTCATAATAACAACAACAAGTAAATATTTAAACGGGAATTATTGGCTAATGCAGCTATAAGTTATGTGTGTAAAACAAAATTGTGATATCTTCAATCAAAATCAATACTTTGTGATGTCATTAGTTTTGACATAACTTAAAATTTTTAGGTTAACCTACTTATTATGAATTGTAACTATTTTTCTAATTTTATCCACCGGTCGTATTCAATTGTTTTATTTCAGTTGAATATCAAACCAACATAAAAGTAAGACAAAAAAAAAAAAAAGAGTTTTCAAGCAAAGATCGATTTGCTAACTGGTACAAACCATCATTGATTTCAAAGAGAAATTCCATTTATGTAAAACTTTAAATTAACAATACCATAACAATTTCATAATCATAAAGCATTATAAAAATTTTAATATGATATCTCTAAATAAAATAGTTTTTAAAAATAGGAAACTATTTTTAATTGTGAATTATTTTAGTAATTGAAGTGACCCTAGTAAAATTCAATACTAAGTGATATGCAAGTTACATAATACTTAATGCAAATTATTACAAAACTGGAAAATTTTTAAAAAAAAACAACTCCTATTCCTTAGAAATATTATAAATGCATTCAGATACTTAAGCTATGGAATCTTATAAAACTTAAACAATCATTTTGATAAGCCTATATATTAAAAATGATAAGAACAACGAATAAAATGATTGAACTACATCGCCAAAGCACCGTTTATGCATATTGTTATGAAGAATAGAGTTTTAGGTTCTCGATTGCTGGGTTTTTAAGAACTGTTAAGGAAAATCCTGATTTTACTTAATTTACAATCAGAAATGGTTAAAGTAAATAAAATTCGTATCAATTTCGTTAAATTTTCAACTTTTCATTTAAATTTTTAGTTAACGTAATCTTTAAAACATTTTTCAGCTTGTTAAAAGTTTTATTAAAATGACGAACTTCATAACTTAAACACCATTTATAGAACCATAAATGTTCATGAAAAGAAAGCAAAAAGCTTCAATCCTCATAACATTCTAAAAAGCAATCCCTATTCTTTTTTTTCCCCAGACACCAAAATCTCTTCCTTGCTAATCCCTAGCAAGAAAGGACTGCAGGGTGGGTGAGCACCGGACAAACCGCCGAACTATTAAGAAGACAGAGAGCGCGAGATAATGTCCTTGGCGGGCATTCGCGCGGGAACCCTTTGTCTGGCGGAATACACATGGTTCCATTAGCGCGAGAAGTCTGCGCCATTGTCTTATTACAAGGAAGTATCTGCCTCTCATTAGCCAAGGGATCGTCTTGGCGAGTTCTTCGCGATCCATTGCTCTGCACCCCAGACGTGCTATCGCTGCCCGGCAACGGGGGATGGTGATTATTTTATTAATGGTGCCGCTTGTTTCAGGGAACTTTGTGCCCCCTTAACAAAACTTTGGGTGAGGATTTTGGCGAGAGTTATGATGAGTGGAGTATTTGGAAGCAAAGTGCTTATTTTATTTAACAATTTGCATTAAAAAATAAGAAAGTAAAGAAAATTTGAATCAGTTTCACTTTAAATTTCTTGACGAGTTTTCAATTTTCCAGTTAAATTTTTTAGCTAATGTAATCTTTCAAAGTTATTGTTATTTGTAGTTTGTAAAAATTTATATTTGTACTGTCTCTCCAGTTATATATGGTTTAACATATTTAATATTATTTTCTTTGTGCCATAATGACAGTAGTAATCAAATATTTAAACGGGAATTATTGGTTAATGCAGCTATAAGTTATGTTGTTGCACAAAATTGCGAATCCTTCAATCAATATCAATACTTTGTGATGTCATTTGTTTTGACATAACGTACAATTTTTAGGTTAACCTACTTATTATGAATTGTAACTATTTTTCTAATTTTATCCGCCGGTCGTATTCAACTGTTTTATTTCAGTTGAATATCAAACCATTATAAAAGTAAGAAAAAAAAAAGAGTTTTCAAGCAAAGATCGACTTGCTAACTAGTACAAACCATCATTGATTTCTAAGAGAAATTTCATTTATGAAAATAAAACTTCAAATTAACAATACCATAACACCATAACAATTTTATAATCATAAAGCATTATAAAAATTTTAATATGATCTCTAAATAAAATAGTTTTTAAAAACAGGAAACTATTTTTAATTGTGAATTATTTTATTAATTGAAGTGACCCTTGTAAAATTCAACACTAAGTGACATGCAAGTTATTTAATACTTAATGCAAATTATTACAAAATCATAAAAAACTTTAAAAAACACCTATTCCTTAGAAATATTATAAATGCAATCAGATAAATAAGCTATGCAATCTTATAAAACTTAAACAATCATTTTGATACATCTATATCTTAAAAAGGATACGAACGACAAGCAAAATGATTGAACTACATTGCCTAAGTCTCATTTATGCATATTGTTATGAACAATAGAATTTTAGGTTCTCAAATATTGGGTTTTTAAGAACTGTTAACGAAAGTCCTGATTTTATTTTAAAAATTTCGGTCAGAAATGGTTAAAGCAAATAAAATTTCATGCGAATTTTTTTTTGTTAAATTTTTAGTTTTTAGTTAATATAATCTTTAAAACATTTTTCAATTTGTTAAAAGTTTCATTGAAATGTTAAAATTTCATAACTTAAACACCATTTATAGAACCATAAATGTTCTTTATGGCAAGAAAGCAAAAAAAGCTTCAATCCTCATAACATATAAAGCAACCCCTATTCTTTTTTTTTTCAGACACCAAAATCTCTTCCTTCCTAATCCCTAACAAGAAAGGACTGCAGGGTGGGTGAGCACCGGACAAACCCCTGAACTATTAAGAAGACAGAAAGCGCGAGATAATGTTCTTGGCGGGCATTCGCACGGGAACCTTTTGTCTGGCGGAACACACATGGATCCATTAGCGCGAGAACTCTGCGCCATTGTCTTATTACAAGGAAGTATCTGCCTCTCATTAGCCAAGGGATCGTCTTGGCGAGTTCTTCGCGATCCATTGCTCTGCACCCCAGACGAGCTATCGCTGCCCGGCAACGGGGGATTGTGATTATTTTATTAATGGTGCCGCTTGTTTCAGGGAACTTTGTGCCCCCTTAACAAGGCTTTCGGTGAGGATTTTGGCCCAGAGTTATGATGAGTGGAATTTTTGGTTCTTAATTGGCGTTCTTTTTTTAGATGCTGTTAATTTGGAAGAAAAGTGCTTGTTCTATTTTTAAATATTCATTAAAAACTAAGAAAGCAAAGAAAATTTCAGTAAATTTCGCTAGAATTTGTCGAGTTTTTAATTTGTCAGTTTTCAATTTTTAGCTAATGTAATCTTTCAAAGTTATTTTCCAGTTTGTTAAATTTTATATTTGTTCTATCTCTATAAGTATTTATGCTTTATCAAATTTAATACTATACCCTCTGTCCCATAATAACAACAGCAAGTGAATATTTAAAAAGGAATTATTGGCTAATGTTAATTAGCTATAAGTTATGTTGTAACACATTCAATCAATCAAAATCAGTCGTAAATTACCTCTGTCATTTGTTTTGATATATTTTTCAATTTTTAGGTTAACCTACTTATTACTGTTAACTGTTAAGGAAAGTCCTCATTTCATTTAAAAATTTGCGGTCGGGAATGGTTAAAACAAATAAAATGTATATCAATTTCGCACAGTATTTTTGTGTTACATATTCAACTTTTCAATTTAATTTTTAGTTAGCGTAATCTTTAAAACTTATTTTTCAGTTTGGTAAAAGTTTCATTGAAATGACGAACTTCATAACTTAAACACCACTTATAGAACTATAAATGTTCTTTACGGCAATAAAGAAAAAAGCTTCAATCCTCATAACATTCTAAAAAGCAACCACTATTCTTTTTTCTCCCAGACACCAAAATCTCTACCTTCCTAATCCCTAACAAGAAAGGATTGCAGGGTGGGAGGCACTGGACTATTAAGAAGACAGAAAGCGCGAGATAATGTCCTTGGCGGGCATTCGCGCGGGAACCCTTTGTCTGGCGGAACACACATGGTTCCATTAGCGCGAGAAGTCTGCGCCATTGTCTTATTACAAGGAAGTATCTGCCTCTCATTAGCCAAGGGATCGTCTTGGCGAGTTCTTCGCGATCCATTGCTCTGCACCCTAGATGAGCTATCGCTGCCCGGTTACGGGGGATGGCGATTATTTTATTAATGGTGCCGCTTGTTTCCAGGAACTTTGTGCCCCTTAACAAGGCTTTCGGTGAGAATTTTGGCAAAACTCGTGATGAGTGGAGTTTTTGTTTCTTAATTGGCGTTTTTTTTAGATGCTGTTAATTTGAAAGAAAAGTGCTTATTTTATTTTGAAATTTGGCATCAAAAAAGGAAGTAAAGATAATTTGAATCAATTTTGCTAGGATTTCTTGTTGAATTTTCAATCTGTCAGTTCAGTTTTTAGCTAATGTAATCTTTCAAAGTTATTTTCTAGTTTGCTAAATTTTATATTTGTTCTATCTCTATAATTATTTATGGTTTATCACATGCAATACTATCCTCTAGATCTCATAATAATAGCAGTAAGTGAATATATAAACGGGAATTATTGGCTATTGTAGCTACAAGTTATGATGTAGCACAAAATTACGAAGCCTTCAATCAAAATCAATATTCATATCTGCCATTCGTTTTGACATATTTTATTTTTTTTTATTTTATCTTATTTACGACGAATTATAACTATTTTTCTAATTTCATCTGCTGGTAGAAATCAACTGTTTTATTTCAATTGAATATCAATCCATTATAAAAGTAAGACAAATAAATAAGAGTTTTCTAGCAAAGATCGAGTTGCGATTGTCCTGTTGTTGATGTACCAAAAAGGGAAATGAAAATTTGCAGAAAAATGCAATTATTTTAGTTGCAAAACGATTTAAGTGCAACAGAATGACAATATTAAGAATTTGGAAACATGCTTACGAAAGTTTATCAAGATTACTTTTATGCTATGTTGAATCTTTGAAAAATCATTGTGAACATAAATGCAAAGATCATGGGCAAAAATTTGAAAAACCTAGATATATTCTTCTTAGCAGAAGAGGCATTATAAGGCCATTGAAGTTCACAAATCTACATTATTCAGGATTTTGATAAAACGATTATCCCGTAAAATGAGTTGCAAACACCATCAAACTACTTCTTACAAAAGAGAATAAGAAAGATTGCTTAAAATTTTGCTGACAAAAGTACTTCCTGAAGGGAAATTTATGCATTTTAAGGATTATATTCACATTGATGAAACAACTCAAATTTTGGGCAGACTTTTAATCATACTTTTTATCTTATAATCATGTTCAGGTGAGAGAATTGGCCATTTATATAAAAATATTCAATGAAGAGATATTTCTATTACTTATTTAAATTAACACAAAAATAATTGGTTGTTTTACAAGATAGAAATGGCCATACTGAAACTCCTTAAATAACCGTAGGCTATGCAATGACCAATTGTGTCTTCTGTAAAGGCTTGGTTGATGAAAAGTTGCGAGTGGCCAGCCTTTTGGACAGACTTTTAATCATACTTTTCCTCTTATAATCATGTTCAGGTAAGAGAATCAATTGATGGGCCATATTATATGAAGATATTCATTGAAGAGATATTTCATTTACTTATTTAAATTAACACGTAAATAAACGAGGTTGTACGGTTACATTACTTCCAACCTTATAGAATTAAATTATTAACATATAGTTATGTTATTATAATTGAAATTTTCTGTCTGTTAAATAATAACAAAGCATATTTAATACGGAGCTGTAACTTTTATCTTTTCTTTCCAAACATCAGCCGTAATCACCCATCAAATTAATGAAGCCAACAACTGGAAAAGAGTCCTCTAATATTTATCGGCTTCAAAAATACTTTTAACATTGAACGCATTCCCGACATTAAAAGGCCCTTTTCTCCGATTCCAGTAATCAATTATAGATAAAACGGATCTCACAGTTAGACTTTTCTTTCACCTCTGAACCAGTTAGTGAATGACAAAGTCATTAATGAGACGTTTCGGATTTCTAACGACGTGATTTCTCAGTCCTACGTCTCCAAATAAACTCTTCGGATAGCAGTTATTTGATAAACAATGCGCATTTGGTATTAGGTCTCTGCTCGCGTTATCTTTAGCAGTGATTGCGAATTTACGAAATATCGGTGAAAGAAAATCAATTTGAACTTTATTTTCGATCACATTTTTCCTTTTTGTTGAAATAAAAATGGATGTATCAATGGGAATGGTTGGAAATGGCAGAAAAATTCTTTATAAAATAAAGTTTTGAAAATTGTGTTATGAACTCTATATTATGAGTTTGTAAAATACTTGTTAGACTTATGATTATCGATTTCAAATAAAGTATTCAAAACATAATTTGCTTTATTATTTTGTGAATCGGTCATTTCATTGTTAGATGATTATTATTGAATGATATTGTATCTATTTATTTATTTTTTTTTTTTGACGTCGAATTGTTTCCTTACACTTTTTAGGTGTAAATTTTGCCATTCAGTTTTTTAAAGAAATTTTTACTGATACACAGGCAAAACATTGTAGATTTTATGCAGTAATTTCAAAAATCCTCTTTAATCCGTGAGTTACAGATAGAAAATTACTGTAAATGCGTTCTATATATTTATTTTGTTGTTTGTGATTGCGTTGATAGGAAATTGTATTTATTTATAAGCCACTGCAGGTCACAGAAGTGTCATCTGTCTAATTCCAAAATTTCTTATACCAAGTTAAGGACACTCTTATAACAGGTTAAGGTTAAATTTACCTTTGAAAAGATGAGAGTAGATCTAGAATTAGAATAAATGTAGTTTTCACAAGGTCACTAAATAGATATTTCATTTATTTCCAATGTCAGATACTGAATACGACTAAAATGTTTTTTGAAATCTAGTCTGGTATGAGAAGTCTCTTAAAGGGTTTTCAACTGGTTTCAGTCTCACTTTCTTCTTTGAAAGTAAATGGATATTGGAGGTTTCATTCTTGGACGAGAGATACTATGCCTTCCTATGAGCTTCTATAGCTCTTAGAGACACGAAACTCTCTATGTAAAGAATATTTAAAGTATTTCATACTTCCGAGGAAGGTAACGCAACTAAAGAACTTAACTTTCATAGAAGAAAAGAATAAAAAAATATATTAGATTAAGATATCATATCATCAAAAGCAAGACGTCACATACCACAATTTAATGGTTATACAACTACAACTTTTATAATGTTTTTTTCTTTTAATAAATCAAAATCATTCAACATATGACATAAAAGTGTGTCTGTGTCTTGGGAGAGAATGAGTGTAAGAATGTCTTGGGTTGTCACTTTTCACAGAAATGAGAGATATGTTTAATGATAATACAGGGTGGTTATAATTAAAGTGACCCTATTTAGATCCCTTTAAAACCCATTCTGCTTAACGGATTTTGATGAAACTTAGCATATATGGTATATGGACCATGGGGAAAAGATTTCTGCAATAAAAAAATGTTCAAATTTTGTCCACCGTGGGCAATTTTCAAAAATTCCTTATCAAATTAGTCAAACATATGAAGAGATTTGCAGTCAAAGCCATAAATTATTCTGCTTACTTTTGTCATCGTTAATCATCCCTTACAGAAGAAAGATCGAGCTTCACTAGTAAAACAGTTTTATCAGAACGGCAGCAATAGCTTAGCTGCACTGCGTGAATATAGTCGTTTAAAGGAATTGTAAAGAGGGCCCACGTTGAAGAATGGCTTGAAGAAGATGATTATGAAACTTGAAGATACTGGAGACTTGGATGTGCTGCCAGGAAGAGAACGGAAACGAGTTGCGAATGAAACTATCGTAGAAGTCTCTATTGCTATGGTTGAAAGAGCCTTAACTTCCAGTTATTAAGTGCTCGATCGGTGTCAGGTGAGATGGCGATTTCGTGGTCGACAGTACGAAAAATTCTGCGATCTATTTTAAAATGGTATCCGTATAAGATCCACGTGGTGCAAATGCTGCAACCTCAAGATCACCAAACAAGCTATGAATTTGCTTGCCGATTTTTTGCCCGAATGGAAGTTGATGACGCATGGCCTTGGCAAATTCTATCGCCAGATGAGTCGCACTTTTCTTTAGATGTAGCTGTGAATAATCAAAATTGCCTCATATGGGAGGCTTCTCCTCCTAATGTCCTCCACCAACAACCATTGCATTCTGATTATGTGACTGCATGGTGTGGATTAACTGCTGATTTTATCCTCGGACCGTTTTTCCTTGAAACTCCCATTCCTCAAGGTCCTAAAACGGGCTCTGTCACGAGTTCATGGTACAGTGAACTCCTTCGACAACAGGTCATTTCTGCTTTACAGGAACGACAATTTGCAGTCCACTGTCTTCATGCTAGTTGAACAACTCCTCACATTGGGCGCCAAGTCAAAGAACTGCTTTGTGCTGCTTTGGCGAGAATCATGTAATATCCAGAGGTTAATTCACCCGACTTAAATCCCTGTGATTTACGATTGTGGCGATTCTTAAAAGATTGGGTTTATGGGGGAGGTATCAGGACTTTACCTGAGCTGAAATCCAGCATTACAGGCCATGTTTCTGAATCTCCGCTCTACCATTGAACACGTTATAAAGTGCTTTCAAGACGTAATTGATGTCAATGGAACACACGTTGAGCATATTCTGCACTTGAATAAATTTTAATGGTTCCGACAAATTATTTGTCCTTCTTTAGGCGACACATTTACACTGGTTGTCAAAATTTGAACTATTTTTTTATTGCAAAAATCTTTTCCCCATGTCCATATACTGTATATGCCAAGTTTCATCAAAATCCGTTAAGTAGAACGGGTTCTAGAGGGGCCTGAATAGTATCACTTTAATTATAACCACCCAGTACATAAAATAAAATATACAAAAATTTAAAATGTAAAAGAAAAGCTTATTGCAAAAATAAAATACTGGAGATGTCTTCGAATTATTGGGCATATTACAAAACTCTGTTAAATAGTAACAAGAAGAAATAGATATAAAATGTCTTTACTAACTTACAATGTAACGATAAACGATAATGTGTCAATGTGAGATCTATTGATTCCTTCTAGTATGTTAAACGGTACTAGATTTCATACCATATAATGGCAAACATCTGAGGATTTACTCAGTGTACGGAATTAATAGCCGTTAATAACTTGTAATGTTACGATAAAAGATATTAAATATCGACATGAAATCCATTAGTTCCTCTTTGTATGTCAAAACACATTAGATTTCATAATATAGCAAATATCTGAGAAGTCCTGGAATTAATGGCAACTGTGTTATGCTGCTTGAGTTCCAGCGAATTAGTACAAGATTTCAAATAGGCATAATCCCATTTGAAAAAATATCTAAAAAGTATTCATTTAGAATTTTGTAATTCTTCAAATACCTGTTAGTAAATAACATGATTTTAGAATTTCTCAAACATACTACGGACAACCAAAGACATCATACATAAAAGTTTTTAAACTTTTGGAGTGACATAATAAAGATATTTTATTTGTATTTATATTCACTTTATTTTATAGTTTTATAATGTGTCTGATAATCATCAGACACTCTGTATTTAAATGTGTAATTCAGTAAATCATCCTTTTAGTACAATTAATAAACTAATTAATGAGACAAAAGTTGCTACAATGAAATAATCTTTAACAAAGAATGGGCAATCTGAGATTATTATTTTTGTTGTATACTATTCTGTAATTAATTGATGGATGGGTTTTAGTTTGATTTTTATTTCCATTTTTTTTTGTTGGTTTGTTTGGAGGTTTTTTCAGTCCTTGTACCCAAAACAAAGGTACCACACAGGATTACGTTTTATTGTAACCATTGGCTTTCATTATGAACAACTAATCTTTCTGGTTAGATTTTTTCTTTTATTCACAGAAAAAGTAGCCAAACAATGATAATGAGCCAAAAAATGTTTCCGAGAACTTGGAGAGTTAACTTCCATGGTTGGTTACTAGGAATATTAGTGTCTATGAGATTTTTAATGTTAAAAAATTTATATTGCAAACTATGAGACCAGTAGTATGCTTTGGAGTTAATCATCTAACATTAGTCTGAACTAAAACTAGTTGTTGATAATGGATTGAGAGTTAAACATAAGGAATTGTTTCTTGAAACCTTTTGGATTCCTATAAAGAAGAATACTTGCCGATATCTAAAAAACTTTGAAAATTTTACTGCAATTTTCAACGTCCTTTTTATGTGAATTAGGATTTATTTCCCCCACCACAATTAAGTGTAAAAAAAGAGGGAATCTTCAACGTATTGACGAGAAAATGAGAATTTGCCTTTCAAATATATGCCCAAATATTGAAGAAATAGCTATGACACATCAGGCTCTTGTTTCTCCTACAGACAAGAATAACTAAACTTATGGTATGTTTCATTTTATTTTTGTATTGTATCATTTTTCCTATAACTATATGTACTATTATAACATAACTCGTGAAATTTGTATATATTGCGCCTACAATTATGTGTATGATTTTAGTTTGAGTACTATTGTGTTAAAACATCGATCTCTCAGTGAGATCTCGCAAGTAACAGTACGAGTTGGGTACGTTGGTGCATGACACGTTGGACACGTTGTGTGCATGATAAATGTTTTGATTTTTGAACTTAATAATTTGAATCCACTTACCCAAGTTGGGTGATTTGCTTCATATAAACTTTATTGAATTTTGAAACAATTTTACTTATGTTACATTTAGTCACAGACATTTTTAGCATATTAAGTTATATATGAGATTCAATATGAATGTTCTAACTAATATATTGCTTACTAAAGAAAAAAAAATAACCCGAATATTATAGTATGTTTTAAATGCTCGTATTTCTTATACAAGTTCAAAGATTGTATTAACGAATTCTAGTATCTTTCAGTTAAGTCTAGTATGTTCGTATTTCTTATACAAGGTTGTATTAACGAAATCCTCTTTCAGTTAAGGTAAAGTGATTATAAATCAGTATGATAATTAAGAAATCAAAAGTTTTTAATTTGCATGATTAAAGAATTCACTGATAAACATTATAAATTTATAAGCATCTCGTTGACTGCATAGCCTGTTTGGAGATTTGAGAAATTTAATTGTTGAGAATTTGTAATAATTTAATTTGCAATTTGTAATAACTAAAACAATTGTTTAATTTTATATATTTTTTTAGAACTAAATTACATTTTCTCAAATTAAAAAAAAAATACCAAAGTAAAAAATGTTGTTGTTTTTTATTCCACTAAGCCGACAGCAACATCTAGACCAGGGGTGGCCAACACAAATAATCTTGTGGGCCACTTTGGAAATGCATCCTAACTCCGCGGGCAGCATATAAATTTATATATCCCCCTATTAGATTTAAACACACTATAGATATTTTTTGGAGTGAAAAAGTGAAATATAATGAGTTATTATTATTGTGTTTACTATTATTGACATGTAAACATAGATAATATTAAAGCACATTGTAAAGAAATATATAACACAAAAAATGAAATATAAAAAATATATAAATATAAATGAAATTATTAAAAAATATTTATTTTACTAGTGTGATATTTGTTTCTCCACTCTTTCACTTAGCTTACCAAATCGATCTCATTTTAGGTATTTGCACATCTTAAATGGTGTCACAGGTTAACGTCCGTTATGTTTGAGCGTATTTTGTGTTGTGGGAATTTCATTTTCGAAAAAAACGATTAGCAGGTGTAAGTTAAATCAAAAGCTCTAGCAACTTTATGCGCCAGATTTCTTAAATTTGATCATATGGATGCACAAATGTATTTTTTAATACATTGGTTTTCATTACTTTGACTATTATAAAATAAATATATTGTGATAAGTGTAATAAATCTCACAGGCCGGAAAAGTCCATGGACCTGTAGTCATTCTAAAGGGTGAAAAGTGCAACATCTTTTTGTCCTCGATCTTGCGATACGAGGCACCCAAAAGGAGAACTTTGACTTTATCCCACCCGGTTATTCCCCCAGGCATTGGGTATCCACTTTAGTCGCATTTTACGACATGCATGAACTACAGTGGGACTATTCTAACCCGAACCCACACGGGAACCAAATGAAAAATGAATCTTAGAAACAATTTTTACCGTTACTCTAGAGATTAAATTTACCACTACATTCAGAGTAGTCTTTTACTGTTAAACAAGTATTTTTCATATTAAATTATTTCT
Source organism: Caerostris darwini (assembly GCA_021605075.1). Classification (NCBI taxonomy): domain Eukaryota; kingdom Metazoa; phylum Arthropoda; class Arachnida; order Araneae; family Araneidae; genus Caerostris; species Caerostris darwini. The sequence continues at coordinate 132,004 of BPLQ01008461.1, read as the reverse complement.
ATAAAAGATTTTTGTTTATAAATATTTACAATTAATTAAAAACAGTTTAACGAAATTTTTAACAACATTGTAGTCTAGCGTTCAAGCAAACGGAGTTCAGTTAATCGAGTAGGTATATAGTCATCAGGCCATCTCAATATTCTTACCTTCATAACTTATTTTTGTATTTATGGTTTTACTTAACAATTTTTTTTCCTTCAAGAAGTAAAAAGATCTCTATTTTAAACTTAAAAACTACTTCACAAAATGTTTTTTTTTTATTATAAAAATACAAATTGTTTTCAATTCCGGAATTCTTCTTGGACAACAAAGCGGCCTGATGGCCAATTGGCTAGCGCTCTGGCCTTCGGTACTTCAAGTTCGAATCCTGGCGGTGATATGAATGTGGTTCGGAATCCACGTTAAACTGTATGTCTCTGTCTAATTAGCCCAAAGTGTGCACAAAATGACTGTAGAACGACAAACAAAACAAAACCCCGATACTACACGTCTATGTTTTCCCATGGCCATTTACTTAGAGGCAGATTATAAGACATGAAGAGTTTTTTTACTGGCTAGGGTTATCAGTGGATTCCGAAACACTACAAACATCCATGACACCGCCGGGACTTTGTAACTCTAAATTCGTGGTATAGAGCGCCAGTTACTCGGTCATCAGTACTCTGATTCCAGTAGTGCAGATGATTAATTATTTACAGTAGAGCATATAGTTAGTCCTTCGCATCAGGATCATTTTCAATGTTATTTGTCATTTATATTTTCATATTATCTTTTGTTATTTTAATTTTCCACAAGTAATGCGAATGTTACTGTAGTGAATTTTTAATAAATAATTTTACAATTTCAATCTTCAAGGTGTCTTATTAACAACTTTTTTTACTGTATTTTAAAACACTGGCAGATACATAGATACAAAAAAGGAACACAAATTTTGTTCGGAATCCATATTAAACTATAGGTGCCGATCTAATTAGCCTAAAGTGAGCAAAAAATTACCATTGAGCGACAAACCAAATCTTGAATAACTAAAGTAATGAGCTTGATACTCAAAGTAATAAAAAAAATATTAAGAATAACATTTCTTCACTTAAATTAATATCACTTAATTATTGTTATTAAAACTGAATAATAGATGCCCAAAATAATGAAAAAAATATTTTAAGAATATTAAAAGAACCTTCTTAGAAGGATATCTACTTCTCATTCTACAAATGTTAAAAAAAACTCTTTAAATCTGAAATACTTATTCCTATTTATATGCAAAGTAACTTTCAAAAGTCAAACATAATTTCTAGCAGTTCATTCTTACTCAGAGATGAAATAATAACTAGCAACAAAAATTCTACATCTCGTTCTTAAATGCCCAAAAATTAAATCGCATTTTAATTAACTCTCCGAAAGCAAGAATTAAATGTTCAACTTTACAACATCCAAAAGCGCCTTCATGAAAAATCTTTTAATAAAGTTCTGGCTGACTAGTGCTTTGGCCATTGGTATCATAGGCTTCGGATTCGAATCCTGACAGTGATATGGACGTTTGTTAGTGGTTCGGATTCCACGTTAAACTATAGGTTCGGTTCTAATTAGCTCAAAGTGTGCACAAAATGACTGTAGAGCGACAAATCAAATCAATCTACTTTAAACTTAAAAACTGATTCACAAAAGGTTTACTATAAAAAAAAATATACAAATTGTTATCAGGTCGTGAATTCCTATTCGACAATTAAAGTAATGAGTTTGAAACATAAAGTAATAGAAGAAATTATATTAAGAATAAAATTTCTTCACTTAAATTAGTTAAATTTTTTTTTATAAAAACAGAATGATACATGCCCGAAATAATAAAAAATTAATATTGAAAAATATCTTAATATTAAAATAACTCCTCGTCATTCGACAAATGCTAAAAAAAAAAAAAACTCTTTTTAAATCTAAAGTATTTACTCTTATTTATATGCAAAGTTAACTTTTGAAAGTCAAACATATTTTGTAACAGTTCGTTCTTACTCAGTGACGAAATAATAACTAGCAACGAAAATCCAACATCTCGTTCTTAAATGGCAAAATTAAATCGCATTTTAATTAACTCTCTGAAAAGCAAGTATGGAAAGTGCAACTTAACAACATCCAACGAACGCGCCTTCATGAAAAATCTTTTTAATAAAGTTCCAAGCTGCTGCAACGAACACTGACTGAGGAAACGAAATGTCCTAGTACAATCCTTCGCATTTCAAAACAGCCTGACGAAAATTCTGCCATCGCAATTCTTTCGGGGACAACTATATCTTCCTCCCCGAACATAAACAACCAGATATGTAAGACAAGAACAACTCCCTCCAAGCCAAAAAAAAGTAAAAACTGCATTTGCATTTCGAAAGGGGAAAACAAGACTGAAGCGCCAGGACAAGAAGTGAATGTCACTCAAAAAGGATTGGGGACACAAGCGCGCCACCAGTTGTGATAGAGGACATCTTTTATCTGGTGTGATTCAGTAGCGCGTCTTGTAAGATTTTAATTAAGAGCGGTGGAATAAAAGCTTGGCACATATCACGCGTCTCGTGTGAAGTCGTGTTTGGCTCTGGTAGTACAAGTTATTGAGTGGATTGTATGGAGTTGGGAGGAACAGGACAACGAAATCTGCTGAACAATTTTCGCACCCAGTGTTTGTAAGTTTGTAGTGAAGTGATGTAAACGTACTGGAGTTGTGTTCATTGAAAATTTGCAATGTCGACTCAGTTTGTGTTTGTTCCTTCCAGTATGACAAATATAAATTTTTAATTTATTCACTTATGTTTAACTACTATTTTAATAAAGCTCTTTTTATTTTTATCAATTATCAATTTATTCAAATAGCCAACCTACTCATCCATTAACACAAGAAAAAAATGATAGTGAGATGATTTTGTAATTATTTTTATAAACTATTTTTTAAGAAAACCTCCCGAAGTATGTTACTTTAATAACAATTAAGAAATAAATTAATTTTTAATTTAAACCATTGAGCGCCATTAATTATTGGTATAAAAATTCTTGTTTCGAATATAAATACGTTTAAAAATATCATTTTTAACATTTTGTAAATTTATTTCTGGGGCTTGATGGCCTAGTGACTAGCGTTCTGGCGTTCGGTGCAGGAGGCTTCGGATTTGAGTTCCGGCGATGTCATGACTGTTTGCAATGGTTCGGAATCATCCACTTTAAGCTCAAGGTAAAAGAACTGTTAGGCTTATGGCTGATAACCCTACCCATAAAGAGAAAAACATCTCCTGTCTCGAGATCTGCCAGTAGGAATTGGCGTATTATGAGGCCGTAGCTCCAATGAAGAAAAAACTTTATTAAAAAATTTTTTTTTTTTAAATTTCTTAGATTTAATAGAATGAAAATTCCTCAGAATGATTATGTTTTTCTGAATTTAAAACACCCACCCACCCACCCACCCATTATTTTTACTCAGTGACGAAATAATAACTAACAACAAAAATCCTACATCTCGTTCTTAAATGCCAAAATTAAATCGCATTTTATTAACTCTCTGAAAAGCAAGAATGAAAAGTGCAACTTTTCAACATTCATCAAACGCGCCTTCAGGAAAAAGCTTTTAATAAAGTTCCAACTGCTGCAATGAACACTGACTGAGGAAACGAAATATCCTAGTACAATCCTTCGCATTTCAAAACAGCCTGACGAAAATTCTGCCATCGGAATTGTTTCGGGGACAACTATATCTTCCTCCCTGAACATAACGAGATATGTAAGACAAGAACAACTCCCTCCGAGCCAAAAAAAGTAAAAACTGCATTTGCATTTCTAAAGGGGAAAACAAGACTGAAGCGTCAGGACAAGAAGTGAATGTCACTCAAAAAGGATTGGGAACACAAGCGCGCCACCAGTTGTGATAGAGGACATCTTTTATCTGGTGTGAGTCAGTAGCGCGTCTCGTAAGATTTTAATTACGAGCGGTGGAATAAAAGATTGGTATATATCTCGTGTGAAGTCGTGTTTGGCTCTGGTAGTACAAGTTATTGAGAGGATTGTATGGAGTTGGAGGATGAAAAGGACAGCGCAATTTGCTGAACAATTTTCGCACCAGTGTTTGTAAGTTTGTAGTGAAGTGATGTAAACGTACTGAAATTGCTTTCGTTGAAAATTAGCAATGTCGAATCAGTTTGTGCCTCTTCATTTCAGTATGATAAATAGAAATTTTAAAATTATTTATTTATCTTAATGAAGCTCATCTTGTTTGGTCTGTAATGAAGATTTTATTTGAATAGCCTAGTAGCATAGTATTATTCGAATAGCCCAATAGTACAAAACAATTGATTTGCAAGGTGGTTTTGTAATTATTTTTATAACCTATTTTTTAAAAACTCTTAAAGAATGTTATTTTCAAAACAAATTGTAAGAGCTAAATTAATTTTTACTTTGAATCAAGTGGCATTAATCATTATTAATATATTTATTTCCTATATATAAATACATTTGAAGATAGCAAAGATATTTCTTAACAAGACCGTGGATTAATTTTTTTAAATATTTTTTAACATTCCATAAATTTATTTCTGGGGTCTAATGGCCGAGTGACTAGCGCTCTGTGCCACAGTTGTCGTGCTCGAGTCCCAGTAGTTCCATGAAACTCGAGTCCCAGTGGTTCTCTTTAAATCTGAAATACTTCTTCCTATTTATATGCAAAGTTAACTTTCAAAAGTCGAACATTTTTTCGAACAGTTTATTCTTACTTATTGACGAAATAGTAACTAGCTATGAAAATCCTACATCTCGTTCTTAAATGCCAAAATTAAATCTCATTTTAATTAACTCTCTGAAAAGCAAGAATGAAAAGTGCAACTTTACAACATCCAGCAAGCGTGCCTTCATGAAAAATCTGTTTAATAAAGTTCCAAACTGCTGCAACGAACACTGACTGAGGAAGCGAAATATCCTAGTACAATCCTTCGCATTTCAAAACAGCCTGACGAAAATTCTGCCATCGGAATTGTTTCGGGGACAACTATATCTTCCTCCCCGAACATAAACAACGAGATATGTAAGACAAGAACAACTCCCTCCAAGCCAAAAAAAGTAAAAACTGCATTTGCATTTCTAAAGGGGAAAACAAGACCGAAGCGCCAGGACAAGAAGTGAATGTCACTCAAAAAGGATTGGGAACACAAGCGCGCCACCGGTTGTGATAGAGGACATCTTTTATCTGGTGTGATTCAGTAGCGCGTCTGGTAAGATTTTAATTAAGAGAGGTGGAATAAAAGCTTGGCACATATCTCGTGTGAAGTCGTGTTTGGCTCTGGTAGTACAAGTTATTGAGTGGATTGTATGGTTGGAGGATGAAAAGGACAGCGAAATTTGCTGAACAGTTTCCGCACCAGTGTTTGTAGTGAAGTGATGTAAAAGTACTGGAGTTGCGTTAGTCGAAAATTTGCAATGTCGACTCAGTTTGCGCTTGTTTATATCAGTATGAGAAATAAAAATCTTAAATTTACTCACTTATGTTTAATTACTATTTTAATGAAGCTTTTTATTTTATTAATAATCATCATTTTATGCGAATAGCGTTTTAACCCAATAGAACAAGAAAAAAAATTGATAGTGACTTGATTTTGAAATTATTTTTATAAACTATTTTTTAAAAGGACTCTTACAGAATGTTATTTTCATAACAAATTGTAGAAACTATATTGATTCCTTATTTAAACCATTAAGTGACAATAATCATTGGTACCAAAACAAAAGCTTTGTTCCGAATATAAATAGATTTAAAAATAGCCAACATATTTCTTAACAAGACTATGGGCTAACTGTTTTTATATCTGTTAACGTTTCATAAATTTTTTTCTGGGCTCTAATGGCCGAGTGACTTTCGCTCTGTGCCACAGATGTCATGCTCGAGTCCCAGTGGTGCCATGAAAACTCTTTAAATCTGGAATACTTATTCCTATTTATATGCAAAGTTACTTTCAAAAGTCAAGCATATTTTCTAACAGTTCATTCTCACTCAGTGACGAAATAATAACTAGCTACGAAAATCCTGCATCTGCGTTCTTAAATGCCAAAATTAAATTGCATTTTAATTAACTCTCTTAAAAGCAAGAATGAAAAGTGTAACTTTACAACATCCAACAAAACGCGCCTTCATGAAAAATCTTTTAATAAAGTTCCATCCAACTGCTGCAATGAACACTGACTGAGGAAACGAAATATCCCAGTACTATCCTTCGCACCTGAAAACAGCCTGACTAAAATTCTGCCATCAGAATTGTTTCGGGGACAACTATATCTTCCTACCCGAACATAAACAACGAGATATGCAAGACAAGAACAATTCCCTCCAAGCCAAAAAAAGCAAAACTGCATTTGCATTTCTAAAGGGGGAAAACAAGACTGAAGCGTCAGGACAAGAAGTGAATGTCACTCAGAAAGGATTGGGAACACAAGCGCGCCACCGGTTGTGATAGAGGACATCTTTTATCTGGTATGATTCAGTAGCGCGTCTTGTAAGATTTTAATTAAGAGCGGTGGAATAAAAGCTCGGCACATATCTCGCGTCCCGTGTGAAGTCATGTTTGGCTCTGGTAGTACAAGTTATTGAGTGGATTGTATGGAGTTGGAGGATGAAAAGGATAGCGAAATTTGCTGAACAGTTGTCGGCACCAGTGTTTGCAAGTTTGTTGTGAAGTGATGTAAACGTACTGGATTTGCGTTAGTTGAAAATTTGCAATGCGCTTGTTCATTCCAGTATGATAAATACAAATTTGAAATTTAAAGTTTCATTTATCTTTAAGTACTGTTTTAATAAACTCATTTTTTTGGGAGTAATCATCATTTTATTCGAATAGCCTAGTAGCACAGTAATATTCGAATAACCTAATATTCGAATAGTCCAATAGTACAAAAAAATTGATTGTGTGGTGGTTTTGTAATTATTTTCATAAACTATTTTTTAAGAAAATCCCAAAGAATGTTACTTTCATAACAAATTGTAAGAGCTAAAATAATTTTTACTTTACATTAATCATTATTAATATAGTTATTTTGAATATGAAGACATTTAAAAATAGCAAGGATATTTCTTAACAAGACAATTCTTTAACTTTTTTTTTTTATATTTTTGAACATTTCATAAATTTATTTCTGGGGTCTAATGGCCGAGTGACTAGCGCTGGGTGCCACAGGTGTCATGCTCGAATCCCAGTGTTGCCATGAAAACTCTTTAAATCGGAAATACTTATTCCTATTTATATGCAAAGTTACTTCCAAAAGTCAAAAATATTTTCTAACAGTTCATTCTTACTCAGTGACGAAATAATAACTAACTACGAAAAATACTACATATCTTTCTTAAATGCCAAAATTAAATCGCATTTTAATTAACTGTCTGAAAAGCAAGAATGAAAAGTGTAACTTTAAAACATCCAACAAACGCGCCTTCATGAAAAATCTTTTAATAAAGTTCCAACTGCTGCAACGAACATGGACTGAGGAAACGAAATATCTTAATATTACAGTCCTTCGCATTTCAAAACAGCCTGACGAAAGTTCTGCCATCGGAATTGTTTCGGGGACAACTATATCTTCCTCCCCGAACATAAGCAACGAGATATGCAAGACAAGAACAATTCTGTCCAAGCCAAAAAAAGCAAAACTGCATTTGCATTTCTAAAGGGGAAAACAAGATTGAAGCTTCAGGACAAGAAGTGAATGTCACTCAAAAAGGATTGGGAACACAAGCGCGCCACCGGTTGTGATAGAGGACATCTTTTATCTGGTATGATTCAATAGCGCGTCTTGTAAGATTTTAATTAAGAGCGGTGGAATAAAAGCTTGGCACATATCACGCGTCTCGTGTGAAGTCGTGTTTGGCCCTGGTAGTACAAGTTAATGAGTGGATTGTATGGAGTTGGAGGATGAAAAGGACAGCGAAATTTGCTGAACAGTTGTCGGCACCAGTGTTTGTAAGTTTGTAGTGAAGCGATGTAAACGTACTGGAGTTGCATTAGTTGAAAATTTGCAATGTCGACTCATTTTGTGCTTGTTCATTCCAGTATGATAGATAAAAAATTTAAGCTTATTCATTTATCTTTAGCTGCAATTTTAATAAAGCTTATCTTTTTGTCAGTAATCATCATTTTATTCTAATAGCTTATTAACCCAATAGCGCAAGAAAAAAATTGATTGTGGGGCGATTTGTAATTAATTTCATAAAATATTTTTAAAGAAAATCCCCAAAGAATGTTACTTTAATAACAAATTGTAAAAGCTAAATAAATTTTTACTTTAAATCAAGTGGCAATAATCATTATTAATATGTTTATTTAGAATATAAATACATTTAAAATTAGTAAGGATATTTCTTAACAAATTTATGTGTTAACTTTTTAAATTTTTTTTTCAGCATTTCATAAATTTATTTCTGGGGTCTAATGGCCGAGTGACTAGCGCTCGGTGCCACAGTGGTCGTACTCAATTCCCAGTGGGGACATGAAAACTCTTTAAATCTGAAATACTTATTCATATTTATATGCAAAGTTAACTTTCGGAAGTAAAAAAAAAAAATTTTCTAACAGTTTATTCTTACTCAGTGACGAAATAATAACTTAGCAACGAAAATCCTACATCTTGTTCTTAAACGCCAAAATTAAATTGCATTTTAATTAACTCTCTGAAAAGCAAGAATGAAAAGTGCAACTTTTCTACATCCAACAAACGCGCCTTCATGAAAAATCTTTAATGAAGTTCCAACTCCTGCAACGAACACTGACTAAGAAAACGAAATATACTAGTACAATCTTTCGCATTTCAAAACAGCCTGACGAAAATTCTGCCATCGGAATTGTTTCGGGGACGACTATATCTTCCTCCCCGAACATAAACAACGAGATATGTAAGACAAGAACAACTGCCTCCAAGCCGAAAAAAAGGAAAACTGCATTTGCATTTCTAAAGAGGGAAAACAAGACTGAAGCGTCGGGACAAGAAGTGAATGTCACTCAAAAAGGTTTGGGAACACAAGCGCGCCACCAGTTGTGATAGAGGACATATTTTATCTGGTCCGATTCAGTAGCGCGTCTTGCAAGATTTTAATTAAGAGCGGTGGAATAAAAGCTTGGCATATATCTCGTGTGAAGTCATGTTTGGCTCTGGTAGTACAAGTAATTGAGTGGATTGTATGGAGTTGGAGGATGAAAAGGACAGCGAAATCTGCTGAACAGTTTTCGCACCAGTGTTTGTATGTTTGTAGTGAAGCGATGTAAACGTACAGTAGTTGCGTTAGCTGAAAATTAGCAATGTCCACTAAGTTTGTGCTTGTTTATTCCAGTCTGATAATTAGAAATTTTAAATTTATTCATTTCTCTTTAACTACTATTTTAATAAAGCTCTTTTTTTTGTCAGTAATCATCATTTTATTCCAATAGCCTAGTAGCATGGTATTATTCAAATAGCTCAATAGTACATAAAAAAATTTGATTGTGAGTTGGTTTTGTAATTATTTTTATAAACTATTTTTTAAAAGAACTCTTAAAGAATGTTACTTCCAAAACAAATTGTAAGAACTAAATTAATTTTTAATTTAAACCATTAAGCTACATTAATCATTGGAAGCAAAATAATATATTTGTTTCGAATATAAAAACGTTTAAAAATAACACGGATATTTCTTAACAAGACTATTTTAAATTTTTTTAAATTTTTTTATTATTAAATTTATTTTTGGGGTCTAATGGCCGAGTGGCTCAGCGCTCGGTGCCACAGGAGTCGTGCTCGAGTCCCAGTGCTGTCTTGAAAACTCTTTAAATCTGAAATACTTCTTCTTATTTATATGCAAAGTTAACTTTTGGAAGTTATTTGGTCATATTTTCTAGCAGTTCATTCTTACACAGTGACGAAATAATAACCAGCTACGAAAATCCTTCATCTGCGTTCTTAAATGCCAAAATTAAATCGCATCTTAATTAACTCTCTGAAAAGCAAGAATGAAAAGTGCAACTTTACAACATCCAACAAAACGCGCCTTCATGAAAAATCTTTTTAATAAAGTTCCAAACTGCTGCAACGAACACTGACTGAGGAAACGAAATATCCTAGTACTATCCTTCGCACCTGAAAACAGCCTGACTAAAATTCTGCCATCGGAATAGTTTCGGGGACAACTATATCTTCCTCCCCGAACATAAACAACGAGATATGTAAGACAAAATCAACTCCCTCCAAGCGGAAAGAAGTAAAAACTGCATTTGCATTTCTAAAGGGTAAAACAAGACTGAAGCGTCAGTACAAGAAGTGAATGTCACTCAAAAAGGATTGGGAACACTAGCGCGCCACCAGTTGTGATAGAGGACATCTTTTATCTGGTGCGATTCAGTAGCGCGTCTTGTAAGATTTTAATTAAGAGCGGCGGAATGAAAGCTTGGCATATATCTCGTGTGAAGCCATGTTGGGCTCTGGTAGTACAAGTTATTGAGTGGATTGTATGGAGTTGGAGGATGAAAAGGGACAGCGAAATTTGCTGAACAATTTTCGCATCAGTGTTTGTAAGTTTGTCATGAAGTGTTGTGAACGTACTGGATTTGCGTTAGTTGAAAATTTGCAATGTCGACTCAGTTTGTGCGGTTCATTCCAGAATGATAAATAGACATTTTAAATTTAATCACTTATCTTTAACTGATAATTTAATAAAGCTCATTTTTTTTGTTAGTAATCGACATTTTGGATCCTGATATCCGAGCTACTGGCGCTCTGTGCAATAGGTTTTGGATTCGGGATATTTACTGTGGATATTTGTAGTAGTTCGGATTCCATTTTAAAACCTTAAGTTTCGGTCCGTTGTGACTGTAGAGCATTGAGCGGGCTGACAACACTACCTCTTAAAATGAAAGCATTTCTTGTCTCGAAATCTGACAGCAGGCAGACGCCCTTGGCCCTTAGTTTATTCACTCAATGGTATAAGAAAAAAAAATTGATGTTGAGGTGGCTTTGTAATTATTTTTATAAACTATTTTTTAAGAAAACTACTTTAATAACAAATTGTAAGATCTTAATTAATTTTTAGTTTAAACCATTAAGTGACGTTGATCATTAGTTCCAAAAGAATATGTTTGTTTCTAATATAAAAACATTAAAAAATATCAAGAATATTTTTTAATAAGACCATATATTAACTTTTTTATATTTTTTAACACTTCATTAATTTATTTCTGGGCCCTGCGGGCCGAGGGATTATCGTTCTGGTGTTCGGTGCCACAGCGTTCGAGTCCGGAGGGGCCATGACTGTTTATAGTAGTTCGGAATCCGTTTTAAGCAGTAGGTCCTGGTCTAATATGACTGTTGGGCGTAGAGCTGGCAGCCTTACCCCATAAAAAGGAAACATCTCCTGAATCGAAATATTCAAGTTGACAGATGGCCTTGGTGCACCATGGGGATTTTGTGCCAATGAAGAAGAAAATTGATTTCTAAGTATTTTTTTAATTTCTTAGATTCAATGGAACGAAAATTCCTTAAAAAGACGACCTTTTTCTGCATAAAAGATCACAAAACAATTTGAAATGTTTTAAATAATTCCAACCCAAATTAATTTTTTTAAGTAAAACAGAGAAAATCACAAAGTATTACAATCATGAGTAAACATTTGAAATATTTGTTGCTAAGTTATGACAAAAACATTTAAAATTCCGTGTCGTCAAATTCTCAGTGTCTTGCAGTGAGTGGCGGACACCCTATAAGTAATCTACTCATGGAAGGATAGATGGATGGAAGGAAGGGTGGACAGCTTCTGTTGGGATGGAGCACCTATAGCTAGAAATCTGACTTCACTCAGTATGGCTGAAGAAGCAGGGCAGTGCCTTCGGGAAGGCCTTTATTGGAAACTGTCCTTATTTTGTATATCGTAAGGGAGAAAAACTAGAAAACTCCCGCCAGGTTGTCCGACTAACGACACAAAATGTTGAACGTCACAAAAGCCATCAAGACTCCTCGTTTTTGAAGCGTCCCAACAAAGCTAAAATCGGATTGAGCCTCAGCCCTAATGCTCACCACGGCGCACGTTGCCACTGTGGCACGAGTTAGGCTATGAATATATATAACATCAATGTATTTTTTTAATATATTTTTTTTGTGATCATAGTTTTCTACTTATTTATCCAACGAGTTATAAAAAGAACCTGTTTCCAGGTGGACTTTCTGGAGTAACTACGCATTTGTGTGTCGTATGAGAGAAAACATGTAAAACACTCACTAAGTAGCCTAATTATGGATGTGAGATATTTCACGGCGTTATACAATTGTCGCCGAGCAGTGTCTGCAACTGATACCACCAGTGGATTTGAATTATAGCCTACCTACACAATAGATATGCACGTTACCTTTGATCCAATAGTAGAGCATTTATTTTATTTGCGTCGTCATTCTACAGTTTTGCATCTGCAAATTATTTTTGTATATAATTAATACATAAAAATAACCGCAACATTTCAGATTAAAATTTACAAAAAATACCTTTCTTTAAAAAACAATTACAAACATCTCTTATAAATAAAGAAATAACGAGGAATTCACTAAAAAAAATTTAACATGGCATCATTTCTTTAGAAAAGAGATCACCTACATCTTTTGAGGTTCTTCTTAGAACGCACAGAGGGCATGGATGAGCAATTTGCCCTTCGAAGACCTAGATATGACCTAGAAGGTCGAGAAACGACCTGAGAAGGCCTTCGTTTGGCATGCTGGAGGACACTTTGAGTCAAGCGGTGGGTCCCATCGGAAATGGACCTTGAAAATCGTGCTACTTCGAGAGGCCTCTTTAAGGGGTTTTCCGTAACACTTTCACTTTCCTTCAAGAAAATGAAAGTAGATTTGGGGTCATGTACTAGTAACCGACATAGTGATTTTTTTTCATTGTTTCTATTAGTTTTAATTTTTATCGAATGCAAAGATTCAAAATTATAAAAAAAGAAAATGGTCTAAACTGTTTTATTATGCTATCATTAGCAATTTAATTTTTAACATACCTCCTTTCTTTATTTCTTTAAACGCTGTAATCTTTATTTCGAGTAATCAAGTAATAGTGGCTTTTACAAAGTGTTTTACATTGACTCGAATTAAGCGATTGGATATTTCTGGGCTTTTACACAGTGTTTTACATTGATTTGAATTAAGCGATTGGATATTTTAGGGTTTTTTTAGTGTTTTACATTGATTCGAATTAAGCGATTGGATATTTTAGGGCTTTTACATTGTTTTACATTGATTTGAATTAAGCGATTGGACATTTTAGGGCTTTTACACAGTGTTTTACATTGACTTGATTTAAGCGATTGGATATTTTAGGACTTTTACGCGACTGTGTTTTATATTGATTCGAATTAAGCGATTGGATATTTTAGGGTTGTCCATCAAATACATGTAAATTTAGTTTTCCCGGAAATTTTTCCGCAAACGAATGTTTTAGGACAATAATTTTTTCCAATAGCAAGATTTCAACATAAATGGATACCTATCAGACAAGAAAAATGTCAAGTTAATGTAATACATAAAATAAGGAAAAGCAAATATCAGTAGCATGAAAAGTTACTAATTAGAGTTATGAAATTATAATATTTTTCAAAAAATATTTAATTATGATTAGTATCCAAACATCTACAGATGAAATCCCTTTAAGATTTTCAATTTATCGTGATTGGACATGTTTTATCCTTATTATTTTAATATGCCTTTATTTCAAGCTATTTTCAATAATTTAGCTTGCTTTAATTTCAAAAAGAAAAAAAAGAAATAAGAAATCAGAACCTTATCAGAAAATGAATTAAGTTGCTAAACTTATTTAATAGTCACATATTACATTCATAGCTTTAAGTGTGAACGAAGAATATGAGATTTGCAAATTCTTTCCATTACATTTACGTATGCAGTTCAAAACGAGGTTAAGTACAATTAACTTCATTTTGAATTTTAATAACTTATAATTTACTGTTTTTTTTTGTTATTGTAAGAAAAGATTAATTAATGTTTTAAATATATTTTTTTTTACTTTTTGTTTTTCTGTAATATTAAAAAAAAAAAAAAATCATACCATAATAATAACATATATAGGGTTTTGAGGTCTGGGGGGTAATTTGAAAACAAATGAAGAAACATGATTCTTCCTTTTCTAGCAATTTTTAATTACACACTATTATTTACAATAATTAATAAATCACCATTTCCATCCTCTCGGTGCATGGGGGCCTGATGGCCGAGTGATTAGCTCTCTAGCCTCGGTGCCACAGGTTTCGGATTCGAGTCCCGGCGGTGCCATGGATGTTTGTAGTGGTTCGAAATCCACTTTCAGCCGTAGGTCCCAGTCTCATTTGACTGTAGAACGTTGTGGGGGTAGTGTTACTCTCGTCTGTAGCATATCTTCAAGCTATACGTGCTCCCCTGGGCAAGCTACGCGTGCTACAAAATAGCTTTCTTCAAGGCTATTTTGTATTGAGATGCTCGCAGGGAAATGGTCAATACAACCCCATCTTGGCCTTATTACAAAAAAAAAAAAAAAAAAATTCCACTGCGTTACGCAGCTATCAGCTCCCGTCGACCACCAACATTTGCTCGAGGGGGGGGGGTCCTAACCCCTACTCCTGGGGTCAAAGTTCAGAGTTCATCACTCCCACTCATGGGAAAAAGTTTCCGCTAACACATACCGTGACGCTATCTGCTATTTGGATTGGCAGACAAACAAGTCCTACATATATTCCTACATAAATAGAAAATATCAATAACAATTACTAAGAACGCCATCGAATAAAAGTATAAGAGACTATCTTTTTAAAAGGTGAGTATGAAAGCTTTAACTAGTATGAAGATTACGTGTGCATGAAATATTTTCTTTTCGCATCTGAGAGAGTTTGGTGGAAAGTTGGCCAGGAAAAAAAGGTTCGGAACCTTCTTACCACATTACAGCATAAAAACCCGTCTGGGTAAAAGTAAAGCAAGACTACGGCATCAGAACAAGTATTACATGAGACCCAAACGAATTTTTAGCACGTGAACATCATTGAGGGAAATAGAAGTTTTACTTAATGTGCCTTGTAAGATTTTAATTATGAATGGTGGAATAAAAGTTTGCAGGTTTTTTACATCTCAAATGAGAAAGTGGAAAGTGTTATTAAACATGAATGTATGAAGTAGAAAGTAGAAAAAAATAGTTAAATTTTCTGAAGAACCTTATAATAAACGATTCATAAAATTATGAACAAACTTTTATTACATGTAAACGTTATATTTTTCTGGTAAAATTAAGGCGAGTTGCTGGATTGACCCGTGTTGGCCTGGATTTCAACAGTTTTTGCAGTGGTTTGTGGTGCAGTGTTAAATTAGCTTGTGTCAAAAGTGTGAGTGCAGTCGAAATTCACTGCGATAAAAAACAAAGATATTGTTTTCCAAAAATTATCCTTTCCAAGAAGATTCCATTATCTTTCCTAATAAAAATTCTAAAAGTTATCTTTTTCAAGAAAAATTTCGATCTTTTCCAAGAAGTAAAAATTATCCTTTCCAAGAAGAAAATTATCCTTTTCAAGAAGAATTCCAAAAAAAATATCCTTTCCAAGAAGATTCAATTATCCTTTCCAATAATTCCAAAAATTATTCTTTCCCATAAGAATTCTAAAACTTATCCTATCCAAGGATAATTTTCTGAGTTCATTGATGAAAATTTCTAGGTTTTTCTTTCATACGATATGCAAATGGACATAATTACGCATGAAAATTTTTCAAGAAATTAACTCACCTCTTTTATCTATCATTTATATTAAGAGAATAATAAATATCTGACGCAGAAAAATAAGGCTGAAAATCCTTTTAATTTATTCCATTAATATTTGATAATTTAAAGATCGATATCTAAGAACTACAATAGTTATTCCTGTCACAATCCTGTCACAATGGTTGCACTTTTACTGCAAAGCACTTCATTATTGCTTTTAACTAATAACATAAAATTATAACTCGAGCCATATTGATACGGCACTCTTGCATTTTAGACAAGCTGCATTGTCTTTGTCGCTCATCACTTTATTCTGTTCTATAGTACTACAATGTGGAATTGTCTAGAACGCGCATTTTTGAACTTCTTTGTTTAATGTACCTCTTCTGTGTGTGAGGTGAAATTAATGGAATCCTTTTCAAAATACTTTTTCAACTCATAAAATAACATTACTGAGTAAATCAATTACATTATCTTTTAATGATTTATTAAATTTTTAATTATTAAATCAATTACTATATCTTTTAATGCCAAGAAATAGCAAAAATCTGATGGTATAAATATAATAATAAATATATATTTTGTTTAGCATTTTAAGTAATAATGAAAGATATTTTTTAAAGTATAAAATTTCATAGATAAAAAAAAATCTTCGTGGAATATTTAGTTGTGGATTTGGTTTGTCGCTCTACGGTCATTTTGTGTATATTTTGGACTAATTAGACCGGAGCCTACAGTTTAACGTGGATTCCGTGCCACCACCATCCATGCCACCGCCAGGATGCCTGTGGTATCAAAGGACAGACCTCTAGCCAATTGGCCATCAGGCCGCCTTTAGTAGTGGATGCCGTTTGAGAAAGCAACAGTCTCGTCAGTCAACTTGTCAAATTTGATTTTTTTTTTCTGTTGCCTACATTGGAAATTCTGATTCCCATAAACAATATGTTGCAAATGTGAATAAAAGCAATATAAATTTATTAGTTAAAATAACTAAATTTAATTCTAAAGAGAGCATAATAATTAATACTAATTAAATGCGACGGAAATGTTAGATTTAATAAAGCTATAAAATAGAACTTTTTGTCATGAAAGCTGGCACATCACCTGAATCAACTTTGACCCACATAGGGTCTCTCATTAAAAATGATTCTGATACGTTATCTCCCATAATCCTTATAGCCCATCCTCCCATGATCCTTAAGCCAATAATCAATTGCTCAAGAATGCCATGAAGTTAAGATTTTTCCCTTGGCTATAAGTTCTAATATGCACTCTGTAAAATTTGAACTGAATCTTTACCGACTCTAATAATGTCAGAATATCTCTATTTGTCTATTATATAAGTATTTCTTTTTTAGGTGTTTTTATGTAAATCACATGTATAGATTTTACACACTTTGATTTTATTTTTCTACCTTTGAAAGTACGGAATCGTTATGACTATATGTTACGGAATTCTAAATAGATATGTTAATCTATTAACATTAGATATTACGACACTGTCATCGAAAATCTATACATAAATAAATGTGTTTGTTTATACAGCATATCAATGTAACTTAAAGACAATAGCATTTAACTTTCGAAATATGTTTCTTTGGTTATTATTCTTTAACCTTATTATTCTTTATCCAGTCAATAAATTGCGAATGAACTAATTAAACGAAAATCCTTTTCTGAGTAATGTACTATTTGATAGCTTAATTTCGTGTTAAATTTAATTAAAAATTTGTTAAATTAATTAAATTGAAGGTTGTTAAAAAATTCAATTGCTAAAAAATAATAAAACTTCATGAGATGTTAAAAAAATTAACAGAAGTTGATAAATTGTTAAAAAATTAAATTTTTTTTTCTTTCTAATGCAGCTGGCAAACACAAACAGCTTGGTCTTAGATGCCTTAAGGCAAGTGCTGCACAGATTACTTTTTATTGACCCAGGGGCGCGTGTAACTTGAAGATAAGCCACGGACGCGGAGTAACAATGCCCCCGCAACGCCCTACGATCCTATTAGACCGAGACCTACTTTTTAAAGTGGATTCCGAACCACTACAAACAACCATGGCACCGAAGGGACTCGAACCCGAAACCTATGATACCGAGCGCCAGAGCGCTAGCCACTCGACCAGTCAGGCCCGTTAAAAAATTAACAAAAGTTGATAAATTGTTAAAAAAATAATAAAAGTTCATTGTTTCAAATATTCAACTTTTGAAATTTATGAAATTTTGTTCTATTTTAATATATCTTTTGTATCTGTCAAATATTATATTTACAGAGGTTTATTTATATTTTGTTTTCTAAATTGTTTTTATTTATAAACAGTTATTGAAAATAATTTCTTCCCTACAATTTAAAAAAAAATCTCAACTTTTAATCGCTATCAGTGTTTTTTGCATCTGTGATTGATTCCTTGGCCTTTTTCACTGTTTTTTTATTTCGTAATACAATTTATCGAAACTAGTCAAAATTTCGAAATAATTCTTATGAATTATTAATTTTTATCAAAGTAAATAAAATAGAAAAATTAATAAAATTAATTGATAAAATTTTTAAAATAATTATAAAATTACTTAATAAAATTAAAAATAAAAATCCCTATATCCTTATAAAAATCTTTCTTAATAAAATTAAAAATAAAAATCCTTATATCGTTATAAAATCCTTTCTTAATAAAAAATAAATATGAAATATGACAAATAAAATGAGTTATAAATTTAAAATGATTGGCATATTCATAAACACTTTAATTCTATGAATACAAACTAAAGATGTTTGATTTTCTGTAGCCGGCTCGTCGGTCAGCCAATTTGAAAAAAGAAAATGCCTGAAAGATTATTAAGGTAGGAGGGCCTTTCCTCCAGGAAACAAACTATCCCTAAGTATTCCTTCTTCCTCAATAAATAACTCGTAAACGATAGGATTGTAGCTATGCGGGCTCAGTCAGGTCTTTCTTTTAAATAGCGGGATTGTAGTTCTGTTAGAATCTGTGGATGTGGCAGTTTCATTTCACCCTTTTTTGATTGATTTTCTAAGAGTTTTCTATTTTATTGCCCTAAAAATTCCTTCCAAAACGCGTAAAGCGAGTGGCAAATTCAATTTTACATTATATTCTCGACTCACATTACATTCTTCCACGTGGCAAAATTTATTAAAAAAAATACTCTGGTAAGGCCAGATAAACAGGTAGTAAAGTAATATATAAACTTATCCACATAAGTAGATTCCAATTATCGGTAAATTGTGTACATTAAAAAATTAGGAGACGTATTTTAATAAAAAAAAATAAAAAAAAATTCCTTATAAATTTTGAATGATAGTTCTGGACAAATTATGTTTTTATAGCAGCAGATTCCTAAACGTTGCTTACAGGATACCAGCAGCTCAGAGACCGGATGGTCGAGTGGTTAGCGCTCTGGCGCTGGGTACCACAGGTTTGGGGTTCGAATTCTGGTGGTGAAACAGATGTTAGTAGCGGTTCGAAATCCACCTTAAACCGCAGGTTCATGTCTAATTAGCCCTCATGTGCAAAAAAAATTAACCATAGAGAAACTAATCAGTCTGTATTGTCGGACTTCGCGTGAGAAAAAAGTGATTTTATGTTGCTGGAATTCATCGAGAATTTATGGACTTTCACTAATGAGCGATGGGAAAATACAGCTTCATATACAACTCACATAAATCAAAATGTCCAGTCGGAATTGGTTAATTACCCTAAAATACATTTATTAAAATTATTATACTTTTATTTTAATTTCTGATTACCCTTATTGGTTAATCCCATTCAACCCCGACCCTGCACCTAGTGATCATGCTTCCCTTTACCTAAAGACGTGGTTTGTCTCAACTTCGTGTTTGCTAACAGTGAAATTTAAATTCTACAGTATTGAATTGTTGGAATTGCATGAACTGTTCTAAGAAATTTTGAACATTTTTATCAAAGTCATTACAAAATGATTAAAAAATTATTATATTTTAATTGTAAATTGTGACTATGAATAAAAATGATTAATATATATATATGTTAATGAAATGTTTTTATTTATATTTATTTTCATAATCAACCATCTGTTTTAATTGATATGATGTTTTAACTACTCCTACTAGTACTAATCCTGCAGGTGTAGGAAAATCTACACCAGCCCCAGAAGACCACGTTGCAGGCGACTGGTCCATGGTTATGGGTAATGTGCAGCTGCACTTTTAGCCAGGAATCATTAGGTCTGAAGACTGATAAACCTCAAGAAAACGCTCTACGATCCTATTAGAGCGGGACCTACGGTTTAACCACTATAAACATCCTTCGCACAACCAAGACTGGAACCCGAAAAATGTGGCACTAACTGTGTTGTTACGCATATCAATTAAAGGGGCTTGAATGGCCTCTTTAATTGATATGCGCCTGCTATTAAAAACTCAGTTTTATAGTTATAGTGAGTACTGAATGTCATTAGTATTGCAGGTAGCTGAATTTTATATGTAATATAAAGGAAACGACTATAAAAATATCTTGCTATAATTTATATCTTTTTAAATTCATTTTAATGATATACGCTTTGAATTCTTCCGTATAAAAATATGGACGTTTCAACTATTTGGAAATTTTCAAATATTGTTTTTCCAATGTTGCTATATTTCAATAATTGTATTTAAATCTCATAAACTTTATTAAAAATATGATAACTTCAACTTTCATTTTGAAGAATATTTTAATTCCTCTTTAAACGTTGCTTGTAGATGATCGTATTTTTATAAAATTATTCTTTAATATTACAAATAGTGATACATTCCAAATTCTAATTCTTACAAAGAAAAAACATTTTAGCTTAACTCTCTTTTTATTAAAAATGCTTGACAGCTGCTTATAAAATGGATTCTTAGAATTTTGAAAAATTTGATATTTTACGAATGAGATAATTTTAATCGCATAGTCGCGCTTTATAATAATGCAGTTCAGACACCAACGTTTTAATTAGAGAGACAAAAGAAAATTTCTGACAGTAATGAAATTATTGATCAAATCTCAAGATGTGTCAAAACTAATGCGAAAATATACCTAATTGCGTCTGAGATTTTACGAATAAGAATAAAAAAACGGACTCATTGTTGAATGTTAGTTTACCTTTCTTTATAGCATTAACCAATTAATTATACATGACACCTGAGATAATAATTGACAGTTTTTGATGATGGGATTTTGTGTTACTGTCTGTTATCTTAAAAGAGCTAAAAAATAATAATTTTTCCAATTATAGCTAACTTTATAATTCTGTACTAAATTCTTCTTGATAAATATTTAGATTAATACCTTATTAGATTAAAAGTTTTGAACTGAAGTATTTTAAATTTTTATAAATGTTTCACGGAATAGTTTTTTAAAAATAATTTGGCTATTATTAATTATTAAGATATATTATAGTTGAAAACCTTTAATGAATGTATAAAAATGCTTAAAATGTTGTTTGTTTTTAAAATGTAACACAGTTAGTAAATAAAATATTAGTTGATAAAATATTTAAATTAATATAAATTAAATTGTAATTGTAATTGTTTGCTTTTAAAATGTAACATATTTAATTAATAAAATATTAGTTGTTGATAAAATATAATTTGACCTATAAAAACTAGTATTGAATAATAAAAAATTAGTTGATAAAATATTTAAACTAATACTTTACTAGATTAAAAGTTTTAAAATTAAGCATTTTGAATGTGAAGAAATTATTTTAATATTTTATTACGTGATTTGTCTATATTAAAATATATTATAGCTCAAAATATTTAAAGAATATACAAAAAAAAAAAAAAAAATAAAATAAATAAAGAATGTATTAAAATGTTGTTTGTTTTTAAAATG
Source organism: Caerostris darwini (assembly GCA_021605075.1). Lineage (NCBI taxonomy): Eukaryota > Metazoa > Arthropoda > Arachnida > Araneae > Araneidae > Caerostris > Caerostris darwini. The sequence goes on along the minus strand of BPLQ01008461.1, from coordinate 110,406 downwards.
TAACAAAGTTTGTTAATAAAATATTAGTTGACAAAATATTTAAATTAATACTTTACTAGATTAAAAATTTTGAAATGAAGCATTTTGAATATTGAGAAATATTTCAACAAATAGTTTTTATTAAGTGATTTGACTATATTAAATTATATTACAATTGATTATGAAAAGTACCATGCGATAGTTTATATCTTTTTAAATTCATGTTAATTATAAACGCATTTGTATTCTTCCATTTAAAAATATGGACGTTTTAGTCGTTTGAAAATGTCCAAATATTGTTTTCCTAATGTACTATGTTTCAAATAAATGTATTTTAATCTCGTAAACGTATTAAAATATGATCATTTCAACTGTCATTTTGAAGAATATATTAATTCCTCTTTAAAGTTGCATATAGCAGATCATATTTTTATAAATTTATTCTTTAATATTTCAGATATACTCCAGATTCTAATTCTTACAAGAAAAAACATTTTATTTTCTTTCTCTTTTTATTAAAAATGCTTGACAGCTGTTTATAGAATGAATTCTAAGCCTTTTGAAAAAATTCGAATTTTACGAATGAGATCATTTTAATCGCATAGTCGCGTTTCATAATGATGCAATTCAGACACCAACGTTTTAAATAGAGAAACAAAAGAAACTGTCTGACAGTAATGAAATTATTGATCAAATCTCAAGACGTGTCAAAACTAATGCGAAGATATACCTAATTGCGTCTGAGATTCTACGAATAAGAATAAAAAAACGAACTCATCGTTGAATGTTAGTTTACCTTTCTTTATAGCATTAGTCGCTTAATTATACATGACACCTGAGACAGTAATTGACAGTTTTTGATAGTAGGATTTTTGTGTTACTGTCTGTTATCTTAAATGAGCCCCAAAAATGATAATCTTTTCAATTATAGCTAACTTTATCATTCTTTGTTTCTGTAGAAGTATTACTAAATTCTACTTGATAAAATATTTAAATTAACACTTTACTAGCTTAAAAGTTCTAATTTTAAGCATTTTGAATGTTGAGAAATATGTGACCCAATAGTTTTTATTAAGTGATTTGACTATATTAAAATATATTATGTTTGAAATTATTTAAAGAATATACAGAATTACAAAATAAGGAATGTTTAAAATTTTGTTTTTAAAATGTAACACAGTTAGTGAATAAATTATTAGTGGATGAAATATTTATAGTTGTAAATATTAGTTGATAAAATATTAATAGTTTTAAATATTAGCTGATGACATACATTAAATAATACTCGATTAAAACTTTTAAAATTCAGCATTTTGAATTTTGAGATATATTTGACCAAATAGTTTTTATTAAGTGATTTGATTATATCAATATATTGCAGTTGATAATAAAAGTATCTTGCGATAGTTTGTTTATATCTTTTCAAATTCATTTTAATTATAAAAGCTTTGAATTCTTCCATATATAAATATATCCTTTTTAGTTATTAGAAAATGTCCAAATATTGGTTTCCTAATGTGCTATGTTTCAAATAATTATATTTTAATCTCATAAACTTAGTTAAAAATATGATAATTACAACTGTCATTTTGAAAGATATATTAAATCCTTTTTTAAGTTGCTTGCAGATGGTCATATTTTTATAAAATTATTCTTTAATATTACAAATAGCGATACATCCCAGATACTAATTGTTACAAAGAAAAAACATTTTCATTTCGGTGTCTTTTTATTAAAAATGCTTGACAACTGTTTATAAAATGGATTCTAAACCTGTTGAAAAATTTCCTATTTTACGAATGAGACAATTTTAATCGCATAGCCACGCTTTATAATAATGCAATTCAGACACCAACGTTTTAATAGAGAAACAAAAGAAAATTTCTGATAGTAATGAAATTATTGATCAAATCTCAAGACGTGTCAAAACTAATGCGAAAATCAACTTAATTGCGTCTGAGATTGTAAGAATAAGAATAAAAAAAATGGACTAATCGTTGAATGTTAGTTTACCTTTCTTTATAACATTAGTCGCTTAATTATACATGACACCGGAGATAGTAATTGACAGTTTTTGATAGTGGGATTTTGTGTTACTGTCTGTTATCTTAAATGAGCCCCAAAAATAATAATCTTTCCAATTATAGCTAACTTTATCATTCTTTGATTCTGTAGAAGTATTACAAAATTCTTCTTGATAAAATATTGAAATTAATAATTTACTAGATTAAAAGTTTTAAAATGATGCATTTTGAATAATGAGAAATATGTGTCTAAATAGTTTATTAGGTGATTTGACTATATTAAAATATATTATAGTTCAAAATAATGAAAGAATAAGCAAAATTAAAAAAATAAGGAATGGCATAAAAATTTTGTTTGTTTTTAAAATGTAACACTGCTGGTGAATAAAATGATAAATTGTTGTAAATATTAGTAGATGAAATATTTAAATTAATAATTTATTAGATTACAAGTTTTAAAATTAAGACTTTTGAATTTGATAAATATTTTACCTAAAAGATTTTATTAATTGATTTGATTATATTAAAATACATTATATTTGACTATAAAAGTATCTTGCGATAATTTATAATTAAAATGATATTAAAAAGATATATTATTTTTATATATATTATATTTATTTTATCTTCCTTTATATATAGATTTTATATTTTGGATTTGAATTCTACCATATAAAAATATGGACGTTTTAGAATTTTCAAATATTGTTCCTCTGATGCGCTATGGTTCAAAAAATTGTATTTTAATCTCATAAACATGGTTAAAAATATGATAATTTCAACTGTCATTTTGAAAGATATTAATTAATCTTTAAAGTTGCTTGTAGATGATCATATTTTTATAAAATTATTCTTTAATATTTCAAATAGCGATACATTCCAGATTCTAATTCTTACAAAGAAAAACATTTTAATTTCCTTCACTTTTTATTAAAAATACTTGACAGCTGTTTATAAAATGGACTGCTAAGTCTTATGAAAAATTTCGCATTTACGAATGAGATAATTTTAATCGTATAGTCGCGCTTTATAATGATGCAATTAAGACACCAACGTTTTAAATAGAAAGACAAAAGAAAATTTCTGACAGTAATGAAATTATTGATCAAATCTCAAGACGTGTCAAAACTAATGCGAAAATATACTTAATTGCGTCTCAGATATTCTACGAATAAGAATGAAAAAACGGACTCATCGTTGAATGTTAGTTTACCTTTCTTTATAGCATTAACCACTTAATTATACATGACATCTGAGATAGTAATTGACAGTTTTTGATAGTGGGATTTTGTGTTACTGTCAGTTATCTTAAAAGAGCTCCCAAATAATAATCTTTCCAATTATAGCTAACTTGAAAAAATATAAAATAATAAATTAATACTTTACTAGATTAAAAGTTTTGAAATGAAGCGCTTTGAATATTGATAAATTGTTTTAATATTTTATTTAGTGAATTGACAATATTAAAATATATTATAGCTTTAAATATTTCAAGAATATACAAAAATAAAAGTATACAAATGCATAAAAAGTATACAAATGCATAAAATGTTGTTTATTTTTAAAATGTAACACAATTAGTTTTGTTTATCAGAAATAAACAATTTTAAAAAATTCTAACGGTAATTAATTGTTTTGGCAGTTAAAAATATTAAATTTTTTTTAGTGGCATTCTTTCAAAATATTATAGTTATTTTTGGAAGAAGTAGATAAAATTTGTTTAATTGATTATTTATTTCATACATTCCATAAATAGAATTATTTTTCTTTGAATAGCAACACTTATCTAAAAAAATTAGATAAATTTAATTTGTAACGGCGCTTCTTTAAAAGCAACTGAAAGAGCGCCCCCTGTGGCGTTCAGAAAAATGATCAGTAGGCATCGAGACTTTCACAGGAGAGGAAGTACAGCGCAATCAACTCTGCAGCTGAGAAACGTTTAGTTTGTAATTTCTCATCACAAGATGAAATATATTCAACGCAACCCTACGTAATAATTGGCCTACATAAGAAATATATTTTGCACATCCAGCGCGTACCTGAGTATTTTTATTTTTTACTTAGAAGTCGAATTCTTCTACGAATCTATAATTAACTGTTTTTAAATGTGTTAAATATATGTCCCTAATTGTATGTGTGCGTTATTTGTGCGTATGTAAATAAAGCTGTGAATTCTCAAACCTATGTCTCAAGTCTCAACCCAACCCTACCCAGTTGCACATCAATTGAACAACTGACAACTCTACAAAGTTAAAATATCTTGAAAATAAGTAAACTTATTTATTTCAATACGTGAAATAAATGACTTAATAATTTTGAATGAATACTTTTTTTCTAAATATTATTCATGTTAAATTGCATTGAATATGCATATAGGTTTGTGACAGTTTTGTAAAATTTCAACATTTCTTGTAATTTTTTTATTTTGAATATACAATTTATGTAACTCATCAAATATATTTCCGCAGTTTCTTTTTATTTTGGTTCTAGTTATATATTTCTATTTATTCTAATTCTTCATTCTTCAGTATTTTTACTGAAAGGCTGAAATTTGAATATTAAATTTAAAAACATAGTCAACAAAGATATACGCGTGTAAAAGCTAGAATTTGTAATAATTTATCCCACGTGCAGACAGAAAAGTAAAACACAAAATTTATATACATTTGTATTTTATATTTCATCCTAGTTTCAAAATTTATTCTTTAATATTTGAAATTAAATTTTCTGTGAGTATATTTTATTGATTATTTATTTTTAAAATAAATTGCTATAAAGAAATGCTTTCCATTTTTTTTGTTAACATTTAATTCACGAAAAAGAAAAGAACACGAGAAATAATACATTTTCTAGTATGTGTCAATTAAATTTTATATTGTAGTGTTGTGGGTTGAGTAACAAGATTGTAACTGGGTGTGATTTGGTTGAGATACTTGAAGCACAGGTTGGAAAACTCACAGCTTTATTAACAGGCTCACAAACAAAGCACACATATAATTAGAGACATACAATATTTAACACATTTAAAGACATATGATTATAGATTCTTGGAAGGACTCTACTCCTAAGCCGAAAAACTGATACTCAGTTACGCGCAAAATGAGCGAAATATACTTCCTCTCCGGGTAAATGTCTTTAGACCGACTAATACGTAGGGTTGTTCTTAATATACTTCCTCTTGCAGTATATAGTCTGTAGTCCAATTAAACGGTTCTCAGCGGGAGCGCATGGTTGCGCTGTATTTCCTCTCGGGTGTGAGTCTCGAGGGCTACTGACCATTTTTCTTGAATGCCACAGGAGGGCGCCCTGTGGGACGAAGCACGATTACAATTTTCAAATAATTAGTAAATTTAAATTTTTAACCTTTCTTTCTTAATTTTACGCCAAAATGAGACAACACGAGGAGGTTAATATATAGTAAGAGGAGTGTGATGTATATTTTTGATACAATAAATCCTACAAAAATGTACTAAATCCTTCCCTATGTTGTTTGGAATCTTGTGGTTTACAATGCATGTTAACAATGCCTTTTGATATACTTTCCACTTTCAATGTATCTTGCAATATCAATTGTAACGAAATATCATTGAACGAATAAAGAATTGAACGAACGAGTTTTTCTAACCTATTTTTTTTTTTTTTAACAAACCTTGCATTTATTCCTTATTAATAAAATTTTTTTTTGTAACTCAAATTATGAAACGAAAGATCAAACAAAACAAATAAATTGGTAATAAATATATTTGCAAAATTAAATTTGCCAAGTTTACTGTATGAGAGCAATGACTCAACTAACTCGATTCTGTCGGATTCGGACCCCTTATGTATCTTCGTAGGGTTAAAAGAAGAATTGTTCCATCGTGATTTGTAATACCATGATAGATTACCATGAACTGAGAAAAAGTCTACTCCAATGTGAAGTGAGGGAAGCTGAAGCTCTTGACTGATTTTCTTAAAGGGATGTTTTTGGAGAAAAAGGAGAAAGTTATGCGACGAGTCTACCAGAAGTGTTGTTTTTCTCTGAATGACTGAATAATCCGGAAATTCCGGATTATTCAGTCATTGTGCCAGTCTATAATCCGGAATTCTGTTTATTAAAGTGAACCTCTTGTAGTTTCGTGTATGACGTCGAGTGACAATTAAGGTCTGCCGCAGACTAGGTTTATATATTCGACGTAGACTCCAGAACTGACCTCTGACCTTGGAGTGAACTGTACTTGTGATTTAATCGTGATCTTGTGATCACATTTATATTTTTAATTTTCATTTCTTTGTATAATAACCCAAAGTTCTGTATATAAGTATATAGTGCTTGTAAATAAAAATTAAAGTTTTCCTATGATCCGAAAATGGCTCTCTTCTTGAAGCCGTTATAGGTCTAGTATGGGCCGAGACGTTACAATATACATACATCTCCTAGTATTAATGCCGCATTATATTATCCAATAATATATCATCATTATAATATGAATAATTATATAAATATAACCTATTTTTTTCATTTTTAATATTCAAAAAAGATACTTCAATAGAATGTCGAATTTTTAGTAAATCCGAATTTTCTACTTGTTTCAAATTCCAGAAATTGGGCAATCCGTTTATGAAACATTGCCTTCAAAATCAAATCTAACAGAGAATCAACCAGTCTTGAAACGCAGCGAAAGTACGTAGGCGAAATTGACTTGAAATGGCGTGGCAAAATCTGGTCGAAATTTTCATTACGGATAAGCGATCTTTTCCTGAAAGGAATCCGATCGATTTCGCTCTCCACATCTGAATTCCTGGAGATCTAATCCTGGAGACTCCGGGGAAAATAGGCTCCGGTTTCACCGGTGGGAAAAGGAGCTGTTTTAATTTTCTGATAGAAAGTAGATCCTAGTCGTTAGATGTTCATTTATTAATCCGGTTTCGTTCATTCTTACAAGAGCTCGGTTTTGGAAGATTCCTGCTGTCCAGTGACTGCCTTCTCGCTGTCTTATGTAATATTCAAATTCTTATCAAAATTGATGGCACCATGTTGAAATTGAATGAGAGTTGATCCAGCCTTTTCTTCAAGTAGGTCTTCGTTTTCGGAGGTATGAGGCTGAAATGAAGTGAATTCAGATAATTGGTGTGAAATGTTTTCATCAGAAACTTGGGACTTGTAATGATTATGTGAAAAGATTCTCATTCCTTTCTATTCACATGGAACGAATCTTTTATTTCTTTTAAAATGTAAAGATTCTGTGCTAAAACAAAGTAATTTTAAAATAACTTTTTAAACTTTTTAATTTAAACAAAGTAACTTTTAAATACTGCGTACGGTACAGTTCATGAATATAATTTAAATTAATTCAAATGAATTATTGGAAACTTACAACTTAAGCTCAATTAGGAATAAACTATCTTTAACATAGCAAATTTTGCAATACAAATCTATAAAAATCTCAAAGAAATCTTGTAAAGTAGTTCTTGAATGACAATTACCTGTGTTACATGTGTATGTGTGTAATGATTAGTTTTACACCGGGAAATAATTTTATCCAGTCAAATAAATTTTTAATGAGAAATTGAACGAGAGTTGATCTAGTGTTTTCTTTAAGTAAGGTTTCCGTTTTCTTAGGTGTGTAGCTGAAATGAAGTGAATTCAGATAATTAATGTGAAATGTTTTCAATCCTCTTTGCAACTCTTCTCTAGGTACAGTGATGTGATGTGATGTGGTGTGGTGTAGTAGTAGTGTGACACAACGGGGATTCAGTACAGTAAGATTCCGCTAGACACTAAATTTGCTAATCTCTGAAGTGTAATCTTTGCTAGTGGAGAATGACTTGGATCAAGACGCTAGGCACTTAAATAACGGTTTAAATTTTTTAATTGTTTAGAATGCATATTGGGGAATAGAATAGAATGCATAGTGGTGGGAAAAGGTGAGTTAAAAAGGACTCAACACCAATTTTTTATATTTTAAAACGTATTATTATTCCTTTTTATTAAAAGAAAAATAATCTACGTAATTAAAAAAAAAGTTTCTAAAAAATATCTAAACCAATCATTCAAATATAACCAACAACATTCATTTATTGCTTCTATTTAGGTCTCGAGACAGCAACTTATGTACCCACAACCTGATACCAAATAAACCCATCAACAGATGCCCGGGCATTACATCTGCTTCCCTTCTGATTCCAATAACCGAAACATCCGAGATGTGTCGATTATTAAGCTGGGGAAGAGAGGAAAGACACACAGATAATGGAGTCATCTGGCTTCTGTAATAATCTATTACCGGGCATCATAAATACTTCCGATGGACGAGGATCTGGTGATGGATTGTTGACTAATTTACTCCTTTTTGGGCCGTCTCATTCTAATTGTCGTTCATTCATAGATACTATATTGCCCTAACATAGGTAAATGGATATGTTTTTTGCCAATTTCTTATAGTAGGAAAAAAAAATTATACGTTGATTTTCTAAATGTAATTTATGGCATTTTAGAGGATGTTTGATAGATTGACCACATTGATTGACCAGACGTTGTACGATTACAAGAAATATTTTTAGTTTTGGTAAAGAAAAAATACCAGTGTCGAACTAAAGATTTTTGGTTTTAAATTGCCTTAATTAATATAAATTGGCTAGACAAAACAATCCTTCTTATTCAAGAAATTCCAATAATTTTATTTTTATCTAATTTATTAGAATTTATTTTGTAAAATTGTAATAATGTGAGTTTGAAAAACTAATATTATAATTTTTTTTAAAAAATAATTTAACTAATGATGTTTGTCAATTTTCGATGCTGCCGCCATCTGGTGATATAAAAATCGAATTGGAATAAAAAATATGGTTTTTATTTAATTAAAAAAATAATTAATTAATTTTTTTCTATCTTATTATTGGCTGCAAATTTTTGAACAAAATAATGAATTCATAAAAAAAAAAAATGTGTTATAGCTTTTATTGCGCTGAGACATACACACATTTATATATATATATCGATTTTATAAGCATAGATAAGATACAAATATTTCATAAAATATATAATTTTAGGTTACCAGGGGCAAGCATAGATCAAGCGAGCTAACCTTCATGGTCTTCATTTAATCAATTACTCAAGTTAATGATGTTAAAACTAAATTTCCGTTTAAAAAGTGGTAATAAATGATGCTCCATTTTAATGCTTTCTAATTTTTTAACTCATTCACAACTTTATTATTATAATTAATTTTTTACTCATTACGATTAACTTTATTAAGATATTATAATCAATTCTTTAAAAAAAAATCAATCATTGGTTAGAACTACTTTTATTTCGATATTTTTCCAAGGGTACAGCTCTCGTCGTCTGTAGACATCGCTGTCTGGGACGATCCAGTGATCTTTGTTACAATTGTTTTGGCTTCTCTATATTTTCCTTTTCCTCATCAAAATCTACAGACATTGCAATTTTTGTAATGACTTGTTAAGTTTCATTATCTTGCGTATTATATATTTATTTCATTGTTTCGCTTTTTACTTCCTCTAATTATCGATTGTATCAATAATTTTTTGTCACTTTTCTTAGCGCTTTTGTTTAATTAACATTAGAGAGTTTTTGCATACCGTATTTTTATCCTCCGATATTTTTTTCTCCCTAGCGCGCAAGCTCATGGGAAATTGCGCATGCGTATCTGTAATAATGTTTCCTATGAGCATGCGCGCTAGGGAGAAAAAAATATCGGAGGATAAAAATACGGTATGCAAAAACTCTCTATTGTCAGTTGCCGGCAGAAATATTTGAAAACATTGACAGTTAGTGGTAACTTGTGTCTGCTCAGGAAAAGAGATCCTGGCGGTGGCATGGGTGTTTCTAAGTGGTTCGGAATCTACGTTAAACTATAGGTCCCGGTCTGTTTAACCTAAATTGTGCACAAGATGACAATAGAGGGACAAACAAAACCAATCAGGAAAAGAGAATGCTGGCGATAGAGACCATATGGAGTTGTGGCTCGTTGTCAGTAAAATCTCTTTGACCTCCGCTTCCATTAAAAGGGAAAGGTTTTCAACGGTGAAGGAAAATCCCACTACCCAAAATAATACACATAATTTTATGGGTAATAATTTGATTACACATTGCATGTATATTATACTAAATTATGTGTCGTGACTATGCTGTGCTGCGTTGTGTATTAGTTTTGGGGGTACACGAACAAAAAAGTTTGAAGATAACTCATATGAATCGCTGGTTCTTTAAGTGATGGTTCTCTCAACCAAGAGGATAGTGAAGGTATCAAAGTTGGTGATAGTAGCCTCGGGTGCATAGAAGGAGGGTGGCATTTAATAAAAATAAGGAGATGGTGTATGTATAAAGTAAGAACAAGCATTAAATTTAGTAAAATTATTCGTAGATATTTCTGATTGTGAAATATATTTTAACATTCTTTTCCTGATAAATATTCAAAATGCAGAGTTATAACAGACAGCAAGTCTTAACAAGCAAGTACGTACTGGAAAACGAGCATATCACGTATTGTCCAACTTACATAAGCAAGTTTATGTGAGTATAATTACTTGTTGAGAATACGATAAAATAAATAGGTGTAACGGCCAAATGATTATCCCGATTATACAGCATTTATTTAGTCATTTATTATACTAAATATTATTAAACTAAACTCAGTATCAATCGTTATTAATCTCAACTAATAAACACAGCCGATCTCCATTTCTAATGTAATCCTTCGTTAATAAGTAATTTTATTATTTCAAGCTTCATGTTGTCTTATTTACAAAACCTTTATTTGCTATGTTTTAAGACGTTGGTTAAGAACATGGATATATAAAGAATACAAAATTTTTTACTATATAAATTGCCCATTATAAAAACTATATAAACTATCCATTACAAAAGCTATATAAACTGCCCATTATAAAAGCTATATAAACTGCAGATTATAAAAGCTCTATAAACTGCCCATTGTAAAAGCTCTATAAACTGCCCATTATAAAAGCTCTATAAACTGCCCATTACAAAAACTATATAAACTGCCCATTACAAAAACTATATAAACTGCCCATTACAAAAACTATATAAACGGCCCATTACAAAAACTATATATACTGCCCATTACAAAAACTATATAAACTGCCCATTACAAAAACTATATAAACTGCCCATTACAAAAACTATATAAACTGCCCATTACAAAAACTATATAAACTGCCCATTACAAAAACTATATAAACTGCCCATTACAAAAACTTTATAAACTGCCCATTACAAGAACTTTATAAACTGCCCATTACAAAAACTTTATAAACTGCCCATTTCAAAAATTATATAAACTGCCATTAACTGATTACAACTGTTTAAATAGAGACCAATATCGCCCAATTCCACATGCATCCCGAGATTTGAAATAATAAAATGAACTAGTTTTAATTTTTTTAAACTTTTTGATGAGATTGTATAAAAGAGGGAGAAAATGATGTTGTGAAGTCTCACCAGAAAAGATAAATTTTTAAATACAGGTAGCAATTTAAAAAAAAAAAAATTAAATAGAGTAATAACATAGAATCGGTTTCAAGTGATATTCTAATTAGCCAAATATAATTGGATTGAAAATAAAATACTGATTTAAATAAAAGCAATGATTTAAATACTATTTAGAATAATCCAATAAACTCTCAAGAAAATTAATAAAATTTAAAAAAAAATAAAAAATTACTCGGGGACAAATTATTTTTTTTAATCTTTAAAAAAGCAAACAGTGGTAAATTTAATCAAATAAAAACTGTTCGCAGAAAAAAGGTATATTCATTAAAAATACAAAACACATTAAGTATATGTAAAAATATTTCTCTTTTTTATAGTCTGTTTTATTTCTATTGGGTGTCTTCTATTTTTCGGATCTATTGTCTGTAAATTACAAAAACCAGAAATTTATTCCATAAAAATTATATTTTATTGACTCTCTGCAACTGTAATGTGTATTAAGTAGCATAAATTTTAAAAAATAACTTTCTATCTTATTTCTGGCATTTTGCATTACACAAACGATATTTTTTCTTGAAAGGAATCAATTCAGTCCATTGAGATTGGTTTCAAAACTATAAAACAACTGCAGACGATTTTTTTCCCATTCTTTTTTTGTTCCAAAATTCTATAGAAGAACTCTTCAGTCCTTTCAGAATCATCAGATCAAAATAATGGATGCCTGATATAAAACTAAATAAAATACATTTCTCTGAAATAAAGAAAAGCCAAATGTCTTTATTTTTAAAATGCTCAAAACCAGATGCCACAGAAAGAAGAGAAATATATTAGAAACTATTTCATTTGCCATTCATGATTCGAATTTTCTGCCGCATATTTATGATATTTATATACCTCTTTCATATTTTGCATTTGACATTTTTCGGATTCGAATATTTTTTTTATCTCTTTTGCGAATCAAAGATTGTAACTCTTTGAATTTTTTTTTTTAACCAACATCACTAGCGACATCTATTTGAATCGACTGTCATTTCTCTTGTAATCTGTGGCATCAGTGCAGATGGTGTAGACAGTTGTCATATCTTTGTGCTCAACTGACATGGACTGGAAGAGTGTAACGGGTTCCGAGAAGGAATATCACTGAAAAATATGGATGCTGAGTGCAGGGAAAAAGTTATTTGAATATCAAATTTTTCATATACAGAGTGACAACTCTTTATGCAGATTAAGCATAATCATTTTTCCAAGATATCAACTTTAAAATGTTTTCGGGCTGAGGTATTATTCAGCCTTGAAACATTCATATTTGATACAACGAAATACAGCTTGTGACTGAAAATTTGTTATGTATCAGTTGAAGATGAGAAAAAAATCCTTTGTTGTTTATAATGTTTTAATTAAATAAATCTAAAGAAATAAAAATCACTGAAGTATAACGTAAACAAAATTTCCTTGGCAATAGGTAATAATAAAATATTTGGTATTTAAATCTAGATGAAATTAAAAAAAAAAAATTTCCAGTTATAGTATCAAGTTATCCATATAGAAAATTACCAAAATAACTAGCATAACTGTTATAATTAATATTAATTACCAAATTGTTTTTGTAACTTATTTCAAAACATGACGTTAATTTTCAATAAGATTTTTACGCAGTGATGTTTGATGTAATTCAAACGAGTTTTGTATTTTTTGTAAAATTATAGTTTAAATAATTATTTTTAAACTAATATTTAAATAGCTATTTCAATAATAAAATATTTGATATTTAAATCTAGATGCAATTTAAAAAAAAGTTCTTATTATAGTATTAAGTTATTCATGTAGAAAATTACGAAAATAATTACCATAATATATATTACCATAATTGTTATAATTAATATTAATTACTAAATTTCTTTTTGTAACTTATTTCAAAACATGATGTTAACTTTCATTAAGAATTTTACGCAGTGCTTTTTGATGTAATTCAAACAAGTTTTGTATTACTTGTAAATTTATATTTTGAATAATTTTTTACACAAAAAATATTTAAATAGTAATTTTACAGTTTTTTTAATAAATGATTAATAAAAGTCAAAAGATTTAAGGTGTGTTTGAAGAAAACTATGATTTTCTTGAACATATGCTCGAGATTAATTATTTTCCGACCTATTTTTCATATTGTTAATAAAATGTTAATTTAATCTTTAATTCTCACAATGTTTAAATAGTTATGAAAAACATATGCTATAATTCTATTAGATATTATGGCTGTTTTAAATCCTGGAATAAGTAATTTAAGAACAAATGTATAATAACTTAAACCAGATTTCATTTGGCAATAGGTAATACAATATTCGGTATTTAAATCTAGATGCTATTTAAAATAAAGCAGCAATAATACTATCAAGTTATTCATATAGAAAATTTCTAAAATTCAATAGCATTTTTTTAACTTATTACAAAACATGATGCTAATTTTCCTTTTTCAGTGCTTATTGATGTAATTCAAACTAGATTGTAATTTTTTGTAAAATTATAATTTTGCTATTTTTTGATAAATGATTAATAAAACTCAAAAGATTTAAGGTGCGTTTGAAGAAACCTAATATCTTCTTGAACATATGCTCGAGATTTATTATTTACAGCCCTATTTTTCATATTGTTGATAAAAGGTTTTCGATTAAATCTTTACCTCTCACGATGTTTAAGTAATTATGCAAAACATATGCTAGAATTCTATCAGTTATTATGAAGGTTTTAAATACTGGAATAATTCATTAACAACAAATGCACATTTAATTTGACAATAGGTAATACAGTATTTGGTATTTAAATCTAGATGCAATTTAAAAACAAGTACCAACCATAATATCAAGTTACATATATAAAAATTAATTAATTAAATAGTATTTTTTGTAACATTTCAAAACATGTTAATTTTCATTAAGAATTTTACGCAGTACTTTTTGATGCAATTCAAACAAGTTTTATAGTTTTGTAAAATTGTAATTTAAATAATTATTTTACATAAAAATTGATTTAATTATTTTATAGTTTTACTCAATAAATAATTAATAAATTTAAGATGTGTTCAGGAAAGCTAATATCTTCTTGAACATATGCTCGAAATTAATTATTTACCGACCTTTCATATTGTTGACAAAATTTAAACAAATAAATAAATTTAAAAATAATTTATTTAATATTGTTGATAAAATGTTTTCGATTTAATCTTTTACTCTCACGAATTTTAGTAAGTAATTATGAAAAACATCTGTTAGAATTCTATTATTTATTATGGCTGTTTTAAATCCTGGAATAATTAATTTAACATGAAATAATTTTGTTTTTAAAACGTATAAACTTTGTTGTTTTCCATTTTTACATAATTAATTTCGGCATGGATTAAATGTTTTTGAAGACGATAAAATATTTTATATGTAATAAGTATTTTTATTTTAAAACTAAAGCAATTCTTTCTTCAATATTTTTCTTAAGATTATGCAATTCAATTTGCATTTTTTATTACTATATCCTTTTTTTTTTGGAGGGAGGATTAGTATAAAATAAAAATACTTATTATATATAAAATATTTTATTATTTCCGAAAACATTTAATTGACACTGAAAGTAGTTATGTAAAAAAGGAAAACAACAAATCTTTATTTTTAGATAATTTTATATATGATAAATAATTTGATATTTATTCTATTTTTAAAGTAAATTTAAATGACTTCAAACACCCATATAAATAATAATATAATAAGCTTTATTTAAATGTTTCTTTAAAAGTATAAGTATCGGAATAAAAACTATAATGATAAAAAAAAAAGATAAAATCTATAAATAGATACTAAAATGAGGAAGAACCTCTTTCTTGCAGCTAAACAGTTCCAATTTCTCTTGTGCTTCCGAAGATTAATGCGAAATCTTCAATTTCTTCCATCTTTGAAACAAAGCGAAATTTAGTCGTGTTCCCTAGGCCGTGAAATTGCAAAATATGCACAAGCTTACAAAATTAATTTTCCCACCACAAAAATTTCCACGTTTCACTATGAAACAATTATTCACGTAATTATTTAACTCTCCTATACATCGTTGCCTGTATTATGGCATACATCAATATATGTGGCAATCTAATCTGTCATACTATAATGTATTTATTAGATGAAAAAAATTGGAGATGTTTTTTTACACTTCATTTTAAGGCCTAGCAATTTATAAACTGAAAGGTATTAGCTAAATCGCTTATTGTAAAACTCAAGAATATTTATCGAATACACGTTTTAAAAAATTATTTTGAAAACTAAATTTTGCTGAATATATAATTAATAAATTGACCAATTACAACTGAGAGTGACAAATAGTTGTCAAGCAATCGAATTTTGTCAATAATAACATCATATTAAAAAATTAATAATAATAGAACATAATTTAGTGATTATTTTTTAAGAACATTTAAAATTAAAAAAAAAAAGTATTCAAGCACATAAGTGTGGGCTAGTTTTGTCTTGTCGATACGGGTGTAAATAAGTATTTATAAATATTTATTCGTATTCAGGTAAAATTACTACGGGAGGGGGGGGGGATAGCCGGGTGGCTAGTGCTCTGGCGTTCGGTATCACAGGTTTTGAATTCGAGTCTCGGCAGTGCCATGGATGCTCTTATACCATGTCCGGCAAAACTCAACTGACGACAGGTTTGTTTAATCTCTCTATGGTCCCTTCTTGGACACGAGGGCAAATCATGTAAGTAACGTTAGTTGCCTGTTGCTATAAAACCACAATTTGTGCAGATCTGCCAATCAAAATTTCGGATTCGTGATCAGACGGTGCCATGGATGTTTGTAGTGGTTCGGAACCAACTTTAAACCATAGTCACGGTCTAATAGGATCGTAGAACTTTGTGGAAGTAGTGTTACTCCCGTCTGTAGCATATCTTCATCAAGAGCTCCCTGGTCAAGTGCTAAATGAATAATAACGTTTCAGCCCTTGCTTATGGCATAAAGATAACTGTCTCTGCATTGCCAGCTGCATTAGAAAAAAAAAAAAAAATTGTTTGTAATCATTGTATAATTCATGTGTTGTAGGGATATATTTTATGTTTCTTTTGGAATGGTGTATATATGTACATATTGATCTCTAGCCTTTACCAGATGCGTACCCGGTCTGTTTAAAGAATGATTGATTTTCGGAGGAAACAGGTCCCGATAGATAAAATCCAAAACAAAATATGTTCAGTTAATTTCAAATTCTGTTTTCCTTGTTTATTGAAATTTAAATTATTTCACAATGAAGACGTGGAGTCAATTGACATATCTTTGAAAGTTAACGTTGAACACTTTCTTTATTCAAAGCTATTCCAGTTAACTATAGTTACAAAAACAGCAGGCTAATGAGCGTTCAGACCGGCGAAAAGAAAAATTTTGTCGTTGTTGGACTGATTCTGTAAGTTTATCGTGGCTTTTCATCCGTAGTAAACTTTAAACCATGATGTTGCGATTTGTGAAAGCTAGCTCGTAATTCTTCGTTGGAAGAACTTAGGATTCACCTTCGTCTGTTTTCGCCTAGATTAAAGATTGGCGAAGATGAATCTGTAACTATTGTAAACCTTAAATGCAAAAATTTAATCTGCAACCATTAAATGTGTATCCATATTGCCATTTATATCATGTTAAAATTATACAAATGACACTAAACTACCTGAGTATTTCTTTGGTTTTTATCTAGCGGCACAGGAATATTAGTTCATCACAAGATCTTCTTTAGGAAGCCATGCTCCTATCTTCTTTATAGTATGTAACTGTGGAACTAAAGTCGTCATAAAGTAGCGAATTTCGTAAGACATATTGTAGGATACTTTTTACAGTTTCATCATGAAAAAAATATAAACATAAATAGTTCTTTTATAGAAGCCATCAGACAGGTACTTTTGATATAGAAAATAGAGTTGATTAAACGTAATGGAATAATGCTATTTTATTTAAAGATAAAATCTTAAATGATTTTGTAATGAAACCAAAATTCATTTTTTTATTTAATATATATGGGAAAATTATATGATCTGAAATTAAAAGGATTTTTGTTCATACATAGATAATTTTTATTATTCAATTTAAAACCCATTAATAGTTTTTGTAAATATTTAAATTTTAAACGATATAAATGAAAATATTGTATGTAATTATAATCTATAATAACAATACAAATATAAGATTAAATGATACACTAAATTAATCTAATTATCTTATAAATCTTTATGATTAAATTATTTTGAATTAAATAGTTTGTGAATTTTTGCATACATTTTGCAAATGAACATTTTGTATGCAGAGATAATTAAACATCTTAATATATAATTAATTCTCCGCAGAATGTCCCTTACATAAGTTATTTGAAGATTACTCATGTTTATGAACTAAAAATAATTTAAATATATTAAACAGTGCACTGAATACACTAAAAAAATTTAGAATCTAATGCCTTATAGCTTAAAGAACAGTGCAATGAGTCAATCTTCTGTTGATAAAATAATACAACAATAAACTAAAACTCAGTAAAATTAATTTTATTATTTTAAAAGAATGTGGCAATCCATTATCAGAATATTTTTAACATTCGGGTTATTCAGGCACAGTCCGGATACGAAAAATTATAATTGTAAAGCGAAATGCGCAGTTTTAAAAAGATAATACATTGTTCCAGGCACACAAAGTAACATGATCGTTTCCAATAATAAAAGAACCAAAAATCGGATCAAGCCATTAAATCTGACGCAGAGCAAACCGATGTAATGCTCCCATCCATTCTTATAACTTGGATTGTTCTGACACATGCTCTCAGTAACCCAAAAAAAAACCTTGATAGATTAGCACACGCTGTCATTTTCTTAGTCTGGCTTCGTTTACAACAATTATGCTTTCTTCTGTCAGAAAGAGGGAGTTATTTCTGTAGTCCCTCTTGTTGGCAGTGCTGGTACGAAGTCACTTGCCCGAATAAATACCCCATGAAAAAGAATAAAAATAAGAACATCACCGCCATTTTCATTTTTTCCAACTTCCATTTTTCTACCCACTACAATTGCCAAACTTATTACTGCACACGGAAGTTATTTTGGCATTGTAACAAAATTGTCACCTCAACTTCTTCCGTGGATTCTTTTCTCTCTTTCTTATTACCTCTATTTTCTTTTCTAAGAGTTGAGTTGAGTTTTTTTTTTTCACCGTCTTCATCTGTGGTGTTCCAAAAATATTGTTCGCCCTCGAATTATGAAGAAAAAGGTAGCGGCTTCTTATTAAAAGATCTCTGAAAAGATTTTGCCATGCTAACATGGAACTCATATTCTTGTTGGCAAGGATTTCGAAGGACACTTTTATTTAGTCAATTATTAATCATATACCCCTTGTGCAGAAGTTATGAAGAGAATGTCTGCACCCTTTGAATTTTTAATTTAAGATTCCTTTATTAGTTTTTTTGAAGATATTATCTTTCATAAAGTATCTTGCATTCAAGATTTGTGCCAAGACTAATTCTGGATATGAACTATCTCTGTCATCTTGAAAGTTTAATGGGCTTTATTATATCATATATTTTTTTTGGTAGACTTTGAATTAATCAACGATTGATAATTCTAATTTTTTCATATCACATACTTTGGAATGAAAGATACACTTGTATATGAACAACAGAGTGTTTAATAAGATAGAACCGAAATTTCTTTTTTTATATAGAATAATTATTTTGTAGTCCTCTTGTTGTGTTTCAAAAATAAAGTTCGTTCTCAAATTAATAAAAAAGCTAAAAAAAAAAAAAAAAAAAAAAAAAAAAGGGGGGAATATAAGGAATCGTATTTCTCTTGGCATGATTTCGAAGGACATTTGTATTAAGTCAGTTATTAATCATATTCCCCTAGTGCAGATGGTACAAATAGAATGTTTGCAACGAGTGATTTTTTTATTGTTGCTTTATTAGTCTATTCGAGATATTTTATATGAAGAATTTTGTTTTCAAGTTGTATGCCAAATGTAATTATGAAAAGGATCTATGATTGTTGCCAAATAGCTTAAATGCCTTAGTTGTGCTTTGTAGTTTATGATATGAACGATCACTAAGGATATAATATAATTCATCTTTGTATAATAGAATATTTTCTATTAGACAAAAGGAATACATTATAGAATACTAACTAAAATCAAATTGAAAATGCTTGCCATTATGGAAATTAAACGGCGCTTAAAACATGCAAACACTGTGACAAAGGTCATTATAATGTATTCTGTTTTTGTGTATTTTATGAAAAGAATGTTTCTAATTCATTCTTCGAATCTGATAAGCGACATCAGATAAATTCCTAAATTTTTAGTGATAATAAATATACTCCTTTATTTTTAATGATGTTATATTAAATAAGAATTATTTTTCTCAAATTTTGTAAAAATTTAACTCTCAATATATGCCGGATTGTTATTGTGAAAATGTGGGAGATTTCATTTGTTTTTATTGTTTATGTCAGGAAAGAAACACTGTAAAAAAGAAATGGAATAAAGAAAAAAAATAATGTTTAGCAAAAAAAAGAATAGGTAGGTGTAATTTTCCTTTAAAAAACATGATATTATTAAAATATTCGTAATTTTTATTGAAAAATCTCATGCTATGTTGATCAATAAAAATTTGTTCACTTTAAAAAGTAATAAATTCATATTTAATGTAGGTCAACATTAATTTATATTTTAATGATTTTTATAAAATTTAAAAAATATATTTCTTTTTAAAAAAATTCAATTGATTGAAAAAAAATATTAAATGAAACCAATCTTGCAGAAAAGAATCAAAATGAAGCTGGATTTTTATTTCGCTTTCTTTGTATATAAATATATTTACTGCTACTTACATATTTTATAATCGTTTCGCTTAAAACCTTTCATCAAATAAATTGGAAGTTTGAATAGCTTCATTACCATAGCAACTAACTTCTATATCGTTCGGTAATATGAGACTCTTTAAGAAATGATTCTAAATTGCTTTTCTTTATCGAACTTGTCTTAAAATAACAAATGATTCATTTTATTTTCCTACGATTAAAAATATTTGGAAGCTTTTTGTTTTCTATAAACTTTTTAACTTCACCATTTGGAACTCGTGCTGCCATTCGATTTGCAGAAATGTTAATAGTTTTCATCTTCGAGTAATTTAAAACCGAAGAAATGTTGCCACTTCAAACCTGCTAAATAAATGAGTTTTTTGGACTCGTTTATTAAAAAAAAACTGCTACTATTTTCAATAAAAAAACATGCCGTTGATTATTATTTGTTTAAGCACAGGCATTCTAAAAGTAGATTTATCGATTTAGAATTTCTGTTAACTGATTTATTTGAAGAACGAATATAGAATAAAAGATTTAAATTTTTCGTAGAAATTCTTTCGAAACTTTATTTTACTAACAAGTAATATAAAAAAAATGTTTTAAAATCAATTCCTACTTCTTTTTCACTATATTGCAGAAAGTCCTTTGTAAATAATTTTCATTCATTTTTTTTTAAATTAGAAAAAATTATCTCTCTCTCACATACACACTTTCCATCTCTCTCACTAATTTATTCACATGTTTCATTCTCCATTTTGTTCCCTCCTTGACTCAGACTAGAACCCAGAATGAAAAAAAGAATCTGAAAAAGAAATTTTTTTCCAGCGATCTACACGCTTCGCCACTGACGGTATTTATTCCTAACTTTATATCCTGCTAAATATCTTATATAAGAAAATTTTTTTTTCTTCCCATATAAAACTAAAATTAATTAATAAAATCTAATTAATGAATTAATATTTGAAAAAACTGTATTAGCATCAAGTGTCATCCACTACAAGTTCAAAAAAAATGTATTATCCTCGTTGTATTCAAGATATTATAAATTAAAAAAAATGCAGCGAATAATTTTACATTTTCAATATTTACAGTGTTTCCTACTTAAATGAAATGTGTAAGGCCTGGCCAACCTGTTATTTCTAATAAGTAATTTCATTTCTCGCGATGTTGTTTCGGATAGCATTATATCAAACCGGAAAACCATTTCGAATAATATCGATTGTAAATGGATAAAATAAAATGCAAATGTAGATTTAAAACTTTTTAGATCTTCAAATCTAGTTTCAGAAATCGTTTACAGCTCATCAATTTTTCCTTGACATTCATTAATTTTATTTTGCCTGATATTGAAGGAACTTGCTTTTAAACGAGGAAAATGTTTAAATGATTTTGACTTTAGATCATTTTTATGGTAAATTTAATTTAAAATACACTGTACTTTGCATTTACCGCATTTACCCAACATTGCTATAGGGGATTATCATGATTAGAAGTTGAATAGGTGCTATAATAATAAAAATAATTTTAAAAAAAAAAAAAAGACAGAACTTTTATTACAATTTGATATTTTAAAATTGGTATTTGAATTTAAATTTAAACAATGACCGATGATTAAATTTAAATTTAAACAATGACCGTTGATTGAATTTCAATTTAAACAATGACCGTTGATTGAATTTCAATTTAAACAATGACCGATGATTAAATTTAAATTTAAACAATGACCGTTGATTGAATTTAAATTTAAACAATGACCGATGATTAAATTTCAATTTAAACAATGACCATTGATTGAATTTAAATTTAAACAATGACCGATGATTAAATTTAAATTTAAACAATGACCGTTGATTGAATTTAAATTTAAACAATGACCGATGATTGAATTTAAATTTAAACAATGACCGTTGATTGAATTTAAATTTAAGGGGTGAGTATTGATATATAATTTAAAACCATGGTTTACTGATGGCAGTGTTTTATTCATTTGTTCTTTTCTACTAATACGGATATTGGAATATTACCGTTTTTACTAATTAGCCTCCAGTAAAATGTACAATATTACGCAATGTCTCATTGTATTGCTTATTCTGACATTCACACATTGCCTTGGGAAGAAAAATGCACGCTAACAATGTTCACAATAACGCTCGACTAATGTTAACATTAAAAGTAACATCTTATTTATTTTATTTTTAATGTTAACATTAGTCGAAATTAATTAATATTAATGAGAATTCTGTAAATGTAAATTTTGTTAAAAAGTCTTTTACTTTAAAATTCTTCATTTTATAACTCCTATTCAATTACTACTAGAATCCACACAATATCATCAGTTATTATTATAATAATCGAATATAACAAGATATTACTAAATATGTTTATAGTCAGTCAGCATGATTGGTTTGGTTCGTCGCTCTACGGTCATTTTGTGCACACTTAAGGCTAATTAGACAGAGATCTGTAGTATAACATGGATTCCGAATCATCAACAAAAATCCCCCACCAGGATTCGAACCTGAAGCTTGTTGCCAATTGGCCATCAAACCGAACAGTCAGCATGGGGAATCTATATTTCAATCTTAAGTACGACTGAAAGAGTTTGCTAAATCAGTAAAAAGTTTAATTAATATAAAAGTAATCAATTTTCAAGGTAGTCCCCATTATGCTAATTTACAGCTTTTAGCTGAAATTTGTGCTAAATTTTGAAAGAATCTATCCCCCCCGACTCGTGGTTCAGTAGCAACGTGCGTCGCTGGTGAGCATTAGGACTAAGATTCAATCCGCTGGCTGTTTTGTTACAGACACTGTTTCAAACAACGAGGAGACTTGATGGTGTTTGTTCTTACTCCGACTACCTGGTGAGTGTTTTTCGATTTTTCTCCCATACTATAAGCAAATATACGGTAGTTCCCCCTAAAAGTCCTCCACGGAAGCATTGCCGTCCTTCTTCAGCGACACGGAGCCTAGTTAGACTTCTACCTACGGGTGCTTCATCACAACAGAAACTGTCCCCTCTTTGCATGAGAGCACCAGGGTCCATAGACTTGGTCTAGGTGTTGCTGTCGATCAAGTGGGATAAGAAACAACAAAAAGAATCTATCACCATTTTAGAGGAATTCTCACTTTAACTTTTAATCTAATTCTATCTATTTTTTCATTTTCATATCTAAAGAAATGTATTGTCTTTTTTATATAAAAAACAATTCTTTTCCCATTCAGTACAAATATAAATTTAATATATATGCATTCCGTGGATTTTAATAAAGTCTATAAAATTCCTGCTAAAGCATATAAAAATCCCAAACAAATTTTACTTGACTTGATTCCAAACTACATGTCCCAATAATTTTGCATATTATGCAAATACCGAGTGTATTTGTAAAGAAACAAACGCAAATATCTTTTATCAAATTTATCTAGACATACACAATGATAAAATCTGCAGCCAACATTTTTGTTCCACGGTTATATTACATGGAATAGGGACACACATCTAAAAACATTCTTGAATTAATCTCCTAGGGCACACACGGGAATATCCACATTGCTCGCTACCATAGCAACACAGCATTAAATGCCACAGCAGGTGAACTGAAATGAAACGAGGATAGGTTGACTTGTAGAGTAAGGATTAGTGAAATTAAGGGAAAAGCTCAAATTTCAGACAAATTTGTACTGATTAAATTTATACGGTTTTGTAAAGGGGAATTAATATTTTTACCATTCTTTATTGTACAAACTTGACATAACAAAAAATTTAATATTACCATTTGGGTTTGGTATATTTATTTTAGATTTAAAGCAGACAGTAAAGCAGTATGGAATTTAAAGAACAAATATTTAAAAATTTTTAAAGCAGATCATTGTTTAAGTTAAATAACACAAATTACATTTATAAATTTTTATAAATTATGAACTTATATAATGGTAGTTTATTGATTAAGCGATGTTTAGAACGAATTTGTTTTTAAACTAATTATTAATTTAATTAAGAACTATTGTATAATTTATTGATTAAGCGATGCTTAGAATGAATTTGTTTATGAACTAATTATTTGAACTAAGTATGAACTAATTATCGATTTAATTATGAACTTATATTGTATAGTTTATTGGTTAAGCAATGTTTAGAAGGAATTTGTAAATGAACTAATTATTGACTTATTATGGTATGAACTAATTATTGATTATTGATTTAATTATGGTATAATTTATTGATTAAGCAATGCTTAGAATGAATTTGTTTATGAACTTATATTGTATAGTTTATTGGTTAAGCAATGTTTAGAATGAATTTGTAAATGAACTAATTATTGACTTATTATGGTATGAACTAATTATTGATTATTGATTTAATTATGGTATAATTTATTGATTAAGCAATGCTTAGAATGAATTTGTTTATGAACTAATTATTTGAACTAAGTATGAATTAATTATCGATTTAATTATGAACTTATATTGTATAGTTTATTGGTTAAGCAATGTTTAGAATGAATTTGTAAATGAACTAATTATTGACTTATTATGGTATGAACTAATTATTGATTATTGATTTAATTATGGTATAATTTATTGATTAAGCAATGCTTAGAATGAATTTGTTTATGAACTAATTATTTGAACTAAGTATGAATTAATTATCGATTTAATTATGAACTTATATTGTATAGTTTATTGGTTAAGCAATGTTTAGAATGAATTTGTAAATGAACTAATTATTGACTTATTATGGTATGAATTAATTATTGATTATTGATTTAATTATGGTATAATTTATTGATTAAGCAATGCTTAGAATGAATTTGTTTATGAACTAATTATTTGAACTAAGTATGAATTAATTATCGATTTAATTATGAACTTATATTGTATAGTTTATTGGTTAAGCAATGCTTAGAATGAATTTGTAAATGAACTAATTATTGACTTATTATGGTATGAACTAATTATTGATTATTGATTTAATTATGGTATAGTTTAGTGATTAAGCAATGCTTAGAATGAATTTGTTTATGAACAAATAATTTGAACTAAGTATGAATTAATTATCGATTTAATTATGAACTTATATTGTATAGTTTATTGGTTAAGCAATGTTTAGAATGAATTTGTAAATGAACTAATTATTGACTTATTATGGTATGAACTAATTATTGATTATTGATTTAATTATGGTATAATTTATTGATTAAGCAAAATTTAGAATGAATTTGCTTATAAACACGATCCATGTCAATCATGTCATGTCAAATTTTAAATCCAGCCATGCATTATTTGTTTGATGATTTTTTAAATAGAAATTTCCTACATTGGTTATTTTTTGTGTTGTTTTAAATGACGATTTCCGAAAAAGTTCCTTTAATTCACATCGATTATGATGGAAGGCCTTTTGATTAATTAAAAGTCATCTTTGGTCAATTAACAGTCAACTTCATGTTTAAGATCCATGTCAATCCATGCCATGTTAAAATTTAAATCCAGTCATGAAATACTACACATTGTTTTATGATTTTTAAAGAGAAATTTCTTAAGTTCGTTTTTTTTTGTGTTGTTTTAAATGTTGATCTCTCCGAAAAATTTCCTTTATTTCGCATAGAGTTGACATTAAGTTGACGTTAAGTCATTTGATTAATTAACAGCCATCTTGATCAATTAACTGTAAACTGCATTTTTATATATATTTGATAAACATGCATTAATATATTTTTATTTTACTGAATTTAAAACATTCAAAATAAAATTGTTTTGTATCAGAGGACTTATAATTTAGGATATATATTTAATATTAATCGAAATAGAAGTAATAATATTATTGTATGCATCATTTGATTTATTTGCTCATTTTTGTTTTGCGGTTTTAAATAATTTGTTACTGCATTTTTGTTTAATTAATGAAGTTTATATTTTCCAAACATCAACAATCAGCAATATTTAATTTAAAAAGGGCATAAAAAGTTAGTTAAAAATCTTTCGAAGATATAAAAAAATTTTTTATTAAAACAAAGAAATTTTATTAATACATTTTGTGAAATAATTAAAATTAACATTTTTTCATGTAGTGTAATTAATCAGTTTTTTTTTCAAAAAATATTTAACTCAACTATAAAACAAGTTTTGCCTTTAATATGGAATGATGGAATCTATGACTTCAAAGTTATATGTCAACTTTTCCATATAAATGCAGACGAGGATAAATTGATAATTTCGTTTTTACTGGAATGAAAAATTCTTGTGTAATAAATCCTTGTTTTATATAAATGAATGCTGCGAAATTTGCGATTTAAATATTCCGTAAATTTTCGAACGCGTCTAGTCATTGACAAAGATGGAATGCCTTTCTGATTTCTTTGATTAAATTCCCGCCAAAACTAAAGTTCTTCGAACACTTACCTCGCAACCCAACTTGTAAATCGCGTGCTTCTTCACTTCAGTTCCTTTTTAATGAATCGATTGAGAATTCAAGAATATTCTAAATATTGTTGTTTTCACAGACGATGCACGAAAAATGTTTAAGGCGCGAGAAAAATATTTCTTTCATTAAAGTGGATCTCTTCAATCATACCATCGTTGATGAATTACTCTCCATTGTAAAATGGTGGATAGCTAAATAATAAAATTGTTAAATGCTCTGTAAACTTGTTATTCGAAATTTTTGAATTATTATGAAATTAAAAGCTTCGAATCGCAGTTTTATGTCGACTTATTTTATACTGCAGCGTGTTGATTTACTTATACTTTTATTTTTTACGTAATGTTTTTTTTTATATGATGTTCTTTAAAAAGTAACTAGCAAATTTATTATTTATTATTTAAAAAAATAAGATTTACGATTCTTTCTTTCTTTTTTTGGTCAATTTGTTAAGTTGGGTTTATTTATTTTTTAATAATAATAATGTTTAAAATGAGTAGATTATCAGTTGTTTTATTTTAAAACTATAACTGTAATCATTACTATAAACTATTTTCTCTCAATAGATGTCGCATACCATTCTAGAATTTTTGAAATGCAATATAATTTCTTTAATGAAAATGAGTAGTTGTCAAAAGAAGTAATTTTATAAAGTGCAATTACATACCCTCAATTATTTTCTTTAAAACTTAGTTGTGTTGTCTGTCCATTATACTTAATACGTTATTTCTTGTTTTTATTATGAATGCTGATTAAAAAAATGGATAGTAGGAAAACACTACGATCATCCCAAATGTTTCCACATCAATGGAAAGTTAAATAAAAAAGCTTTAATACTAATATATAATAAATCTAATCTTAAAAATTGTTTCTTTTGACTACAACTCATTTTCATTAAAAAAATTATATTGCGTTTAAAAAATTTTCAAATTTTTTTTTATTGAATTCTGAAATGTAATTTAATGTTTATATTGCAATGATTAAATATTTTTCATAGAATATTTAATCATTGCAATATAATATTTGAATATTTTTCATTTAATATGTAAGAAATTGTGTAAAATGAATAGCTATAGATAAATAGCATATATTTAACTAATAAATTTATTTTTTATTATATACTTTGGTAGTTAAATTATTTAACAGCGCAGAAATTCTTTTAATACTATCAATGTCTGATTTTTTTTTATTGAATTCTAAAATATAATTAAATACAATGATTAAAATATATTGCAATAATTAAATTATATTACGATTATATTATATTATATTGCAATGATTAAACATTTTTCTAACTAATGCTTAAGAAATTGTGTAAAATGAATAACTATAAATATATAACATATTTTTAACTAACAAATTTATTTTTATTGCATTGTTTGATACATAATTAAATTATTTAACAACGCAGAAATTCTTTTAATATATCCATATGGGATTTTTTTTATTGAATTTTGAAATATAATTAAATGTTATATTGCGATGCTTAAATATTTTCTTAAGTAAAGTGACAGAAATTGCTTAAAAGGAATAACTTGATAAATAACATATATTTAACCAACAAAGTTATTTTTGATTGCGTTAATTAAATTTAATTAACAGAGCAGAAAGTCTTTTAATACTATTCATATCTGATTTTTTTATTGAATTCATAAATATATTGCAATGATTAAATATTTTTCTAAGCAATGTGTAAGAAATTCTGTAAAATGAACAGCTATAGATAAATAACATATATTTAACTAACAAATTTATTTTTCATTGCATTGTTTGATAGCTAAATTATTTAACAACGCATAAATTATTTTAATCCTATCCATAAATATTTACGTATTTTTTTCATCATTATCATAGAAATAAAGCTAGATGGATAAAAATTAAAATCAAACAGGACATATTTATACCAAAAGGATCTCAAAGCAATATTTCTAATAACGTTTCTGAAGACAGTAATATCTTTCGATGCGGCATAAACTAAACTTAACAGTTTTCTAAAGAATCGTAACAGGTCTACTAAATACCGTAAATCCTAACAATGAATCTTGCGCCAGATTGTCATTCTGCGTGAAACGTTATACAAATCGCCTTTGGCAATCTGCCCACAAGAAAACAAAGATTAATGGATGACAATCTCTTAAAAGATTCTTTCATCCGGCATTGATGACACAGTGTAGTCTTTAGTTTCGAATTTAAAAAGCCTTAAAACTGTTTGGTTACTCATTGTGATACGTCTGAATGACACGCTCGTAAGAAATCGATGCGATTCTTGGCTCTGGATTGAATAGCCTTTCATAGATCGCTTATTTTTTTAATGTAAAGTGTGGTTTTAAATTGGTATTTGTTTTTGGAAAAAAGTATCATAGGGCAGTCGGAACTGAAATATTGTTTTTAATGATGTACATTTTGTCACGAGGTCATTTGTTTTTGCAATGGCAGGCATGATTAAATTGAGCATTATCCAAAGTGCTTCAAAGAAAGGGGGAAGTATATTATACTCCTATTGAATGTACTTAGGAAATATATTGCAATAGTAAGAGCATATATAAGAATTATATTGCAATTTTATATTGTATATTGCACATAAGCAGTATATTTCAATAGTATATTATATGTTGGATATAGAAAATATTTTGCAATAGTATATTATATATTACATATAAGTTTATTGCAATTATATATTGCAATAATATATTGTATATTGTAATACATTGCGATAGTATATTGTAAGAACTATTGTAGAGCTATAGTATATCATATATTGAATATAGGAAATATATTGCAATATTATATTGTAAGGACTTATTGTATATTGCACATAAGCAGTATATTTCAATAGTATATTATATGTTGGATATAGAAAATATTTTGCAATAGTATATTATATATTACATATAAGTTTATTGCAATTATATATTGCAATAATATATTGTATATTGTAATACATTGCGATAGTATATTGTAAGAACTATTGTAGAGCTATAGTATATCATATATTGAATATAGGAAATATATTGCAATATTATATTGTAAGGACTTATTGTATATTGCACATAAGCAGTATATTTCAATAGTATATTATATGTTGGATATAGAAAATATTTTGCAATAGTATATTATATATTACATATAAGTTTATTGCAATTATATATTGCAATAATATATTGTATATTGTAATACATTGCGATAGTATATTGTAAGAACTATTGTAGAGCTATAGTATATCATATATTGAATATAGGAAATATATTGCAATATTATATTGTAAGGACTTATTGTATATTGCACATAAGCAGTATATTTCAATAGTATATTATATGTTGGATATAGAAAATATTTTGCAATAGTATATTATATATTACATATAAGTTTATTGCAATTATATATTGCAATAATATATTGTATATTGTAATACATTGCGATAGTATATTGTAAGAACTATTGTAGAGCTATAGTATATCATGTATTGAATATAGGAAATATATTGCAATATTATATTGTAAGGACTTATTGTATATTGCACATAAGCAGTATATTTCAATAGTATATTATATGTTGGATATAGAAAATATTTTGCAATAGTATATTATATATTACATATAAGTTTATTGCAATTATATATTGCAATAATATATTGTATATTGTAATACATTGCGATAGTATATTGTAAGAACTATTGTAGAGCTATAGTATATCATATATTGAATATAGGAAATATATTGCAATATTATATTGTAAGGACTTATTGTATATTGCACATAAGCAGTATATTTCAATAGTATATTATATGTTGGATATAGAAAATATTTTGCAATAGTATATTATATATTACATATAAGTTTATTGCAATTATATATTGCAATAATATATTGTATATTGTAATACATTGCAATAGTATATTGTAAGAACTATTGTAGAGCTATAGTGTATCATGTATTGGATATAGGAAATATATTGCAATATTATATTGTAAGGACTTATTGTATATTACATACAAGTTTATTGAAATTGTATATTGCACATAAGTATATTTATTGCAATAGTATATTATATATTGGACATGGGAAATATTTTTCAATAGTATATTGTAAGAACATATTGTATACTATATATAAGAAGTTTATTGCAATTGTATATTCCACATAAGAATATATTTATTGCAATAGTATATTTTATATTGTATATAGAAGTACACTGAAGTGACAAAAGTCATGGGATAGCTCTTAATATCATATTCTTCAGCCCGGCAGTGCAGCATCGACGTGGCATGGACTCAACAAGTCGTTGGAAGTCTTCTGCATTATTGAGCCATGCTATTCGATAGACGTCCATAATTGTGAAGAGGTTGATGGTGATGATTTTGGGCACGAACAGAATCTCGATGATTTAAATGCTCGATGGGATTCATTTCGAGCGATCTGGGTCATGCCATTCCATTCGTTGGAATTGTCAGAATGTTCTTCAAACCAATCGCAACAGTTGTTGCCCGGTGACATGAAATTGTCATCCATAACAAATCCCATCGTTGTTTGGGTACAGTGAAGTCCATGAATGGCTGCAAGTGATCTCCAACGTAGCTGAACATAAGCATTTCCAGTCAATGTTCGGTCCAGTCGCACCACAGACAGACGACCACACCATGCCATGAAAAAACAGCCCACCCCATCAATGTGGGACCACCACCAGCTTGTCTGTTAGTGCCTTGCTGAGAAATTGGGTCCATTTCTTGGGCTCTTCCCAGCACTCGAACCCTACCATCAGCTCTTGCCTTTACCAAGAACTGAAATCGTGACTCATCGGACTCAGGCCACGGTTTTCCATTCATCTAGGGACCAACCGAAATGCTCACGTGCCCACGATGAGTCGCTGCAAGCGATGTCGTTCTGTCAGTAAAGGCACTCGAGTCGGTCTTCCGCTGGAATAGCCCAAGAAAGCCAAATTTCTCCGCAAAGTTCTAACAGGCACTGTTCAAGTCCCTTGTACGTCCCATTGATTTCTGGGTTATTTGACGCAGTCTGTTAGAATTTACGACTCTTTGCAGACGTCACCGGTCTCGGTCGTTAAGTGCAGGCGGTCGACCACTGCGCTGTCCATGGTGGGATGTTATGTTGAGCTACTCTCGGCACACTCTTGACATTCAGTGGATCTGGGAATGTTGAAAAACGATTTCCGAAATGGCATGACCCATGCGTCTAGCTCCAACTAACATTCCGGGCCACAAAGTCTGTTAATTCCCGTCGTTTGAAGTCATCATCACGTCAAAACCTCTTCACATGAATAATCTTGAACCGAAAGGAAAGCTCTGCAAAGCACTGCGCATTTATGGGACATGTTCTACGAGATGCTTCGTGCCATCTGAAAATTTGCATATTGCTATCCCATGACTTTTGTCACTTCAGTGTATATTGCAATAATATATTGTATATTGTAATATATTGCAATAGTATATTATAAGAACTATTGTAGAGCTATAGTATATCATATATTGGATATAGGAAATATATTGCAATATTATATTGTAAGGACTTATTGTATATTACATACAAGTTTATTGAAATTGTATATTGCACATAAGTATATTTATTGCAATAGTATATTTTATATTGTATATAGAAGTATATTGCAATAGTATATTTTATATTGTATATAGAAGTTTATTGTATATTGCATATAGGAAGTATATTGCAATGTTCTTTTGTGAATAGGAAATTATGTTGTTATTCAAAAGAATTATCCAAAGAGTATCTGGGAGGTTCACACCCTCATCCTATAGTTTTATCATGCTCATTGATGACATTGACACTAAAACTTTGTTTCGAAATGACTTGTGGGGAACAAATGCATGACTTTGGGTCTTCGACAACTCAGTTGTGAATGAATAAGAATTCATTAGCCACTGCTTCTGCGCAGAGGAAATAAAAATAGAAAGTATATTAATAGTTTTTGTTCTCTTCCTTTTCTGAAACACAATCATGTCATTTACTGTTTATTTTTAAATTGAAAGCTTTATGATATTCTTTTAGCATGAATCCTGCACACACATATATACTACTAATCTATAATTTACTTTTACAGAGATTCAAATGAACGGGTTTCTATACATAATAATACTATTGTACCACAAACTAAATAACGGTTGATTGACAATGAAGTGTAATCTTAAAGATTACATTTCGAATATGATTAGCAGATTGGTAATTCCACTTTAATGGAAAAGCTTAAGCCTGGGGGTTTAACAAGGATCTACTGTAAATATGAGTCTTAAATTATGTTATTGCAACAAGATGTGATACTGAAAGACATCTAGAATATTAGCAGCCCCCCTATTTCTTTTTTGTCTAACCTATCCTATCTCATAACCTACCTATCTATCTACCAAACTATTCTATCTTATAACCTACCTTGGTATAGAACTTATATACATACAAACAAGTCAACAAAACCTTTGTCCACATTTCACTTCAAGGACCATGTTTTTGACTGAACGTTTCATTATTTGTAGTGGCCTTTGTTACGTGCTAATTACTGTATATAAATTTTTTAATTTCCGAAATGTTTTAAATTTCCATCAGGATCTTTCCATTATTTAAGTCTGATAAATTCTTAACTACCCCATGTTGCAAACTACTACTGCTTGACAAGTAGTCATGACTACAACATGAACTACTGCTTGACATAGCATGGTCCCAGACATTTATCTGTCACTTCAAAATTTGTTTACTTTATTCAATATGTTTTGCAGACTACAAAATGAGCAGGTAGTTTCAACATCTTGGTTGATTCTGAGTACATGTAGAAAAACTTTCTTTAAAATCACAATAACAATTCATTAATGAGTGATTATAAGTTAAAAAAATTGCATGTTTTTAGCATAATCGTGATACTAATCAATGGGGTCTGATGACCAAGTGTCTGAAGCTCGGTATCACATGGCCTCTGTCCATGGCTCTAGTGGTTCGGAATTCGCTTTAAACCATGGGTCTCGGTATAATCTGACTGTAAAGCATTGGGTAAAGGATTGACAACCCTATCCTGTAGAAAGAAAATATCTAGACGGCCATGGTCCAACATGGTTTGGTTTGTCACTCTACGGTCATTTTGTACTAAAAACCGAGAGTTAAACAGACAGGGACTTACAGTTTAAAGTGGATTTAACCATTAACTACTAACCACTTTGACACGAGGCCGCTAGTCCAACATGTACTGTAGTGCCGCGGAATTAGACAATGATTAAGATTTTCCTCTCTAGCAAATTTGAAAATCACCAATCGCCGGAAAAGTATCGCTTTTTTCATTTTCACTATAGTTCTTTTAAACTTGTCTTCTTTCCGCTTCCACCATCTTAAATTCAGAACATATTTTTTTATATAAGAAAGAGACATTATTCGATTATTCATAATCGAATAATGTCTATCTTGTTTTCACAATAGTTTTAAATGCATTATAGTCTTTCCACTTTCCATTGTCTTAAAATTTTAATCTGTTTTATATAAATGTAGAATCAAAAAACTCTTTAGAAGTGATAAGCGTTTTGTTAATTTTATACCATCGATATAAAAAAAACTTGATTGGTACAAGGTCTGTCGAAGGAAAAAAAATGATTGTGGCCAATACATTATACAAGATCTACAATTTTTTCTGGGCAAAAATTATGCTTGCAGGTTATACAATGCTAAAAATATGTATTGAAAATCATGACACCTCAAATGCCCAATCTTTGTGTAAATTCAAATCATTTCAGACAATAAACTACGCAGAAATTAAAAACGTTACAGTATAGGTGGCTAACACAAAACGCAGCAGAAGAACCTAAAAATACTCATTTCATCCATATAAATCTATGAATTGTACGAGTTTCAAAAATCTATTGGACAAAAATAACCTTCACCACCATCCCCCTTCCGATCCAAGTTTTCAAAGGGTGGCAAATCTTCAACGCGCCATTGAAAGAAAGGATACAAACCGCAGCGGTTATTTTGGCACCCTTCAAAGACGCGTAAAAAATTGAACGTATTCAGAGAGACGTACAAAATGAAATTCCTGGCCGCTTGCCTCTATTTTTCAGCCCATTATTATGTAAAAAAAAAAGAAAAGGATAAAAAAAAAATGAAATAAAAAAGGAGTGTTTGATTAACGCGGGCAAAGATTTTGACTCAGGGCCCCTGAGTCTTCTTCAGGGAGCATGGAACTGCGGAGGTGTTTGTCTGTTCCTGCTAAAGGACAAAAGGAAGATTTGTCTTTTCTTTGGATACAGTGTATTGTATGTGTAAGTTGAAGGCTTTTAGTCACAACAATTAGAAGAGAGGAGAAGGTAGGGCATGCGTTTTCAATATGTGCAACAAAGGAAAGATATATTTAAGGGCCTGGTTGATAGGTTGTTGGATTATTTATTTGACGCAGCGTAGTTTGAAATCCTGTCAAATGATTTCATATCAAAAGTGTTTGAGTCTTTAGATGGAAAGCATAATAAATGTGTAGACTGGAAACTCCTTTGTGAGCCTTCAAAAGTGTTCGTTCTAAATTTAACTCGTGGCACACGTTTTTTTTTTTTTGTATAGTTTTTTTTTGTAAAAATGCAATATTTTGGCACATTTTGAGCCTATATTATATATCAGGAACAGCCCAGAGACAGATATTGCCTTCCAAAAGAACTTTTAATTGTAATTGACCCGAAGAAGAGAACCTGAAAAGCTACGTGAAATAAATATTTTAACATTAAAAAAAATCATATCTTATTTTTTAAATTTTTCAGTAGTTTTTTTTATTTAAATATTTGGCACTTACGCAAACATATTTTGTCTGCCTTTCAGTAGTATTCACTCATTAAAATCTCAATTCTAATTCGAAATTCACATTCTGAAGAGAAGGTTTAAGTAACGTCGTAGCTAACTATACTCCATAATCGATGCGCCATTTTCGAGAAAAAAATAATAAAAACATGAGAATATAAGAATTAAAAATATAAAAAACTGAAATCTTTTCACTAATTACAATTTATCATGTGTGTCATTCATCAATTCATACATTGCTGGACGAATACACATGGGAGTATAATAATGTAAATTTATGAAGAAATAGGTCTATACTATAAGAATCTGAATAATATAAGAATTAGAATACTATAAGAATTAGAATTCTGCACTTTAGGGTTTCTCCTGTTTATTTGGCAATTTTTTCACTTGCAGTTTTGCCAAATTCACTCCTAAATAAACAAAATGACTGCTGCCATTACAAAATACTGGCGATTCTATTTGGTGCTGAAAAGAGACTTAACGAAATAGGAAACCTGAAGGAGAGAATTGCCCCCCCTCCCAAGAAATATTAATTCAACAGCGACGTAAATATAACAAAATTTAATAAAGCTAGAATGTTATGAAAAGCAATTGTTTGAATACTACGAGAAGCACTACCCAGTTCACACAGACAAGTATGTTAAGTGATGATTAAATTACCTTTCATAAACATAAACTAATCCTTAGGCATATATCTTAATCCTTAGACCTATTACTTAGACTTACACTAATTTTAGACCTATACTAAGACATTCTGAGGATATATTGAAATAATAATCTGCCTTACATTTTGAAAGCAAGACAATTCAAAATGAACTACAGAGAGGTTGACTTGATATTAATCTATCGTTATATTTAGCAGCACGTATTTCATGCCGATTTTAAAACACACATGAATAAAGCTATGTGAAAATCAGCGTTTATTATTTAAAATAAAAGTTTTTTAAATGAAAGGTTGTTGCGTGAGGAGATAAATCTGTCTTAAATAATAACTTATATTCTTACTCATTTTTTATTTTTTGGTTTCACTTCACTTTTGCAGACGCCATAGATCTCTAACCAGGGCAATATTATGTTCGCACATGATAATAAATAAAATATAAGCCAAAAGAATGAAAATATGTTTGATTAACACAGCAAAGATTTGAGTGAGACCTGGACGGCTTCTTCTAGGAGCGTGGAATTGCAGAGGTGTTCGTCTGTTGTCTGCGAAAGAACAAATAAATGATCTTCCTTTTTTTTTTGTTTACAGAATATTGAAAGCATTATTTTAAAGTATTTAGCCACAACTATTAAAAATAAAAATGGTAATTATTGTAATGATACATGTGCTTATTCGAAACCAGGGGTAGCCAACCCGAATGATGTTGCGGGATACTTCGGAAAGGCACCATAACTCAGAGGGCCGCATATAAAATTATATATCCCCCCCCCTTTGATTTAGAACTACTATAGACATTTTCTGGTGTGAAAAATTGAAACATAATAATGAGTTATTATTATTGTGTTTACTATTAATCTTCATGTAAACATAGATAATAATAATGATACTAAACGCACATTGTAAAGAAATATATAACAAGAATGAAATATGAAAAATATATAAATATAAACTAAATATAAAGAAATGAATCCATTAAAAAATATTTATTTTACTAGTGCGACATTTGTTTCTCCAGGATGTTTCTCAAATTGTGATCGATTTGTAAAAGAGAGCTTTTACAAATCGATCACAATTTGGGTATTTACTCATCGTAATGGGTGTTGCAGGTTAGCATCCGCAATGTTTGAGCTTGCTTTGTGTTTGGCCAATTTCATTTTCGAAAAAAAAAAAAAAAAAAAAAAAAAAAAAAAAAACGGTTCGCAGATGTAAGTTGAACCAAAAGCGCTAACAACTTCAACTAAGAGTCTAGTTTGTTCTGCTATCAACAATCAACTGTGCGTATCTAGAGATGGTCACTGCATCGCCGAGGCCACTTAAAGTGAAACATAGAACCTGCTATATCAGATGTTCCAAGATGCTCGCGTGTCATGAGTACGCAGAATATAATTTAATTATCCTGCGAACACATAACTGTAAACTCACAAATGAAACAGGCAATAGTTTTTTTGCATACCGTAAGGTTAGTTACCGTAGGACGTCCGTTAGCTTTTTCTCCCTAGCGCGCACGCTCAGTTTCCTATGAGCATGCGCGCTAGGAGAAACAGGCATGCAAAAATCTCTAATATCTGTCGTATATCCGCAAGAACATTATTTAAAAATCAAAGTTATTTTTTTCTCATAATTTCGTCAGTTAATGTTTAAATATATGGATGCACACATAATACATTTTTTAATACACTGTTTTTCACTACTTTGGCCATTTTAAAATAAATAAATTTTGTAAAAGTGGGATAAATCTCACGGGCCGGGAAAAAATGTTCAAGGCGGGCCGCGGGTTGGCCAACCCTCTTCTAGATAGTACAGGATTTTTGAAATTTTATTAGAAAAAACAGACTGTCACGAATAATATTTTTCTTGAATTAAATTATTTTGAAAGAAAAAAATATATATTATTTCTATTAATAATCATTGATACAACTAATTTATAGTAAAAAAAATCATTATATACATATATTTATCAAATGACATATGTAATTGAAAAGTTAAGATTACGATTAATACTGGGTTTAGTTAGGTTAAGATTTTGATATTTTTTGACGATTCCAAAAAACATTCTTAAAGTTGTAAGATCTAATAATCACGGAGAATTTTTTTTTAGTAATTATTTATTCATTTTAACGTATTCCTTTAGAATAAAAGAAATTGCAAACAACTAAAGAAACGATCATTTCGGTTTTACAATGCATTTTTCATCACATTAATTCTAACCAGTCGATGAACCCAATGCTTCTTAAGCAAAAATAATCAACCAAACGAATATAAATAAATAAAACGTTAAAAAAAAACCACTGGTATCTTTTGAGGGTTGCCAAGAAAAAGGCTCTTGCATCATTAGAGAAAAGAACGGTGTACAAAAATTGTTCTATTATTGTCGACTGCATCTGTAAAATGATTAATTCCACAACGGAAGTAGCAAACCTCACTAAAAAAACAAACAAAAGCGTTAAAACTGTAAAGAAAGAATAATAAAAAAAAAAAATGAATCAAAAGACCGAACAGAATATCTCTGGCAGCTACTTTTGATGAAAAGAAATAATAAAAAAAAGCTTCATGTTTGCGAAAGGAGGTGCTCTATTATTAGAGACCGATCTTTAATAAGGAGTACTGAGATCTTTAATGTTATTTTAATGCGATTGGCGGTTTTGAATGTTCTTTTTTTTTTGGCTTTCTTTTTGATAATTGTTCAGTTACACATTAGACGTTGCTTTTTTTCTCTATTATTAGATGCTGGTGATTAAAACAAAGAAAATCACCCTGATTCAGATGGGTAAAAATATTTTGGCCCTGACTTTATTCTGAATGTGGTTTTTAGAAAATGTGGATTTGAATGGTTAGAATGTTAAAGTAAAAAATGGATTCTTTAAACATGTAGCAAAATATTTTCGTAAATTCTTTACTGATTATTTTGTTTTTTTGATATTAAAGAATATAATACTTGATATTAGAGACCGATCTTTAATGTTATTTTAATAAGATTGGCGGTTTGGAATGTTTTTTTGCTTTCATGATGATTAAAATAAAGAAAATCACTCTGATTCAGATGAGTAAACATATTTCGGCTCTGACTTTATTCAAAATAAAGTGTTTAGAAAACGTGGATTTGAATGGTTAGACTGTTAAAGTAAAAAATGGACTCTTTAAACATGTTGCGATGATATTAGAGAATAGAATTGATATTAGTGTATAAGGAGTACTGAAATCTTTAATGTTAGTTTAATGCGATTGGCGCTTTTGAATGTTTTTTTTCTTTTACTTTCTTTTTAATAATTGTTCAGTTACACATTAGATGCTGTTTCTTTCTCTATTATTAGACGCTGATGATTAAAAACAAAGAAAATCACCCTGGTTCAGATGGGTAAAAATATTTTGGCCCTGACTTTATTCTGAATGTGGTTTTTAGAAAATGGGAATTTGAATGCTTAGAATGTTAAAAAATGGATTCTTTATACATGTAGCAAGAGATTTTCATTAATGCTTTGATATTAGAGAATAGAATAATTTAATATCAAGTATTCTATTCTTTGATATCAAAGCATATTGTTAGATCGATCTTTAATAAGGAATACTGAAATCTTGAATGCTATTTTAATGCGATTGGGGGTTTTGAATGTTTTTTTTTATTTTTTGCTTTCTTTTTAAAAATTGTTCAGTTATACATTAGATGCTGATGATTAAATCACCTTGATTCAGACTGTAAAAATATTTTGGCCCTGATTTTATACTGAATGTGGTTTTTAGAAAATGTGTATTTGAACGGTTAGAATGTTAATTTAAAAAATGGAATCTTTAAACATGTAGCAAAAGATTTTCGTGAATGTTTTGATATTGAAGACCGATATTTAATAAAGAGTACTGAGATCTTTAATGCGATTGGTGGTATTGAATGTTTTGCTTTCTTTTTGATAATTGTTCAGTTTCACATTAGACGCTGTTTCTTTCTCTATTATTAGATGCTGATGATTAAAACAAAGAAAATCACCCTGATTCAGATGGGTAAAAATATTTTGGCCCTGACTTTAATTTAAAGATTGTTTTTAGAAAATGTATATTTGAATGGTTAGACAAAGTAAAAAACCTGGAATCTTTTAAATGTGAAACTGCGGCTCTTTATTTTCATACGCAAATAATTAGTATTTTTGTATCAAAAAAAAAAAAAAAAAAAAAAAAAAAAAAAAAAGTCGTTTAAAATAATCATTTGAAAGATTTTAGAAATTGTATACATAACGAACGCA
This sequence comes from Caerostris darwini, assembly GCA_021605075.1. Taxonomy (NCBI): domain Eukaryota; kingdom Metazoa; phylum Arthropoda; class Arachnida; order Araneae; family Araneidae; genus Caerostris; species Caerostris darwini. The sequence goes on along the minus strand of BPLQ01008461.1, from coordinate 69,999 downwards.
AAAAAGTGGACAGCTTTAAAATTTAAATGTCGCGAAAGAAATGAGACACTTACATTCGACGCATGGAATTTTCTTCCAGATTGTTTACAGATTACGTGAAGAAGTCTTTGCATTTGGAATATAATAATTTTTCGAGAATAAATAATTCTAAAATTTTCTCTTGCATGAATATAATTAAAAGTAAAAAGAATCCAACTAACAAATGAAAATTTAGAGTCTCGTTTGAAACTTAAAAAAAACTTATGAGCTAAATTTTGATCCAAAAATACTATTTTTTTAACTTTCACAAATATCAGAGAATTGTATACATTCTTTGTTAATTGAATGTAAGTCTGTTGTAATTAAATGTTTAATTGTTTTAATTTTTAATTAAATAAAAGTAAAATCCGAATAATGCCATATCTCTATCTACTTTTTGATGAAATAAATATTTATATATGAATAAAAAAAAAAAAATTTTTTTTTATGAAAAACTTTTTTTTTCACTCTATGCGAGTAAAGTTTATTGTTACAAGAAAAAATTTGTGGCTCTTTTTAAAACTTTGAAATTTTGCCATCTATTGTAGATATTTGAACTTCCGAACTCAAAAGGTTGCGACCCCTGGGTTAGACTGTTAAAATAAAGAAATGAATTAAAAGCGAAAAAAAGCAAGGCTCGAGTTTATATTTTTATTTTTATATTCTTACTTAGAAACATAAAATAGCTTCCGTTATAAAAATGAACACTATTTCACATTATAAAAATGAACACACTACTAAGATTCACAAATGTTAGAGAATTATATAGTATAATTTTAAAATTAAATTAAATAATTTTAAATTTTATTAATAATTGCTTAGAAAACAAAATTATGATTGAAGAAAAATTTAAAAAAAAAAAAACCAAGAAAATTTATAATGGAAATTTTTCAAATATGTTTGTAAATCTTGTCGCAGTTCTGATTTGTCAGATTATAGAATTTTTCTGCCTTGTTGCACATTCATATTTTGTTGGAATGATTTAAATGATTATTTAAAAAAATTTTGGTTAATCACCACATACTGATTAGTCAGATTAAAGAATTGTAGTTCGCATTAAATATTCGCAGCAGTGTTATGCACTCTTTACTTACTACGCGCTCTCTGACGATTTGTCAGAAGTTTTGCGAGGGCGTTTGGCAACACGCATATCTCTGAGTTTTGGTTTCGGCAAGGTGTGCTGTTGGCGAGTCACGCTGCGCTTGTGTTATGCAGCTCTTGTAAATAACAATTAAACAATATAATTGTATGCCATTGGAATAATATCTTGCACTCTTTATTTGTGGTGTGTTTCAAGCTTCAACACACCATAGTTGAAGCACATTGTTGCACATTGATATTTGGTTGGAATGATTTAAATGATTACTTAAGCATATGTTGGTAAATCATGTCGTAGTTCTGATTTGTCAGATTATAGAATCTTACTACTTTGTTCCATATTGAAAATTCCTTAAATGTTTATTTAAGTAGAACTTACTTCAAAAAATGATAGAATCGCCTTCAATATGTTGTATCCATATCGTCATACATAGGAATTTGTGTTGGTTTTGTTTTCCTTATATTATAATATAAATTGTAAATAATTTTTTTCTACAAAAAATATTTTTCTAATATTTAAATGTTTATTCTAATTGGTAAAAAGCATGAACAAGGTTTTCCTTGTCCTATACTTATAAAACTTAGAAAATTTACACTTTATAAAAAAAACATATTTAAGAGGCTAATTTAATGACCCCATGAAATGCAATATTTTCAGAAAAAAAATTGAGATAACACAGCAGATAACATTTTTCGTTTTATTACAAATTATTACATGTACACTTATTACAATAAAATAACAATATTTAGAACGCGCATACTTATATATATGCAGGAGAAATCAATATTATTCTACAGCACAAAAATAAATTAATGTAGATAGATATAATAGCATTACATTCACACATTGCACATAAGAAAACGCAGTAAGTATTTCTCGTGTAAAAAAAAAAAAAAAAAAAAAAAAAAAAAAAAAAAAAAAAAAAAATTCTAACGAATCTTGGGAAGATAAAAATCCATTTACCTTAAAAAAAATCTTTTTGCACATTTTAATCTCATTAAATAATAAAACTTCAGATATGATAATCTGATTTTTTGAAATTTTTTTCTTACTTGACACTTTTTTATTCTAAGAAGTACAACATTAAGATTGACTTTGTATTTTTTTAAACACATACTGTTAACATAATATTCAATACGAAGAATTTTAAAAATAACTTTTTAATAATTTATAATTATTTTCTTAAAATTATATAATACACCACCAACAACAAAATGAAATAATTTTTTAATAAATTATAATTATTATAAGTAATTCTTTTTTAAAATCATATATAACCCCAACAACAAAAAATGCATAATAAAGAGTAAAAAATTAATGTGATTAAATTGTATTAAATTCATTGAGAATAATTAATTGAAATTCATGAATTGCATAAAATTCAATTTATTTTGCATAATTATGTTGCAAAAACGATGAATTGAATACTTAAATCTTCCAGTACAGTAAATACAATTTGAAATGCTAAATTTTTAAATAAGAAGTTATAGTTTTTTACAAGTATATTAAGTACTTATAAAATTTAAATTATTAAGTACTTTTTCGGAAACATTGGCATATTTAAAATTTTTTTTACTTATGTGATAGTTGTTGGGTATTTTATGACTCGAATTACATTTGACTTGAAGATGAATTTATTGTACAACGACTTAACGCAAATATTTTATTCAATCAAGTTTTTATACTTGGAAAGGAAATTACAGGCTGACGAAAAATATTACAATTGATGCATGTTACATTTTCAAACTAAACAATATTCATTATAAGATGTCAAAGAAAAATCTCCTTTTTAACTCTATATGTTTGTTTAATAATTTTTGTATTGAGATAATATTTTGTAAAATATAAGCATCAAAACATTTTACAACTTGAGTATTTCTGAAAATGACTGATATGTAGCAAAATGTAATACATCTATTGCTCGAGAAACAATAAAAAATATAGAAATTTCCATTTTTTTCTATAAATTAAAAGATATTTGTGTTGAGATTTATTTCATATTCATGGTCTAAAATTAAATACTAAATTAACAATTAAATTGGCCAGATTCGGGGCTCAGTGTTAAAGTGCGCCGCTGGTGAGCATTACGGCTGAGGTTCAATCCACTGGCGGCATTGTTGTAGACACTGTTTCAAAAAACGAGGAGCCTCTATGGCGTTTGTGATGTTCAGCCTTTTCCTTCTTTATTCAGACCACCTAGTGGAATTTTTTCAGGTTTTCTCCTATTCGATACACAAATGTGTTGTAAGTTCCCCAAAAAAATCCTCCCGGAAGGCACTGCCTTTCTTCTTCAGCGACTCGGAGTCGAGCCAGACTTTTACTTGCGGGTGCTCCATCGCAATAGAAACTATCCCGCTATACTTGAGTAGACTACTCATAGGACCACTCAGTGTGCTGCCGGACACTGAGGAGTAATCACAAAAACGAAAATTAATTTGAGCTATGTTATTTAGATAACCGATTTTCAAATTTGTAGCTTGTATCACATTTTGAAAATTATCTATGAGAGATTCATAGACTTAAAATATGCCATTTTGTGAAATGTTATTATTTAAAAAAATGTGAAAACGATTTGTTTAAATATTAAATACGTAGTATCTCCTAAATTATCGCAGAACAAAGCGAAATACAAATGTATCGAAAGATAAATTATAAACAAATGTTAGTCAGTCTGAAACATTTGAACTTTTTGAATTTGCCACCCATAGTAAATATTATAAATAAAGATAAAATATGTCTTAGCCATTGTTAGTTTTCCAGTCTAAATAAATAATATTGCAAAACAATTAATGAAATCATATTTTCACAAATGATAAGAGATATTGATTGAAAAAAAATCAGATAACTGCAATTGCGTCAACTTTTCCTTAACTAATGACAAAATAAATGACCCAATAGTTAATAGATATAATTCCAAATGTCATAAGTTCAGTATCAACATAAAATTATCATTTTCCCTTTGATAAGTTTCTAATTAAGAAATTTTTAAAACTAATATTGAAAAATAATTTTAAGTATTATTTTATACATCAAATCGATATGTAGGAAATAGGGTTGAAATATATTATTTATCGTATGAATAACACTAATACTAAATCTATTAGTTAAATTTCGAGAAATATCACAGAGTACATGTTTAAATTTGCACGCCAGCGTGCATCTACGAAAATACTTGACACTTTGAATTTTTTTCCACAGTAAACATCTAGATCTACACAATGATATCTTAAGCCTAAAACATTATAAGGAAGTCAACGAGATATCATATCCCATTTCCAACAATGACATAAAAATGGAAACTGTTAAACATATCTTAAGTACAAATGCCTATATCACAATCAATATAACATAAAGAACTAAAATACTATTAATTTATAATACGACTATTTAATTTCATTAAGTGACAATTATAAATGTTCGAATTCATTATATTCTATCTTTTAAAATCCCAAATTAATAAAATTCAACGCCTTTTAATAGAAATTTGTAAATTAATTATTTGATGAACTATGAATTATTTACCATTTTAATTAAAGAAGAAAATTAATAATTTGCAAAAATTGATTAAAATATAATTTACAATAAGAAATTTTTAAATCGCAACTAATTTATTTAACTTTCAACTATTTCATATTGAAACACTAAAGAAGCGTCTTAATTAATCAAGCGTCAAGTTAAATTAACCATCAAATTTAATAAAATATTTAAAAATATACTAACATTATATATTTTTACTTTTAAAGCATAATCATTTAAAACAATCATTGCCTATAATTAACTTAAGATAAAATGTAATATTTTTTCGTAATTATGGATGTTTATAATAATGTTTTTGAATGATTTCCAAAATATCCTTTAACAAATATGATAAATATTTTGATAAATTTTATGTTTTCCTTAGTTGATTTTAAACCATTTACTTAGAAATGCTATATTTTTTATAAAATAAATTGAATAAAATTCTCCGTTCTAGTTAAAAACAACTAATTAATATATATTTTTAAACCATAATCCTTTAAATAAGCACTAATAATTTTTTATTTTTGAAAAATCCTTTAAAAATTCCATCTTGACATCGAAAGAAGAAAGAAATGATTTCCATAACTTGATACGAACTTACTCTATGGAAGCACATACAATTTAGTGATTTTTTTAACAGTATAATCAGTACCAGAAGCTCTGTAATGCTTATTCTGATGTGTCCAATATTCCCTCATAAAAGTTTCCATAAAATACAAGTTGCACCTTTTTTCAGAAATAAATACCTCCAGTCATATTCCTTTTTTTGGTCTAAATTGTTTCAGCAAATAATTAGTCTTTCATTGTCTTGTTACACTGAAAATGATTGTAATATTTCTGTTGTACAAAACACCAATATTCAACAAAAAGCCAGTATAATAAGAGTTACTGGTCAGTGGGATGATATCTGCACAGAATCTTGACAATGCTGTCCAGTTTTCTGATACGATTTTCATAAATTATCTACAGGTCTTGTCTTTGGATATAAGCCAACCTGTAAAAGCAAATATTCTTTTCTGCAAAAATACAATAATTTTAGCAAATTAAAATCTTTCATCAAGTCTCCATAATTACAATTCGATTACACTAGTTCAATCCTTTTCAAAATTCTCTCGGATACATTTCGCAACAAAGTTCAAGAATGTGATGTCTTCTTACAGAACCACACAGTCTGCAAAGTTAAAATCCTTCAGCATTTATTTTAGTATCGAACACTGTCTGTTTTCAATCTTTGTTTATCTAGATATTCTATACCCATACACTTCCAGCCATTTATAGTACGAAGTGCAATGTCTTTTACGCATATCAATACACTATTAAGATTCTATCTCAACCCATTTCTTAACATGATTTCCATAAAGATAACGTCCTACAGTTCAGTACATAGGCCCAAATCAGCCACACGATGCTGATACTGACCACACTTAGATTGAGGTTGAAAGATGTCATGGATGCTCGATTGGTTTGAGGAGATGGACACTCAATGACTTGCCGATGGAAAGCGTGTCTTCGTCTCTCACAGTCATCTCTCTGAGGTCCTATACAGGCGGCATAGGCCATAGCGTGGGGGATGTAGGTTTGCTCCAAGACGCCTCTGAAAAGGTGGGCCATAGGTCCATGAGCATAGACTGGAACATCTTCACCGCCGTGAGTGTCCCACCGACGAGGAACTGCACTTTGCTGGACATAATTCTTGTCCTCTATAATGAAAGATATTAAAGCTGGATAATGGTGATTTATCGTTAAACATAACTGATAATTTAAGATATAATGAATATTATACATGCATAGCAAATTTTGCAGACGATTTAACTGTGATTTAAACTGCCAAATCATTTATCGATTCAATTCATCCAGATCTAATACATTAAAAAGTATTATTTTTGTTATTAAATAAAAAAAAGAATAGTAAGAGACTTTAAAAAGCATAGTTTAATAGCTTAAAATTTTGTTTTCAATTTCATTGATGATTTTTTTTATTTTGAACCGTTATTAAAAATCAAATAATACTATATAATGCAAAAAATAAAGAAAATATGTTATTAAAAAGAATAAGAATACTGGAATTTTGAAGTAATTAAAGTCAGTACATTGAATACACTAAATTTCAGTAAAACGGATACTAACCACATAGATACGATTTTATAACTTACCCTAAAATTCAAGTTATAAATTATTTTTTCGTATGATTTAGTTATGCTATATTAAAGTAAAAAAATTAAAATTACATTTTTTTTTTCTAGACCGTATTACCATTATTTTCATCACATACGATGCATTGTTAATATAATATGCTATTCAAAAAGCGATACTTTATAAGACATCTACTAATTTTCCAGACGTATGTTAAAAATATAATTTTTTTGCTTTATTAATCTAGAAACAAAAATAATAAATAAAATATATCAAATATTTTTATATTTTGAAATAAATGCGGCTGTACTTTGATATTGCACTTTCTATTGCTTAACTTTTATTTCGACAATGGTTACAATATTACTGAGAATTATATCTTCAAAAAGTGTTCTTCATTTATATTATATATCTTTATTTTCTCTAAGTGATAAAAAAGTTACCAGTATTCATTCCTGTAAGATTTTCTCGGCCTGTGGGAAAGTTGTGGTTGTAGCCAGGTCCGTTTGCATACAAGAGAGTAGTATATGGCATGCCATCAACATCAGATTGTTTGTCATCCAAACCTGAAAATAATAAAATTGATATATATATAACTGAATACTGTAGTTTATATTAATTATTTCTAGTGCGTAAAGGGTAATTATTTTTGTCTGCACTTTAAAGCACTACTGAGGAAGCTGTATTTAGAATCGAACGTGAAAAACAGCGTCATGTAACTGTAATAACTATCTTTACTACAATAGTGATTTTTTAGAGCTACAGAACTTTTGGTTTTAAATGCTTTGTGATTTTAACATGCCAATTCTCCAATACTCTTCCAGGAAGAAATTATTAAAGATATTTCTTCCGTTATTTACTATTGCAATTAGAAGAGAAAACATGATGAAAACTATTTATAGTAAAAAGATGTTAAATAAGAACATTTTGCTTTATCAACTTCTAATGAAAATAGTTTACTCTATTCTAAGGATGCCAATCTTTTAAAGCGTCAATGTTTTTTAGAAATACAGAAGACATTTGAACTCATAACAAAATTATGTAAAAATAAAAATAAATAAATAAATAAAAAGCTAGGGGAGATAGAAATAAATGTCCAAGGGCAGTATCTATACTGCTTTACAGAAACAATATTTAATTAAGTTACCTTAATTTCCTATGTATAAGCTACGGATTCTACGCTAAAAAAACTTTAAAAATTCGGAGTTAGGTTAAGCACTATTATGTACAATCTGTGGACATCTTTTCTTACAAATTTCATAAAAGTCAGCTCTATAAAACCTTCATGTAAAAACGTTATTTACCAAAAATAATTAACAGAACTTTATGTGTAGATGATGTTTGTTTTTAGCCATATTTTGTAAAAAATATTCGTACAAATATTTTAATTTTTATGTTTTTCAATGCTTTATAACATTATTCAACAATAGCATCAAAACTTTTCCATAAACTTTTGTTTTTCTCTCACACAAAGAAAAAACAAAAGTTGCGGACGATTGAAGGAAACCATACTTTCACAAAATTAGACGAATTGTGATGCATACATAGGTGAGTGATAGTAAATTTGAAAATACCTGAGTAAAATATCCTTACTAACTTTCAATGTAGCTACAAAAATCAATAAATTTCAATGTCAGATTTCTTGCTTCCCCATTGATTCTATTAAAAAATTATTGGTAAGTCGAAGTTAAAACTCTTTACAGATAATCAAATTAATACAATCAAATGCCAAATTAATACAATGATAATCAAATTAATTAAGTGAACTGTGACAGAGATCAAAATTTTCTTCTCTAATTAATATGAAGATTACAAAACGCTGGAAAAATGTCTTTCCCTAATTTTGTTCATCCTATTCCTATCCTTATATTAAAATTACGTTCCTCTTCTATCATCATTATTCTTAAATACATGTGTTTTGATGTTCATTTATGCAATGGATGTCAAAATAGAACTTGATGTGTACGTCAAAAAACAAGCGCAAATCGCTCGCGGATATCACGTCGCTGTGGATTACGTATCATTTACTTTTCCGGGCAAAAATTACGACGGCGAGTTGTTTGACACTATAGATTATAGACAGGAAATTACGTTACATTTAAGTTGTCGTATTTGCGTCGTGATGATATTTCAGAAACCTCTAAGGAAAAAAAAGTGGGCTTATTTCTCTACACCAAACTATTATTTGATATCTAATTTGTAGCCATTTGTCGTGATGACTTCTATAACTTCATCTATGGTACAAAGATAGAATCATTTGCCATTCTTACAATTTAATTTAACTTTTAATGAAAACATATATTACGATGCTGAATTCCAGCATTAAAGAATTTAAATTGAATTTCTGGAAAACTGTATTTTTTTCTACACAGCCCTACGATAACATTTATAATAATTTTCAGAATTCATTGAAATTTTAACAATATTCAATGATGTTCTCTCCCAATCAAAGCCTCAATGGACTGCTGCACCAGCTATCAGAGAGGGTTCTTTCCAGAATGAAATCATTTGTCGTGAATGGTACCAGACATAGAGAAGTATGTTCTATAATAAACTAAGTTCAAATACGCGATTCATAGTTCGCCTTGTCGATATGTCCTACTTCAATGTCTGGAGGATTCTGCTTGGAAGCGACGTGTATTCATAGTTAATTTTGGTTATTGTTGACCATAACTCTTCTTTGGTGTACATTGATTGGTAAACTGCATTATCACTTATATGACCGCATTAGGAAAGCATTGCCGAATTGTCTAGATATAATATTATCCTACCAGGTTAAAGTTTGTAAACCTGGTGCGGAGACATCCGATATAAAAATTTATACAAACAAAAAAGTAGCCAAAATTTATACAAACAAGCCAGATTTTTTAATGTTTACATTTTTTATGTTAGGCTAGTATGTAATTTTGTTAATACATTAATTTTTCTTAAGCCTTTTTTGTTGTAGACAACTACAAAAATATGTATCCCCCTTTTGCTATATATATTTGTTTTTGCTATATTCAATCATTTTCATAGCCCAAATAGTGTTAATTTCCACAATCACAAACTTGTTTATTAGTCCGAGTAGCAGTTATAATATTATCAATGATGTGGAGTAATACAAGGCCATATAATTAATAAATACATCAAAAACCTTGATATCCACTGTAAATACATGCATGATTAAAATAAGTCATTGTTAGGAGTGTAGCCATCCATATTATCTGGCTGCAGTTGCGGTATCATTGATTTCGGATGAATAGCATAATAAGAGGACACGCCGTTCAATACATTCTTATTGAACTGGATGGAAAACTGGATGAAATCCTATTTCGCTATTAAAACAAAATTACATCAAAATAGGATTTCCGAGAAGGGTTTAAATGTCGTACATTTATCAAATAGGATTTTTTAAAATCTCCTTTTTAATTTATATCAAAAATACACATATAAAGATATTTTGATTAAAAAATGTATTCTTAGCCCTAATAAATAATATTTTGCTTTTCACTAATCAAATTTCTTCATAATTCTACAGAATTTTAGAAAAATGAGCGTTGTTTATTTTTCTGCCTTCAGTTTTGTTTGATTTCTTAAAGTTCAATGATGGATTTAAATTATTTTAATTATGTAAGAATTTGATTTATTTTAAAAATAAAATAAACAAAGAAAAAATTATTAGTTTTTTCTCCTAATTTGTAAGCTTCAAGGAACAACATTATGTATATATTTGTTATCTTTATATTTCAACTATCAGTGCTTTTATTTGAATCAATTAGAACATGAAACGTCAATATGATACATATCAATACTCAATGGTCGATTAAAAAATATAAAATACCTTTGTATGGTTAATATTTCTTTCAATTAATTAAATCGTGAATGACAAAATTAAGAATGAATCATGAATTGCAGTGACTTAAAAAATTGTATACAAGTATCTCAGCACCAGTTTACAAACTTCTAAAACGAAGTAGGATACACATAGACGACTCGGAATCACACATACATGATAGGAAACACCTCACTCGTAGGGTAGGAAATGCATTCCTGACGCAGTAGTGTATACGTAAAACACCAGGAATGAAAGTGCCCCAAGTAAGTGAATATAAGTTTTGCCAACAAAAATAGCATGGTCAAAAGTAACCAAAATTAACTGCATAGACATGTGCTCCATGAACACAAAGACAACCATGACAGTTTCATGCAAAATCTTCCAGATGCAGCAGCGAGACATCTTAGCATGGAACGCTATAGCTAGTGTGTTAGAGCATGGATTACCTGTTTCAGACCTAACACAATCTCCTCCACGTACGGAATCCATGCAGTTCATTCACGAGTCATAATGGCTGTTTGGAAAACTGCTGGTGCATGCGTCCAAAGAGTATAAGATTATGAGTATGCCATATAAGATATCGTTACGCATACAAGAGTTGTGTGCTTCGCCGTTTGCAACCTTGTAAGTCAAATGCATATGTACCATTGATAATCAGTTATCCTACTACCCTGCATCAGATGCAAGCGGGAAAGTTTGGAACTCTCGCGTCCATGCAACGCCTACGCCATCTACTGCGTCAGAAAAATCTATCGGATCCTGTATTGCTATGTGATTCCAAGATTTCTGATTATTCCAGATGTGTCTTACCCTTCCTAGTAGTTTGTAAACCCGATGTTGAGGCACTCTGTATACTTTAATATGTAACACTTCAAAGACAAATAAGCTATCTAAAACCTCATGCAGTTGTTAGTTATACTTAATAGCAAAATGGAAGGGAAGAGGACAATGAAAAGGCAGCTGTTGACTATAAAAAAATCCACCTTAGTGCAGCTCCTGAATTAGAGTTTCGGTTCCAACCAACGTATTAACCAATCACAACAAAGCAGTGCTTGTTTTAAAATTTATATCATTAGTTTTAGGAGAAATAACATTTCTTATGTCATTAAACTTCTGAAACCAAACCATTTCCCAGAAAGTTATTGCAGTAAAATTCATCGCAAAGGGGGGAAAAATCATATAGAAACGTATCTTAATTTTTTGATAATTTAGTGTAGCATACTACATATGTAATATCTCTAATAACATGCATATCACCCTGAAGTATTTTTTGCAACATCATTTTCTACAATTAATTGTGATTTTAGCCATCCTTTATTTATGTGTATTTGTAGTTTTAGTTATAAATGCACGAAGAAAATCTATGAAATCTGCCCGATATGGTTTCAAAAATTTTAAAACTTTTCACTTTCCTTAAAATAAGCTTACAAAAGTCTATATTTCCCCAAACCGGATTCTTACCGAGTATAGGATTTCCTCTTTTAGGGTATCCTCCAAAAGCGAACACGTGGGAATGATCTGAAGTGACGACCATCAGCGTGTCCTCTGGCTTGGTCATCTCCAAGGCAACCATGACGGCGTCTTCCAGAGCCAACGTGTCCACCAGGGCACGGTGAGCGTTGTTGAAGTGGTGGGAGTGGTCTATTCTTCCACCTAGAAAGAAAAATTTAAATGTATTATATAACACAGCGGTGGCCAACCGAAATGATATTACGGGCCACTTTGGAAACGCATCATAAATTCGTGGGTCGCATATAAAATTATATATCCCCATATTAGATTTAGACCCATTATAGACATTTTTTGGAGTGAAAAATTAAAACGTAATGAGTTATTAGGTAAACACAATAATAATAACTCATTATGTTTACATGTAAGAATAACAGTAATGTAATAATAATGATACTAAACTCACATTGTAAAGAAATATACAACACTAAAAATGAAATATAAAAAATATAAACGAAATAAAAAAAAATGAAATCATAAATATTTTTTTTAATTTTACTAGTGCCATATTTGTTTCTCCACTCTTTCCCTTAGCTTTTGCAAATCGATCTCAATTTGAGTATTGTCACATTGTAATGGGCGTTGCAAGCTAGGACCCGTTGTGGTTGGTGAATTTAATTAAAAAAATGATTCGCAGGTGTAAGTTCAACCAAAAGCGCAAACAGATTCTTGTGCCAGATTTCTAAAATTGTAAAATTTCTCTTTTGCGACATAAGTGTTGTAAAAACCTATTTTTGATTTTGATGTTTCAAAACTGTTTTTTATTTCAATTTTGCATTATAAGTCATCCTGTTCCAGATATTCTGGGGCCGATTTGATTTCAACATGAAAGGGAGATGAATATATTGCAAAAATTATGTTGTATTTGTCTAACTCTAAATTACTGAATCGGTTTTATAGAGCAGCTGTTTTCACTACTTTGGCCATTGTAAAAGTATGATAATCACGGTCCGCAAAAACTGTTCAATTCGGGCCGCGGGTTGGCCACGCTTGATATAAAATATACTAAATCAGCGATTCACAAACAACGTCCCACGCATCACAAGCGACCCTCCGTCAATTCGCTGGTTGTAAACAGCATTAATTTCAAAGGATGTATAAATAGAATAGTTTTATAATCTGATAATAGAAAAGTAATCCTTGAATACTGATATGTTACTCACTTTTCTATTTTCCCTTATCAAAATAAAATATTTATTTGGCAACTAATGTAATTAATTAATGTACTCGAATTTGTGAAACTTAAATTCACTGACATATAAAACAAAGAAAGTAACGTTTGATAATAATTTATCGAACTTTTAACCAATTATGAAAACCAATTATAAAAATATTGCTATAGAGCAATGGCTCTCAAACGTTTTTAGGATTTCTTGTGTGGAGGTTTCTTAACAATTTAACATAAATACGAAAGCTTTTGATTTAGCTTTGCTCATCTATTTTTGAAACATTTAGGCGATTTTATAAGATAAAATATTATTAAAACTCAACTCGTATCATAGTGGAAACATGCACGTCAAGCATGTATCAGGGCTGAGGTTCGAATCTACTGGAGGCGTCCGTTGTACTTATTGCTGTCAGAGACAAAAACTAGATGGTGACAAGACAATTTTTGTTAAGTACTTTGCATCGATAGTCAAGTTATCTGGTAGGAGTCTCCGGTCTTTTATTTCATACATCATGCAAATGTGGGGTAGTTATTTTTAAAAAAATTACCGAAAAGCAACGTCATCGTTTATTTGTTGTGCTTAGTAAAACACGATGCCTACTGAAGCTCAATGATAAAAGATATCTACCAAAAATCAATATTATGATGAAAGAAAAAGTATACATTCTAAGGTTCAAATTTCATTTTATAAAAATACTTAAGGATCAATTATTTTATCTCTAAAGAATACATTAATCAAAAAATAAACGAAAAAAACCCATCATTATTTATAGTCAGATACAGGTGCACTGTAACGCTTAAATAGTTCAAATTAAATAAATCGATTTTTAGAACTAAGTAAAAATCCAACTATTGAATGTATTAAATTACTTTGATATTTTTTTTTCTAAAAAGAAATTTTTTTAAATCTTTAATTGATTAGATTTAAGAAAGTAATAAAAGATTGTAATAAAAAATATAAACTTAACTAGTTTTGACTTAGTGCTTTATAACTTTATCTCTCAAAAACACGTTAAAATTTATTTCGATGCACTTGCTAATTAAACAAAATGACATCATATTTCCAGCTAGTTAAAATTATCTAATAATAATCAAAAATATTTACTCGTACGGTTTATGTTACTCGTGTATTTTAATTTTAGTTAAATGTAACAAATTCAGATGTTAAATTTCACACATTGAGGAATTATATACTTTACTCAGATAGGCGTGTAGTAAATAGATTTACACAGTTTCTGTTTTAACCAAATAATTGTTTCGCATTTATGCCCAAACCTAAACTTCGCGTGGATAAGTTTTGAATACATTGGCACCTGAACAGGGATTGCCGCCCATTAATAAATGTCACAAATTATCTTTAAACATTAATATTTAATGATGAAAGCTAATTAACTGAATAGTTTAACAAAGTTTTCAGAGGTTAAATTTTACACACATTTCTCGATGAAAATAGTTCTACCTGTTTCCTGTATCAAAACAGAGCTTTTAATTCATTTGATTAATTCCAAAATATTTTCTATGTAAACAGAAATTTTCTATTTTGTAAGTGGATGCACAGTTTGACTTCAAATCATGCAGTCTATATTTATTTCATCAGGAAAAAATTCCGAAATTCCGATTTTAATAATTTATTAATATGTATCTTTAAAATGCTAAAAGGACTACGCATACATTTATAAAAATATGCTATTTCTAAAAATAAAAGTTTATTTCATTATTAAGTAAAGATTTTACTTTTTAGTTGTTTGTTTTCACTGTAGCGATTTAAAATTAACACATGGACAGTTTCAATTCCATAACCATACATACCGTTTTGAATTTACTGTATGATTTGCAAATAAATGATGGGTAAAACTTTAAGACCACAGACACCATAATATTTCTTTTATCAAATAAAATGTACGTGTATGTTTTATTTCTTTACTTTTTACCAAAAAAATAATAGACAGACTTTTGTGTAAGAAAAAAATAAATTTTCTTCTATACACAGAGAAATAAATAATGCAGTTGTGGAAATCAGATTTTAACGAAAGTAGACAAAATGTGACACGCATCATACTTACGTGTGTACTAGTGAATGAAAAATTACAAAATTATTACATTATTAATTACCATCCAGAAATTATCTGGATTACTTATCTGAAAGGAAATTACAGATAAGAATTAAAAAACTTTATAGGAGTCCATATTAAAATGAACCGTGATATTAATCAAGATTTTAATCTGTAGCAAATATAAAAATCACAAATCGTCGTAATATCTTTTATATTTTCATTAGAGTTTTTAAAAACATGTCTTCTTACCGGTTTCTACTACCTTAAATTTATAACACAATTTTTTTTATATACTTACAAAATCAAAAGCGCTATTAACAGCACAAATATTTTGTTAATTTTATACCATGGGTAAAAACAGATGGTCCTGATGGTCGAGTGACTAGCGTTCCAGAACTCGGTGCCCCAGATAGTTTGTAGTAGATGTTTTTAGTGGTTCGAAATCCACTTTAAATGGCAGGTCCCGGTCAAATAAGACTGTAGAGAGTTGGAAGTAGGGTTGACAACCCAACCCCGTAAAAAAGAAAACATCTCTTTTTTCGGAATCTTCCAGTAAGCAGACGGCCTACGCCCATCATGGAGCTGTTCCACCATTGAAGAAGAAGAAGTGTAAAAACAGAATTTAATCGATATAGGATATGTTAAAAAACAGGTGCGAATCTTCTGCGGATTATATGGTACTTCTTATTTTTGGGAGCAGACAAAAAAAGACGACTGCGTGTTAGAATGGGCTGCAGATTATAGACAGAAATATGCGATAATTCTGCTAGAAAGTGCGTAAAATATGGAAGAAATGAGAAGCTGAATAGGACGGAAAACTTTGACCATGAATGATTAAATAATTGCCGCAAAGAGCGATCGTCAATTATAATGCACAATACATAGTGATGATGGTAAGTAATAGATGTTCTGAATCTTTGAATGTCAAGTGTATCGTACACAATGAAAAGAGCAATTGGTATTCTGATGACATATGCCAATGATTCCCAAAGTGCGCGCCACGAAGTCTTCACAGTGGCGCCGTGAAACATTTTAAATCTGTAATCCACCGTAAATCTTCAGCCAAATTGAACAAAAAAGTAAAAAATTAAAAATTGGTAAACATGTAAACTTTTCTGTATAGCTGGATTTTTATTTGACTTCGTATAAAACTAAAACCATTAACATAGAATGTTCTTGTGAACGCTATTCAGCAATGCTGCATTTCTTTAATCATACCAGATACTTCGAAATGCTTAGATTCTTCATGACAAATTTGGAGTGTTCTGGAATATATAGGCAATCATTGCCAATTAGATCCAGTCAGTCAGTTGATAGCCGAAGTTGAGTGATGATAAATACCGCATGTAATATCAATAAACAAAATCATATAAATTAGTTAATGTAGTGCAGGAAGCGAATATTATTTTTCGTTTATTGACTCCTATAAATAGATTTGCGAATTTTGTTTTTGTAGTTTTGATAATGACCCAGTTTTTGAACAGCAATAAACGTGAAAGGGCAGATAAAGAAAGTAAGCCGTCAACCAATGGCATGACTGTGAAAAAACGAAAATGTCGTAAACATGATGACAGATTAGAGTTTTGGTTTAACTTCGACAGAAATTAATGAAGAGAGACCACAACGTCTATTGTGTATGAAATATTTGGCACCAAAATGCATTAGAGTGTAGGTAAATTGCAGCAGTAAAATTTTAGTAATTAATCATCCCTACATGGTTGGCAAACATAGCTATTTCTTTGCCAACTAGTTGAAAAAAACTGAAGAAAAACCCGCCATTTTTCAAGACTCCACCAATACAAACAATGTTTTGCTAGCATCTTACAAGGTGGGTTGTAGAATCATTAAATGTAAGAAGCTCCATATGCTAGCAGAAGAAATTATTCTATCGGTTGCTGTATGTTGTGAACATCATAGTTGGCGAGTCTGGAGGGAAAACGATTTCAAAAGTGCTTTTCACTGAGGTCCTCCATCATAAATGAAGAACCTCAACGATCAATTAATTGAAAATAACACAAAGGAACGGAATTTGGATTGCATCTAGATGAGGTTACGGATAATAATAAGAATACTTATTTCATATGCTATGTAGGGTACATAGATGTTAGTATTGCAGAAATATACTCTTTCGCAAGAATATCATTACAGGAGTGAAGACGCAAGACTGGTTCGAGATCTTTGATACAGTTATATCTGAAAATAATTAGAATTGAACTAATTGCGTTGGTGTATTTACTGACGGAGCTAGTTCCATGTTTGGCTGATATGGAGGATTATAGGCACTTATTGGAAGCAAAGCCCCTAATTCACTATGGACATATTGCATTATTCATAGGAAGCATTTGCATCAAAACTATCTGCACGGAATCAGATCTTAGAATGCCGTAAAAGTAGTAAATTTTATAAAAATTCGTCCAATGAAAGTACGGTTTTTCAAAAGATTGTGCAAGAATATGGTAGCCGATCATTCGTCTTTATTGCACGATAGCAGTGCACGATGGCCATTGTGTGGTAATGTTTTATCACTGATCTTTCAACTACGGATGGAAAAAATTATTTTCTTTAAAGAAAATGGTCACAAATATGTTATATATTTTGTTAACGCAGATTTTTTAATAAAACTTGTATATTTGTGCGACATTTTCAAAAAACTAAATTATCACAATATCTCTCTGCAGTGGGAAAAACATGCAATTTTTGAAATCAATGGAAAAAATTTCAGCCTTTATAAAAATTGAAAACTCAAACTATAGTGTAAATGAAGATGCGGCAAAGGTTTTTTTTTATGAAACCAAATGAACTTCATTTCTTTCTCAAAATTTGAAAGGCATTTAGCTATTTATAATTTTTATATAAATATTATTATATATTTTTTAGCTATCACAGCTATTTATCTGGTTTGAGAAATATTTTCAAAATGAAAATTTCCATAAGTTTACATGGATTTATGATCCATTTATTATTAGCGCTTTGTCTGAATTTATTTCTGCAAAAGAACAGAATCTTAACGAGTTGTTTTGTGCCAAGAAGTTGAAAGCTAAATTTGGTTTCAATAAAAGATGAATATGCCCTTTTAAGTGATAAAGCATAGCGGATTTTAATTCCATTTTCGTCGTCGTATTTGCGAAGATAGATTTTTGAAATAAAAATTAGCGTGTTCAGCTTGATTTTACGATTTGAGAAAATGTGCAGTGATTTGCAGGATCCTCCATTCTATTAATTAATAATATAATGTTAATGAAAAGGATAAATTAACGAATTAGTGCAAGAACACGAGTTTTATTTATTTTTATATCTTACTTATCTCTAGTCATATCTTTATTTAGTATAGGCGCCATAGGAAATTCTTAATTTAAGAAAAGGCCCAGCGACTCGAAACTCTTTTTGGGAACCACTGCCGTATGCCTTATAAGATATTAAAATAGCTTCAAAGATTTTGTTTTCTAGTATATATCAAAAACCTAAGTGATTATATGAAATACCACACAACTATTTTTAATATGAACTTTTCCTTTAATTCGGTACAGGAAGAGCAAATTGACTTTCTCACCACTTGTACATCGCCTTACATTTGAGAAATGAGCTCTTGCTGATGATAAATCATTCTATATCGTCTTAATTTTTGACTACGCAATTCCATGACGAAAAATATTACTTTAATGTGTTTTGTCCCATCTAATAAATTGGCTATTATTTTTGACTCATATATTTACAATGAATGTATGAAGAATGAAATTCCATTTTTAAAATGGACTATTTACAGAAAAATAACAAAAAATCAATTCAATAATTCAAAATCTCAATCAAGGAATTCTATCAGTAATAAAGTTTAGTTCTGCGTTTGGCAGTTAAGTCTAATTTATTTTAATGCATTTGACACACCTTTAAATACATTAACGGATTAAAAATTCATGAAAAGGAATTTAAATATTACCTTCGACCATGAGAAAATAACCTCTTGGATTTTTCCTTAGGATCTCAATTGCTTTTCTGGTCATTTCTGCGAGAGATGGTTCACCATCTGGACCAGAATCTCTGTCCACTTCATAGGCCATGTGGCCATGATTGAATAGTCCTATAAAGAGGGAAGAAAGCGATTGTAACAATCTGAAAAATCGTATATTATAAAATTCTTTTCTAGGACATGCACGATATGCATTTTTATATTCATTTTTAAACTACATACTTTTGAAATTGTTTATATTAAAGGTATATTTATTACAGGAAGAAGATTAGTATCAAATGAAGAAGATTATCTGAAATCTCATTTCCTACTCTTGAAACATGTTCCATTTTTTTTAAATGGCTCTGCAGTGGATTCTAAGCCATTACGGGATATATGGAAATGAACAGGCTGATATATTAGCCAAGAATGGATCACAAATGATGCATTCTGATTCTCCTTGCCTTTGCGTCATGTAAGGCGATATATATTTTTCTCTATTAAATACAACCGTTTCAATCTGCTTAGAGAGAAGGCTTCAGAGAAAAAGTGGAATTCCCTATTGAATAAGTCAACAAGATTTCCCAGTTCCTTGCCTAGCGCTGTCGACGTAGCCTAATTTAGACTTGTCACGGGCCATGACTACTTAAGGCTCGTTCCCACCGAGGCGAGAGACGTGAAGATGCAAGAGGCAAGCGACTAAATTTTTTCGACCCCTTCACAGCGAAACGTCAGAAATAGCATTACGCCTAGTGAAAAACCGCTTCGAGTTGAAAGTTGGCCAACTCCAAACGGCGGACTGCAAACCGGTTGCAGGCGACCGCGGTGAGGTCAAATTTTGGTCGCTTGCATCTTGTCGCCTTGGTGAGCACGAGCCTTTACAGAGTCACCAGTATAGAATAGGACTGGCTGCTACAAATATCTGCCCACTTTGCGACTAAGGCGTGCCCATGACTGGAGATCATCTCATCCTATGCCCTACTGATCTTAACTGTATCCGTTTTTGTGTAACTGTCAATGCCTTTAGTGGCTATTTTTGTCGTTCTTTATTGTATTGGGCTGCTCGTCGACTAATGACCGAGATGTCGGATATTGACATAGGATTAAAAAAAATTTAATGGAAAAAAATTGAATGTTTTTAATAAACCTGAAAATATTTTTTTTTTTACATTTTTTTTTATTTTAATATAAAACTTTTATTTGCAAAAACTGATAAAAATAGTCATTTGTGTATTTGAAAAATATTTTTCTAAAGGAGTAGTAACAAAGAAATTCCTGAAATATTTTCCTCTAAATACATTTTATATAAATACATTTTGGGAATTTTTGAATTTCTAAGAATTTTTATTATTTTGGATACTATTTTCCCCATTAAAAAAATTTAGAATGGTAAAATTAAAAAAAAAATTTTAGTCGTCAGTGTTCTGAAGTGTTCTCCTTTCGAAATTTCCAATATTGAACAAATGATGTTAAAACACAACAAAATTTTGATTTGCACATGTTTCCTGGTAATAGAAGCTGCAATCATTTACTTTTTATAATATCGTTGTCAAAATTTCCCTTTATTATACTAAATGAAATGAAGGCGAATGCTTTTAATTTTTAAATTATTTGATTAACTAGCGTAGATAAAGACAAAGAAAAGGAAAAGAGTTGATAAGGTATCGTAGCAATTTTTTTCCAACCAAAAGGCAAAAAATGGGAAAAAATTTTTTCTACATAAACTTCCATAAAATATGTTTCATTACAAAATATTTCTGATATTTTCCTGGCTCTGATTCTCGGGGGTAATATGAAAAAAAAAAATGATTTAGAGAATATTTGTTCTAGGAAGACTTACCTAGTAAGTAGTCCGTTTTTGCTGGGTCCACCTTGTCGAAGTCTTCCTTTCTATAGATGTATTCGTAGTCGAGTTCTCTGGTCTTCTTGTCTCTTAGCCACTCGTCGATAAGATTGCGTCCGTCCTGACGTCGGCCCATATCCGTCTGCATGCGGGGGTCGTTTTCTTTCTGGGGTAGAAAATGGCGTCTCCCTCCCCCCAGGATCACCTAAAAAGAGGAGCAAACTTTTTTTAACTCTACACGGAACCAAGTCATATACTGTTGGGAAGAAAAATAATCTAGCAGTCTAGAATAGTTGATGGACAACGGATTGTGCTCCTGATTAAGAGAACTGTTTGAAATCCTGTAAGCAAACCGAACCATAAGTTTTTGTATTAAGACAGGAGAGATTGGAATGTTCCTCCTAGATTCGAAAGCACGTGAACTTCTACGCATTGATCTTGGTGTTGTTTGCAGCCTGGAATGGTTGGTGGGCAACGGATTTTCCTCCTGATTAAGAGAACTGTTTGAAATCCTGTAAGCAAGCCTAACCATAAGCTCTTGTGTTTAGACAGGAGAGATTTCTTCTAGATTCGAAAGTGCGTGAACTCCTATGCAAGGGATATTTATTTAAAATTTCAGTGGTGCAAAGAAGTTCATTCTTTTTGGGGCAATAATACCTTTCTTCACGGTTAATCTGACTGATTAAAGTAGGCCTTATGTGCTGTCAAATTTATGAATCCGTCAGAATTCATTATGAGTGGAGACTAATGAATATAACAGTTTTAAATTGCTTTGATCCTCTTATTTTACTGCAAATGCTGAATAATATTTAGGCAAAAAATCCTGCATACGTTTAAATAAAATAAATTGATACTTGGATAAATAAGAATAATACCAAAAATATTTATTAATTTTATTTTCAAAGTTTGCGTTAAGAATTCCTTTCTGTACTAATATACAGAAAGGAAATTCTTAATGAATCAAGTGAAAAACATTGACGTACACAGTATAATTTTATTTATAATTGTAAGTGAAGCTTTACGAAGGGGCTATATTACTAAATTACCAAGACAAAGCCTTAGTATTGGCAATATTGTTATAAAAATAATCTTACATACATTTAGCGATATAATGAAAAGAGGCTTCGTTAACTAGCGTTATAATGCAAGATTTTGGTGAAAAAAGTTTGAGAAAGACTGGGGTGTAATTTGACAAATTTTGGATACCAGAAAATTTAAAGTTTCCTCAAGATCTTTAAAACATTAAAGCGAATTTAAGGTTTCAAAGTTAAAGATTCCAGAAATATCAATTCCGGGCTGGAGATCACACCATTCAAAACCATAAACATAACAGGTGATATTAAAAAAATTCAATAACTGGAAATAATCTATTGGAATCCTAGATTAGTGACTACATTTTAAAATAAATATATGTCTCAGCACCAGGTTTAGACAATTATAGGAGAGGTATGTTGTTGTTTCTTATCCCACTTGGCTGGCGATATAACGAGCCCATATGGACTCATGATTGAAGGGTTAAGGAAGCAGCTTTGTTGTGATGGAGCACCCGTAGGTAGAAGCCTGACTTTTGCTCCGTGACGCTCTTACAGTCATAGAAGACCGGGACCTACGGCTTAAAGTGGATTCCGAACCACTACAAACATCCATGGCACCGCCGGGATTTGAACCCGAAACCTGTGGCACCGAGCGCCAGAGCGCTAGACACTCGGCCATTCAGGTCCCAAATTTGCCAACGGCACAGTGTTCCCAGGTGGTCAACCCAAGTACTGACAGCGCCCAATGATGCCAGACTTCGGATCTAACGAAAAATATATTCAGTGTCAGCACGGCCGTTGGCTATAGGAGAGGTATACCTAGAATAATCAGAAATGATTTTGTGAAGGGACATCACGCAAATGAATGTGCGTTTTTATTAATCAATATACTTCAACAAAAAATAATGGTGAATCTTATACTAGGTCATCCACGAGTTGTCACTCAACATTTGTAATCTTTTAGATATCATCCAACCCAACAGTGTGTTGGCTCGATGGATTTGCCTGCTCTATTATATAATCCACATGCCCAGGGCATGGAATAATGAATAATATAGTAGAATTCTGGACATGTTTCGGACTTTACCAGTACTACTGCGATGCGTGTACAATTCTTTAAGACTCTCAACGGGGATGCCATACATAAGTGTTTTGATAGGCTTTCAGAAGAAACGCATCATCAACGCATGGTATGTCTGGCAATCCATCGGACCAACGCGCCCGATTCACTGTTGGCCGAATGTGATATCTACAGGTTACAAATGTTGCAGCTAAAATGGTCGAGAGCAAGCAAAGAGTTTATGTGTGGAGTACGCAATATCGGAAACGCAGAATCGGCTTTTTCATTACACTTCTCAGCTTCATATGCCGCATGCATATCGTCTAACTCCACTTTCGCATTATCACCCATCCTACTACCGCTACCAGCAGTGTATGAAATAAATAATGTCTTCGAGAATGCTCGGAATTCCCGAGCTCATGCATTATCTAACACGTCAGGAAATATTTTTGTAACCCAGCAATGCTATGCGATTCCGAATCGTCTATGTTCCCAGTACTTCTTCTGGAAGGTAGTAAAACTGGTGCTGAGACACTTTGTATAGTCACTACTAATGTTCCAGCATTCAAAGAAGCTAATATCTCAAAAGACTGATGACGGTAAACACAAAATATATGCAGAGGATGAAAAAGAAAAGGTTTTTACATTGATGTTCCTGCCAGGATCGTTCTCGACAAGCTGTCTCGCAATGTCCTTGCACACGGACCGGACATCTTCGGGAATCTTGTCATCACTCTCCCAGTATCTGGAGGCCGAGTGGCCATACATGGCGGCCGGAGTGGCATGTGTCACTCTGGTCGTCGTTACCAGGCCGGTAGATTTCCCTGGGAAATAAGAACACTTATTAAAGGAGGTTTTCTTAAAAGGGAATTAAGTTCATAGAATTCGAGGGCATGTTTTTGATTTATAAAAAAATGTTTTACATTCTTATTTTATAAATAATGAAGAGGGAATACATACAGTCATAAAAAGTAAACAAGTTCATTAAAATTAAAAAAATGTATTATCAACTTTTATATTAAAACACATGTTTCATATACCTATATTGGATTGAAATCAATTTCTCGTTTTGATATGAATAAATTGATATAATTATAATTAAAATAAAAATGATTTTATTTGCTTACTTTAAATGATAAATTTATCATATTATCATTATAATTGTTCCAACTTATGTATGGCTGCATAATTCCAGACAAATTTATTCTAGTTTTTAATTTTTTTTATCATATGTATTCCAACTGTAATGAAGTTTATCAGATTTTACTTTAGTTACTACACAACAAAAAAATTCATTTTGTCCACTTTTTAATACATGTATCAGATTTGACAGTATAGATTCCAAGACATCTTACAAAGAAAAAAAATTCTATGAATTCAATATGGGATGTTTCATTCCGAGTTCATAGATCTTCGTATTAATGTGCGAAAATTTATATTATAGATTCCAACATAAAGTATTTATTTGTGTATTTAGCCAACCATCGTTATAACTTCTTTCAGCAGGCTTTGCAGCCATTTTATTTATTTTGATTAGTTATCGTTTTCACTCTCAAAGCTGTTATAGGGGAAAAAAAGAAGAATGCAAAAAATCTAGGAATTGGAACTATCACTCATCTAAAAGAATCAGCGTTTTTTTTCCTTCATAAACTCATTATAAAATCAGTCCAAAGTTGAAGGCTACATTTCTAAACTCAATTACTCTAAATATTTCTAGAATTAGGATTTTAAGATGGAACTTGCATGCACCGGCATCTCATAACTGGCGTGGCATTAAAAATGTACGAAGAATCATTGTGTTTTCCCAAATACAGGACCGAAATATCTAAAACATTACGTATCACAACATTATTATTAAGTTCTTATTACAAAGAGAAGAATAAATGCACGTTTTTTTTTAACATAATGTCATGTTAATCTCATTTAGTATTCAAAAACTATTCCTAAGGGATTCCTTTTTTTAAATAGATTTTTTGTTTGGTACGTTTTTGAGTTTTTTTGTTTTTTATTAAACTGAAAAATATTGACCTTTCTTATTATTTTTAGACAAAAGACCCTTATTATTTATTTATTTATTTTATTTTTACGAACCAAATATAAAAAGAGATACTCAAACATCTGAAGATAGCAGGTCACACGAAACAAAACAAAAAATTCCAAAAAATCCACTAACAAATACATATTTCATTTCTATATTTTTAATAAAAACTAAATAACATAACATAATATAATAAAAAGCAAATAAATAATTATGTGTGTGATATTAAATTGATTTAATAAATGTTTTAGTATTTGTTAGAAAAAACTAAAATTAAATAGCATAATATAATAAAAAGCAAATAAATAATTATGTATGTGATTTAATAAATGTTTTAGTATTTGGTTAGATTTCTGCAATAACCAAATGTTACCAGAAATATTTAGTCACATTTTTAATATATCGATTTTTTTTATATTCAAGCTCAAATATGTGTTGATCCAAATAAGATTGCACAATTGGATGTATTATTCAGTAAAACTACGCCTACTTTGCTTAAGGCAATTTTAAAATGGCAAATGCTTTTAGCAATTAATATCATAAAGATGGGAAAAATACTTTAATGATCTTTTATCAAAATCTGATTACAATACTAGAAAAATAAAATAAAAAATGAGAATAAAATGTGATCAAAGATTCATTGATGGAAAACCTACACTAAACTGTTACCAAATGAGTTAAAAAGATTATTTTATATCAGCTTATTTAATAACTATATTACACTTCCAAAATTGCAGTCCAATACGATAACTATGGATAGATTTTTTTTCGAACAAAATATCCATATAATATCATCTTATTACATCGACATAATCTTATCATCATAATCTTCTTATATATATTTTTTTACTATACAAATTTTGCATAGTTTAAACCAATAAACTTACATTATATAACAATTAAAATATGCAAATAACTTTTGAAAACTGATAAGTGAATCCCAATTCTTTAAGGTGGTGGAATTGGACAGCACACAAAATATCCAATAACAATATCCCTCCATTTGGAAACCAATAATCATTTTACATCTTATCCGGAATCTTTTGTTGTGACAGCACTTTCTCTCGCTGTCTCCCCTACCCTTGGGGGAATTCCACGCCAGTAATTACTCATCTCAACTCGGCATCCATTAAATCTTTCTGGGGGTGGGGTGGAGTCAGAGGGGGTGCCCAGTTTGTTCCTTCCTGTGTAAAACTCGATAATGGCTCTAATTGAATCGTCAATCAATGAGAAATTAATTCGATTTGCGTCGTTCGGGCGTCAGAAGGGGGTGAGAAGATGGCTTTTCATGCATCGTTTGGTTTGGATGGACTGGGCTGAGAGAATAAATGTTTCTAGAGGTTAAGTGTAAATAAAAGGTGTGCAGTCATAAGAAAAGAAAAGAATAGTGTTAAATGAGTCGTAATTTATTGAGGTTTTGAAGTAAAAAAAATAATATTCTGTGGTATTAATAGAGTACAAATCAATATTTCTGAGATATAATGGATATTAGATGTTCTTTTACACTAGAGGTATTTAAAGAACACCAGAAAATATTCTGCGATAAAGAAAATAAAGCAATATATTATACCAGAGCTCTTAAATAGTAATAGAAAATATTCTATGGTATTAAAGAACATTTTCAGTGGTTTATTTATATCAAGAACCTTTATATAACATAGAAACATTTCTATGGTATTAAAAAAAAAGTCAGCACTTATTCTTCATTAGTGCAATAGCCCCATTGCAGACCAAGGGCCGTCTGCCTACTGGTAGATTCCGAAACATGAAAACTACACTAAACCGTTACCAAATGAGTTAAAAAGATTATTTTTTATCAGCTTATTTAATAACTATATTATACTTTAAAAAATGCAGTTCAATAAGATAACTAAGGACAGATTTTCAAACAAAGTATTCCCATAATTTCATCTTATTACATCAATATAATCTTCTTATATAATCTTTTTACAATAATCTTACATTAAACCCATAATCTTACATTTTATAACAATTTAAATATGTAAATGACCTTTGAAAACTGATAACTGAATTACAATTCTTTAAGGTGGAGGAATTAGACAGCACACAAAATATCCAATAACAATATCCCTCCATTTGGAAACCAATAACAATTTTACATCTTATCCGGAATCTTTTGTTGTGACAGCACTTTCTCTCGGTGTCCCCCCTCCCCCTGGGGGGAATTCCACGCCAGTAATTACTCATCTCAACTCGGCATCCATTAAATCTTTCTGGGGGGTGTGGAGGCAGTGGGGGTGCCCAGTTTGTTCCTTCCTGTGTAAAACTCGATAATGGCTCTAATTGAATCGTCAATCAATGAGAAATTAATTCGATTTGCGTCTCTCGGGCGTCAGGAGGGGGTGCGAAGATGCCTTTTCATGCACCGTTTGGTTTGGATGGACTGGGTTGAGAGAGTAAATGTTTCTAGGGGTTAAGTGTAAATAAAAGATGTGCAGTCATAAGTAAGAGAAAGAATATTGTTAAATGGGTCGTATTTATTGAGGTTCCCAATTAAAAAAAGAATATTTAAGGTATTAATAGAGCAGAAATCAATATTTCTGAGATATAATGGATATTCTTTTGCACCACAGATATTTAAAGAACATCCAGAAAATATTCATATTAAAAGAAAATAAAGCAATATTTCAGAAGGGTCTTTTATACAAGAGTTAATAATAACAGAAAATATTCTATGGTATTAAAAAAAACCTTTCCAGTAGTTTATTTATATCAAGAACCTTTATATAACGGCAAAACATTTCTATGGTATTAAAAGAAAAGTTGAAACTTCTTCACTGGTACGCGGCCTGATAGCTAATCGCCTAGCGCTCTGGGCATTGGTACTACAAGCTTCAGGTTCAAATCCTCGCGGTGACATGGATGTTTTCGGAATCCCCGTTAAATTGTAGGTCCTGGTTTAATTAGCCTAGAGTAAGTACAAAATGATCGTAGAGCGACATACCAAATCAATCTTCATTGGTGCAACAGCCCAATGGTAAGCCAATGAATGACCTTATGCCTACTGGCAGATTCCAAAATATAATTCTCTTTTTATGAGATAAGATTGTCAATCCCCGCCCAACAGTCATATTAGACCGGGACCTACGGGTTAAAATGGATTCCGAACCACTGCAAACCTCCATGACACTGCAGGGTTTCAAATCCTGTGGTACCAAGCGCTAATTACTCGGCAATCAGAATCAAGTGAATACTTCTGGTGGTTATTTTTCACCAAGAATCTTGTGTTCTACACTGTATATACGACGCGACATTCTTTGATGGATCACTAACTAATGGGATTATTTTCAGGGGATTAACGGGATTAATTATTAGTGAACTTAAATAACTCATGATAAACAGTTCAACTACCGATGTGAGACCCTCCCATGCAATGCGCCACATTAAAATAGTTCCCATTCTTCTTAAAGCAGTGAATTCGATGCAAGCCTTTAACCGAAATACAATACTTGTTCTATAACAAATTGCTGCTTCTTTATAGAGCCTTGATTGAAACATTTCTGTAAGTTAAAACGTAAATGTGAGGTTGTCAAGAGAATAATTGATCCAACTACAAATAGAATATGTAAGAATAAATATTTCTGCAGCTTAAATTTACTTGCTATATTATATGATAATAATAGATTAACAGTAAAATGTATTAAAATAGCAGCCAAGTAGTAAAACGCAGATATAATAGAAAAGAAAATAATATGATTACTAATCACCAATTTATTAAATTTTTTTGAAGTTAACGTTAATAAGATTGACTTATACTCTAATTTTATATACTATTTCTGAAGATAATATGTAAATAAAGTGGACATTCCTAATAAGTAACGTTTGTAGTTTAAATGGTTTTTGAATTTAGATCATAACGTCCTATAAAATGAATTTTGAAATGTCGTACTGTCGCATAAAGAGATATTTCTATACGTTAAATGAAGGTAAAGGGATAACAAAAAATGAGCCTAATGGCTGAGTGATTAGCGCTACTGCGCTCAGTGCTATAGGGTTCGAGTCCCGGCGGTGCCATGCCATCTCCAGTTTGAATGATGGGGTCAGTTGTGTTGCCGTCACGATATCTTGATCTAATTCATTTGGAGTTTCATCTATTAAGACATGAAAAAAATTGGTCAAGTCATTGATAGGTTGGATGACAGGGTCATATTGTGTTGCCTTCAAGATCTCTTGATTTGTCACCTTTGAATTTTAATTTATAGAAACATCTGAAACAATTGATGAACTGAATCCCGGTTATTAGAGAAATGATGCTTTAATGCTCGTCTATGTGCTGCGTTGAATTTTGTGGACATTATGCTATTGAATCGTGTGCAGCTGTGGGCCTCGACATGCATGGCAGTCATTTTGAACATCTTTCTACAGAAATGCTATGTGATATGAATTATCACTGTTTTTGTTTCTATTGAATTTTTTTAGAAGCATAGGATGTAACATAATAGTTCTTTTTCGTCCTTTTCTTGAAACCCATGTATCATAAGAGTACGATTCTTTCGCGAACACTGAGTTCCGATTTTATGTACCCTGAGAGAGGATTCTGATACGACTTTTCTTTGTAAAAAGTATTACAATGTCAAGCGAATTAAAAAAAAATAATCAAAATAAATACTTTAAAATTTAAATCATTTAAGGAAGTTTACTATTGGGCAAACGCTGGGTTTCATAAGGTCAGTGTGATGAACAGCTTTGCAGTCGATGAAACATGAATCATGATACAAAAGGAAAAGTGCTATGTATTTTATCAAATTATAGAATTTAAATAAGGAATAAAAATGATATATCATGAATAATATTTATTTTAAGAAAACTTAAAATATGAGACGTGACTATTATTGATTAAGACAAAATCCAAGTAAAAATTTCATGATTAAAAGTTAAATAAAAAGCATTCACCAATAGAAAAGAGGAAGTTTGATCATTGGTTTACATTTATCTGGATCTTATATATTTTTTTAAATAGCATTGTGATTTATACACCATAAAACCATATTATATGCAAATGGACGATGTGTGTATATATGTATGTATTTATTTATTTATTTGAACATCTGTGGACCTCGTGCTCTACTTATGCATGCCACTAACAACTTACTGAAGGATGATGAATGGAAGACGTTTAGGGGTAACTAACACACATTTACATTTCGTATAGGAAAAAAAAAAGAAAAATCCTACCAGGCAATCTAATGGATGCAAGGCAGTTCACACTTATTGTAAAAATCATTGTCGAACCTCCTCGTTTTTAATACGCTTTTATTAGCTTCACCTGTATGTTTGTTTGTATGCATGTAACTCACTTTTTCCCCTGGAGATCTGTTTCTCCTCATATACACTATTAAAGCTGCAAAGAAACATTTATAGGCATCTTTCAGAAAGAAAACAGTTGATTCTTTTTTAATACGCTTTTATATTAGTTTCACCTGTGTGTTTGTTTGTTTGTTTGTAACTGACTCTTCGGGCTCGATTTTGCCCTACTTTAAGCAATCAGATTTAATTTAAACGTTGTAGACTTATCAAGGACCGACGACAATAAAATAGTTTGATAAGTTTATTATCTCATCATGACTAGGATCGCCAGGATTAGAGATTTTATTTTAACTTATGAAGAGCAATTTAACCCATGTAGAATGAAAGTATTTAGTAAAGACATTCAAACCTACGTGGGACAGTGGCACAACGGACTATTAGCATTTAGCCTTTGTTTTACTCACAATTATATTATTGTAAGAACTATAGTTCCACTCCTCCGTACCGGGACCTCATTTAAATATTATAGTTTAAAAACACTAAAAAACGTGCTTTTAGAGTTAATCAAACTAAAAAGTAAAAAATAATTGTTAACATAAGAATAAAATGACTGACGAGAAAATGAATGTCGCTGTTCTAAAAGCGTGGGGTGCTTTGTAGGACATTTTAAAACTAACTGTGCATTTCGGAATGAAACTAGTGAAAAATTATAACGATTGATATCGAGCACCTCACGCTTTTAGAACAGTGACATTCATTTTTCGTCAGTCATTTTATTCTTATGTTAACAATTATTTTTTACTTTTTAGTTTGATTAACTCTAAAAGCGAGTTTTTTAGTTTTTTTAGATTAATTTTTAAAGCAGTGTCTTCAACATACATCGCCAATGGATAGATGTAATAGGGTAGATAAAGAATTAGGAGGAGTTTAAAATGAAAATTATAAGAAAAGAAAATTGATAACTTATTTATATAAATAGAGCTCCAATATTTAAATAATAAGCCTGCCGTTTAATGAAAATATGATAGCATATTTTGATAAAAACTTTATTTATAAAAAAAGATTGATATAAAAATTGACAAATCATAAAAAAAAAAAATTATTAAAAAGCTACATTTAAAGAAGTAATTCGTTTTTAAAATTATTTTCATAACTTTGTAATAAAATAAAAGTAAACGTAGAGACAAATATTGTGATAAATACCAAACAAATAGTTTTTTAATTTGCTTATTTTAAAGCCAAGACGATACATTAGATACTAAATGAGCTAAAGAAAAATAATTAGAGTGGTATCAAATAGTAAGTAATGTGACACCAAAAAATTCGAAGAGATATAAATAATAAATCATTAACAAAAAAGATATTTCAAAAAAACGTAATTAAATATCATTCAATACAATTTAAACAAAAGATTGGATTGATAAATTCTGCTACGAAACAAAAAAACAAACAAAAACAAAAGCAAAAAATTAAAGAAGGAAATAAAAATATCGAGTTGTTTGCTAATAGCGGTTCTTTAAAAGACTTAAACGCTTCTAAAAAATTAAGTTTGTTTTCGCAAAATACTTTTAATTTAAATTGATTTCCATTTTAGGGAGCAATCAGGGAATTCCATCTATTTTATTTGGGAATAAACAAAAGCTTAATATAATTTCTTTATTTCATTCTTTTTATGATACACTGAAAAAACTAAGAAATTGAAACGATGTCAACATATTTTTTTATTATATCTAAAACATCAAGAGAATTTATCAGAAATTTTTTAATGATTCTGGTGAAAAAAAAAAGATTTGTGTTGGAATCGTTCATGGTAAATTAATTTACTGAGACGTGTGGGTTTTTATACATTTTTATTCAAATGAAACTAATTTTCCCCTGATATTTAATATTTTCATAATTTAATAGCTCGACAGCAAAAATATTTTGTTATTTTTATTAACTTAAAAAGATATTGCAGCTATTTATTAACTTATAAATAGGCCTTTCAACTATTTATTAACATAAATGGGACATTGTAACTATACAACTATTTATTAATTCTTTATAATATAATAGGCATTGCAACTATTTATTAATTTTTTTAAAATAGTATAATAGGGATTGCAATTATTTATTAATTTTTAAAATAATAGGCATTGCGAATATACAACTATTTATTAATTTTTATAATATAGGCATTACAAATATTTATTAATTTTTTATAATATAATAGATATTGCAAATATTTATTAATTTTTTATAATATAATAGGCAACGAACGGGGGGAGGCTAATGATTGGTCAACGCTTCACGCTTAAACGCCTCACGCCTCGGTGGGAACGAGCCTTAAGAGTTCTACTGATGGTGACTGTCTCTAGGGCCAATTAATTATCAACTCCTCTTGAGAAAGCCCCCCCCCGAAATTAAGTGGTATTATAGTAACCGTTTTGGTGCTGCTTTAATTGAGGCTGGCAGTAGATTCGAACAGACGGTTCTTACTAGGATCCGTAGTTGTCATCTTCGTGCTCAACTTCATGTGTCAGGCCTTAAGGTTTATCCCCATATCTTACCATAACTCCTTGCATATTTCTACTCATATTTTAATTTGTATTGGTTACCAGAAGAACCAGTTGTGCTCAAGTCCTGGAGTGGTTTTTCATTGTTTAAAGACACACGCGTTCATGGATTTGATCTAGATGTTGCTGTCGACCAAGTGGGATAAGAAACACACGTTTTATTTGTAAGGTAATATAGATAATAAAAATGCCAGCTGAGATAGTTAATTAATCACTTGATTGTTTGTTTAAGTTATGTATCTGGAATTATTTCAGGACTAACTTTGGTCTTTGATTCCCTGTTTCTACGACAAATTTTACTTGAAGTTCTTGAACTTGAGGAATATTATTTGAATAGAAAATTTACCTTATTTGTCAATAAGTGTGTCAAAAATGCAAAATTGGTAAACTGCGAAATTTCAAATTCATTTACCCACAAACAATATTTAACAAAGGTGTTCGTGTATTCTAGATGCATGCATATATTGTAACATGCATGTATTGTTGTTCTTTCGATGATTTTCTAGAGGCTTTATTCAGAAGTTCGATATATATTTTTTTTGCTTTGATAAGTCGCGTGATAAGTTGTCTTTAATACTATATTTATTGATAGCAAAGACTATTAATTTAACAACTGGAATCAGAATTGTGTGAATCATAACTTGAAAAACAACTAGAATTTTCGGAACAAATTTATTGAAAATAGTTTCCTAAACTAATATTTGTTAATAAAAATAGTAAAAAACAACGATTAGGTGGAACATTAAAGATAGCAAGCGTCCTTCGATCAGCATATATCTATGAATAAATTTGTTTCTCATGAATATCAACAAATCCAACTATGGAAATAACTCGAGTAATGAAAATTTAACAATGTTCCGCTTGACTATTTAAAAAAATCATAATTAAATATTAAACAATGTATTTGTTGACGATGGATTGTTTAATTCATATTGAGTTCTGTACCTATCCTTCCTCTGACAAGCTGACAAGAGCGCCACCTGTGCGTTCAGGAGAAATGGTTAGTCGGCTAACATACTCTTACTTGAAGAGGACTTATATTTTTCGCAATTCTGCGCTCCAGACGAATTTTGGCTGAAAAGTCGACTCTCTCCACGAATCTCTAATTATCTTTCTTTTACTTTAAATTTGTTAGATATTGTACATGTCTAATTATGTATGTCTGGTGTTGGTGCGTGTGAAAATAAAAGTGTGAATCCTAAAACATGTGCCTCAACCCAACCACAGTCACTGCATGGTTTTCTGCACCCCCCAGAATTTTATTTAATTTCATTATCTTTATTTGCAATGTTATAAATAATGAAAATAAATTACATAACAAAGGTGAAAGAAATTATTTCCTTGTTTACATGTTATGTAATACATAAATTCTATTAACTACTTAGTATAATTTATGTAGTACATAAATTCTTCTTAACTACTTAAGAAGTCGTCCTTATTCTAGACTTACAGAATATTATTGATCTTTCAACCACCCCCTATAAAACATCCACCCTCAGGCAATGCCATAAAAGAATTAATTGTATATAGAAGTAGTTTCTATTATTTGTTGGATAAGATTATGTATTGCAACAAATTCATTAAAAACTTTATTAAATTTTTATATTTTATATCTCATTCATACATTCTAAAATGAAATAACAATATGGATAAAATGGTAAGCAATAGTTCTAACATGGAATAGTCTAGTTCTATTTTAATATAAGTTTGTATTATATGTAATTAGAATACCAAATTAAAGTAAATTAATTGGAATGAAATTAAAAGAATCATTTAGTGATTTTAATAATAGTCACACAGTCTTGCCACATTAAGATAGTTAAAAATTTTTTTTTAAACTACACTACAAATCTTTCGTCCAAGCCTCAATATATATATATATATATATATATATATATATATATATATATATAT
Organism: Caerostris darwini; assembly: GCA_021605075.1. Lineage (NCBI taxonomy): Eukaryota > Metazoa > Arthropoda > Arachnida > Araneae > Araneidae > Caerostris > Caerostris darwini. Next base: position 35,027 of record BPLQ01008461.1, on the reverse strand, counting down.
AGCTATAACCTAACTTGTCATAATACAACAGGATGAAATTGATGATTTGTTTTTCATCATTTTATTACGATATCAACACCAGTTCTTTAAAAAAAAATTTCTTATAACTGAATAAAAGTTTTTGTTTTTCGATGAATTTTCTCTAAGTTGAAAATTAGAATTTCAATCTTTTCATCAATTTCACTTTGATATATTAATATTTAACATTCTGATAAAAATAAATCCATACAAAACTAAAATAATAACAAATATAATAAATAAATAAATTCACTCGTTAATACTAGCTTCATAATCTTACCTTCTGCTTGTGCCCAATCAGCCAAACAGGGTATCCTAGACTGAAAGCTGCTTTGACACTTCTCGTAACGCCCACTGTCGTCCAAGCCTACTGTTTCGAACCGTCCTTTCACACCACACAGGAGCGCTGTAGCACATGCTCCCGAGTCTCCAACTTGACTGTCTGTATTGTAAGTCTAAAAAAACAAGCAACACTTCAGTGATAGAAGTCCTGAATGGATATGACATCATCATCATCATCATCACTATCACCGTCCTCAAAATACTTACATTACTAACACATAAACAAGTAATATATAAAAAAAACGATAATATAAAAGATTCAATGTTATTTCTGAACAAGTAATATAAAAATTGTTTTGAAGTCAATTCCTACTTTTTTTCACTCTATTGCAGAAAGTCCTTTCTAAATAATTTTCATTCATTTTTTAAAGTTTATCTGGTGTCATCTATTGGTAGATGTATGCAACTTAAAATCTAAAAAAACCTAAATGAATTAATTAAATTCAATTAATGAATTAATATTTGAAAAAACTGTATTAACATAAAGTGCCATCCACTACAATTGCAAAAAAAATGTACTTGAACGTGAGTGGATGAATAAAAAGTATTTTTTTAAAGATTGAAAATGTGAACAAGATATATATATATAGGGAGAGTGTGAGCTAATAGAAGGGATTGAAACAACATCGAACCAAGATGTTGCAAGGATCGTATCGCGTTAAACAATTAAAAGCTTAAAACAATACAATACCTAATGTAATACTTAAAATTGTGTTTTTGTGGTTATTGCTATATGATTACTTATCACGTAAGGAATACTCAGAAAACATTCACTAAGCTTTCCGATTATGATCGTGATGGAGTCTTTTCTCTTTTGACAACAATGCTTGCAATGTATTACCCACAAACGAAATCGAATTATTGAATATTCTTATTTACTAAATGAAAAAGAATTAACATTAAAGTCTAATTTATAGAATTCTTAATATATAATTAGAAAAATATATCTAAATTTTATTTAAAAAATACGTTTTAATATCCCTCTATATACTGAAAAATGTTCACTAAGCTTTCCTATGATGATCGTGATGGAGTCTTTTAGCTTTTGAAAACAATGCTTGCAATGTATGACCAACAAACTAATTATTGAATATTCTAATTTACTGAATGAGTTGTCACATTAAAGTCAATTTCTGGTATTATTAGAGTCCTTATATATATATATAAATATAAAAGAAAATTGCTTGCATATATATATGCAAGCAATTTTCTTTTATATTTCTTTCATTGCTTTTCTACGTATTATATAGTTTATTTGAAACGTAGCCAAGTATAACGGGAAAATATAGTATTATTCAAAAAAATCTTATGCTTTACTTTTAAACTGTTCTTTAATTCTTGTTTATTAAAAAACCGTATAAGAACCGTTTTAACCGTTTCCAAAGAACTGACGTCATAATGTCTGACGTCTTATCTTACTCACTTTTACGATTCATAATTCCTATTTAATATATTTTTTATTTTTTATATTATAATTCATAATGTGCCATAATTCACGCACATTTGAGTGTACATGATTAAGAATTAAAAAAAATATATATCTTACAATTTAAATGACAATTTTTTGTGAGTGTGTTTTTTAAAATTTCATTTTTATTCAACTCAAATATTCTATTATTTAAACGTCAATTAATTTTTTTTAATTCTGAATTTCTTTTTAGTTATATTTTATTTTGTAGTAACGAATTAAAATATTTGTGTGTTACTTCTATCCTTAGTCTTTTGACAGGCCTGTGATCAACAGGAAATATTTACAAGAAATGTCTAACATTAAATTAAAAAAATATCACTTATCAGCTAACATGGACATCGTACTTTCAAGTAATATTTATTTAAAATCTTTATTATTCAATTCCTTCTATTAGCTCACACTCTCCCTATATATATCTTGTTCAAATTTTCAATCGTTAATAAAATACTTTTTATTCATCCACTCAAGTTCAAATACATTTTTTTTGAACTTGTAGTGGATGACACTTGAGGTTAATATAGTTTTTTCAAATATTAATTCAGTAATTAAATTTAATAAATTAATTATAGTTTTTTTTAGATTTAAGTTGCATATATCTACCAATAGAACTTAAAAAAATGAAAATTATTTATAAAGGTCTTTCTGCAATATAGTGAAAAAAAGTAGGAATTGAGTTCAAAAATTTTTTTTTCTATTACTTGTTGTATAATATTTTGATATTTAGTACAAAAATATTACGAAGCTGAAATTTGGTTAGTAAAGAATTAAATTAAGCATTGTATAGTATTGAATAAAGAGATTTAATGCTATTATGTTCTATATAGATTTATTAGCACTCTTTGTAGATTTTGTTTTTAAAATTTAATTAAAAAAAATTAATAGAATTTGTTAATTTACGTTATAATAAAAATAAAAACTATTACAAATTCATTTTCTTAATGAAAAACATTAACATTATTATTCTACGAATGTTATTTTACAGAAATTCATATTCTTTGTTAAAAACAATACAAATTTCAGAAGAAAGTTTTTTTTTAACTTAAGGTATTTTGTTACATCGAAAACAAAACTATAAATAAACATTTATCGATTTTTTAAAAATATTTTTCAAAAATTGCAATTTGATTTAAAACAAAAAGAAGAAAATCTAGAGTTTCAAAATTTTCAAAAATATATTATTATTGAGTTTAATCTGCAGAATATATTTAATTTTAATAAAAGAGAAAGAGATGTATCCCTTTCTTTAAAACATTTTACTTTAATTAACTATGCTGTTTACAAAAACAGAAATATCAATAAAATATTAATTTTAGCACAGAATTTTCTAAAAACACCACAAAAACAAGTAACTTGCGAATATTTTTTTCAAATTCTGCAACGCGAAATTAATGTATCGAGAAAAATTTAATTTAAGTACTAAATAAGTTTAATTAAGTAGATTTAATTACCCTAAAACTTAATTTAAGAAATTATTATTTTTAAATAGAATTTAAATGCATTTTTTTTACCTTCAGTAATATAATTTTTAATAACAAAAAAAAATACATTTAATTTTAATGTAGGTGAAAGATACATATCCCTTTCTTTAAAAATTTCACTTTAATTAACTATGTTGTTTACAAAAAATATAAATATCAATAAAATATTTATTTTAACACGGACGTTTCTAAAAATATCACAAAAAACAAATAACTTGCGAATAAATTTTTCAAATTATGCAATGCGAAATTAATATACTGAGAAAAATTTAATTTAAGTACAAAATAGGTTTAATTAATTAAATTTATTTACCATAAAATTTAATTTAAGAAATTAATTTTTTTTTCAAATATATTTTAAACGTATTGCCTTCAGTAACATAATTTTCAATAACAAAAATAAATTATTCATTATACTTACGAAAGATCATTTGACAAAATCATCTACACAAATGTACTTCTGTATACAAAGAGTAAGACAAATTTTCAATTTAAAACCCTCAAGGCTTATGGAATTTCAATTTTTTTTTCTTTTTTAGGTTGCTGGCACTATCCTTGACATTTGTGTGAAGTTTGACGTCAAAATATTCATTATTGTTTGAGTTACGCTTGACTTTGTGAGACGCTAAAACTGATTCCGGCGATTTTTGAAATGTCTGAATTAATTAAGCAAAGAACTTGCATTAAATGCTGTTTGCGGAAATGTATAGATAGTTGCAAAAGGCATTCGGTGAGCATTTCTATATCGGAAAGAAAGGTTTAGAAGTGGTATAAACGGTTCAAAGAAGGCAGAGAACACGTTGAAGACGAAGACACCCTCTGGTCTACCATCAACCTCAACCGACGAAGCTCACGTCCAACAAATTAAAGATTTGGTTCTTGCAAACCGTCGATTTGCAATTAGAGACCTTGCTGATGATGTTGGAATTTCAAAAGGATCGGTCAATTCCATTTTGGGTCTCAAACGCATCAAATCTCGATTGGTACCGAAAACACTGAATGTGCCAGCTCACATTGCATTGATTCTTCCTGATTCTTTCAACAAAAATGATTTTTTCAACATGACAAAAAATATTTTTTCGACGTATGCACACCGTGCGACTTCTGGCTATTCCCTAAATTCAAAAGACTACTCAGTGGACATCGTTTTGAGTCGATTGAAGGGATTCAACGTGAATTGCAGCATGCTTTGAAGACCATTCCTGTCGATGACTTTTTAGCATGCATTGAGGATTGGACAAAAAATTGGCATAAATGCATTTTATCCGGAAGGGATTACTTTGAAGGCGATGAAATAGTAAATTTGGAAGAATAAATAAAGAGTTTTTGAAAAAAAAAATATTTGATCTTACTTTTTGGGCATAGTTGTATATATTGAAATTTCGATTAAATTATGCAAGAACCAATTAAGTGGATAATTTGGCAAAATAGACTGATTTTTTTAGACTTTTATTATGCACTAATTACAAAAAAAGTTTTTGAGATTTATAAATTTTATTGTCAGCTTTTCAATTCGAAATAAATCATAACAAGTGTTAAACTGAAATAAAATGATTTATAAATTTTCTCGTAAATTAATTTAGATAATATTTAATCTCAAATCCTTTTACTATCTTCTAAAGTGCCAGATTTGAGAGTAAAAACTTAAAAATTTTCACCTTTTATGCATCATATTCTGAAAAAGGTTTAAATTGTGAAAAACTGCTATGATAAAAGTAGAAGTGCATCAGAGTTTACAAACAAGAATTTATGAGACAAAGAGCTTCGTTAGGAAATCAGTAGCACCGTTCTTTCAGTTTTTGAAAAAGCCCTGAAGTATTGATGCGCTAGAGTAGAGTTTTCGTAAAGAAGTATGCTATTTCAGCTTTATTGCATAAAAAATTTAGAAACAAGAGTAAATTTCCAGTTTCAGAAAAAAATATTATTAAATTATTCGTAAAAATTCAATTTTATTTTTGTTTCACACTTCTGTGAAAACATACTAATTTAGAATTCAATAAAATAGCAAGAATTTTATCAAGGAGAGAATACTTTGACATTTCTTAATATCTTACAAGAGGTTTTAAAATTGCTCAGTTTTAGTTAATTTTTTTTTCATCAATAAAAAATGTTAATTGATGAATTATAATTGAGAAACTAATATATATTTGTATTATATGATATCATATCTTATATATTATGTGATAACATATCAACCCATCGTATCTTTAAGTGATTAGAGCAATCTTATATGCGAAATATTCACATGTGTATCTATAATTTAATCATGTAAAAGCAACTAAAAATAGCGAAATACAAAAAAAATTAAAAACGATAAATAAATAGTAACTATCAAGTGATAATGCTCAATAATATTTCTTTAAAGTTTAACTATATTAAACTCAGGTAAGTAGTAGCGTTAAGAATTTAAATGGTGTTAAATATAACACAATTCTGGGTGAAACGCTAATCAACATTTTCTTGTCGATAGGATTCAGTTTTTTAACAGATGCTAAAATTTACTATAATAGCTATCCGAGCAGTTGAATCAACTGACTTTAAAATTCATGCTACTATCAACTCCACCTAGCGGCAAGGCTATGAAGCACGGTTAAATTGCTAAAATATGTAAAAAAATATTCTTCATCCAATGATTTGAATTCAACTAGGGATAAAAATAGCGCAGAGTGGCCATCTAGCACCGAAGTCGAATACCATTGCTAAAAGTAACCATTAATTCTTCGTTTCGTCAATTTGTTTGTCGCTCTACATTCATCTTGTACACACGGGGACAGACCGGGTCCTACAGTTTAAAGTGAATTCCAAACATCCATACCACCGCAAGGATTCAAAAGCCTGAGCCTATGATACCAAAGGCCAGAGCACTAGCCACCTGGTTACCAGGATGCTTTCGTTAATTGGAGTTAACCGCTAATTCTCGCTAACTCAACGCAGAACCGAGACCGTAAGCATTGTTAAATAACTGCTGAAATATGTAAAAAACCGTTCCCTGTCTTAAGATTTTAATTCAACTAGGGTTAAAAATAGCGTAACGTAGCCGTCTAGCGTCGAAGCCGAATACCACTGCTAAAAGTAACCGTTAATTCTTTGTTTCATCAATTGGAGTTGACCGTTAATTCTCGCCAACTAATTAAATTAGGTTTGGTTTAGTTTGTTGCGCTATGATCATCTTTTACACACTTTGGGTAATTAGACTGGAACCTACAGTTTAACTTGGATTCCGGAATCTCCAGTTTAGCTAACAAACATCCATGACACCGCCAGAATTCGAATCTGAAGCCTGTGGTATCAACGACCAGAGCTAGCCAATTGGCCATCAATCCACAGTTTAAATTAGGAGTTACTTTAATATATGCACAAGACTAATGTTAAGTATCTTACCTTGGACAGGGCAACGTATTCGAACTTATCGAAGGCAAGTTCGCTCTCCTCCCCTGTCTGTCCCTTCTTTTGACCCCTCAGGATGCGCGAGGTGGTCACCGTGGTCATGCCCATGCCATCCCCTATGAAGAGGATCAGGTTCTTGGCCACGTTGTAGTTGCGATCGTCGTCGAGATTTTTCAAGAGCTGAGATTTCGCCTGCTGATACCAGTACCAGCGATCTGAAATAAAAATCCATCCTATAATTTCTATGTATTGTAACCGTTTCATCTATAATTACTTAGAGAACTTAGAATTTTTGATTCTTGATTACTTAGAATTTCTTAAAGAAAGCACCGAATAAAACTTCTCATAGTGTTAATATTTCTCTGATAATTATTACATTTAACTAACGATCAAACTTTAAACATTAAATAATTATACAAATAAGTTGAAAGTAACGCCAACGATGATTGTGACCTATAAAATTTAAAAACTGTAATAGTAGAACATCTCTTTTTATTTAGCCAATATAATTCAGAACATATTTAAAAAACATATATGACAAAAATGATAATATGCATACATAAAGTTAATTAGAAAGTAAAGGAAAATTTAGTATTTCAATTTTACAATGAAAATCTGTAATGATATTAATATTTTAATGAATTTGTCTATTAAGTGACAATATAGGAATGATTTTTTATTTTAATGAATATTCTTCAAATATCAAACACTAATTTAAACACATAAAATATTTGTTTAAAAAATAATTAATTATAAAATTTTTTTAAACTGAATTCAACGAAACACTTAAAATACGTTACAATAAGATTCTTTCTATTTTGGTAAATTTCGTTTTTATTCGTTAAAATTTTTTTTATAGTTAGAGCTTAATACCCAAAAGGTTAATGAAAGTGTTTTTTTTATTTTTAATAAAAAATATTTAAATGTGTTTTATTTTTGAAATTTCATGCAATGTTTGCAGAGTAAAATTTTAAATTACTTTATATTTATTCCACAAACATTATCTAAAAAAATTCATATTTTATAAATATACTAAAGTAAAAAATTACTATTCCTAAAAAGGTTTTTAATTTCAAATGTGGTGTTGTTTAGGACTTTAATCTTTTAAACTTTTATCTTTAAACCCTTATAACAATATCTTGTACCCAGAAAGAACACGCTAAATCGTCTTCACAATACACACATTAAACACTAAGAATCTTGCAATAACCCATTTAATAATATACATTGAATATCCGAATGTTTTCAGAGACTTATACAAGGAGAAGGAAATATATACACATGAAAGGAATAAATAGCTAATTTTATGATTAAAAAAATAGATTATATCTATTTATTTATATTTACAATTTTAAAAAACGGATAGATGCAACTTACAATTAAGATTATGATTTAACAAGTGATCTCAACAAAGCACAAATCAGACATCTTAATATAACAAAATGTAGACAGACTTATCAGACACCGCAATAACAATAAAAAATTATGAGTTCCAACATCTGAGAACAATGCAGGTGCATGGCCCTCCAGCCTAACCCATTCTCTGTGCATAAGCCACAACTTCTGGCAAAGTGGGTTTTTTCCAAAATACGGTTCATTTTAAACAATACAAAATATTTGTCGTGTTGATATGGGTTTCAATATGTATTTATAAATATTGACGCCCATATCGCCACAATGCAATGTTTTGTCTTTTTTTAAATTTAAATTCTTGCATCTTAATTTAATCTCTCTTATCTTAAATCTTTTGTATAATTTATTTTTATTTTTATAAGTAATTTTATTTTGTCTGAAAGGTCTATTTTTAATATAAAATTAAAATCAAGCTAATGACAAGTAAGCCTTTCTAATAATATTTGAAGCTTAAACAATTATAATGGGGAAAAATAACATTACTTCTAATTAATAATAAAGTAATAAGAATTAGAATTCATGTTTTTAAGGCAGTTCTTAAAGAAAAGAAATTGTAATTGCAATTACTGGTGAATAATAATAAGAAGAAGAAAAGAAATTGTAATTGTAATTACTGGTGAATAATAATAATAAAAAAAGAAATTTCATTGCTTTAAAAAAACATTTAAAATTAAAAATAAAGCTTGCAGTCAGAAATTAAAATAAAAGCATATTGATTTTCAATGAAAATAAATTTAAAAAAGAATGTAAATTAATGAGCAAAAGATAAATTATTCTACATTTGTCAAACGCTTTTGTGACTAATACATATATTTTTGACACTGGTACATTTGTACAATGAGTAATTTTTATTTCTTCTATAAAATACTTTTTATGTCACTTTAAATTTACAACATTAGAAAGAATATAGTCAAAATGTGAAGTCATTATTTAGTTTTATATGCATTTAAAAAAATTTCTATGATTTTTCTCTATGAACTGGACTAGACCATTAAATTGCAGATTTTGCTCTTTAAGGTAGTTATGTTTGGAGTTTTTTATTGAGCAATAAAAAAAACGATTCTAAATTTCCATTTGCAAAAAAAATTATACTTTTTTTTTTTTTACCCATTTAGGTATCTAGCAATTTACATTTGCAACCACTTTTTTATTTTGTAGGATTCAATTTACAAAAATGTCGAGAGAAAAGAAATGGTTAAGTACCAAAATTGTCATTTTGTTTTTAGGAATAAAAATATACAAATTTCAAGAAATACTCATTACCACTTCAGCGGCAGCTTATTTAGCATTTCAAATACTTTCCTTCAACAAAATTAAACTTCCATCCTTTTGCACTCTACTAAAGGCCTTATGAGATGGTTTTGTTTCGCTACCTTCAACATGAAGCAAACCGCTGTTGCAACTCAAATACGAATTTATCATTGCGAATATTTATGTATATCATATGGATGAATGTTTGCGCAGAGATAATTGGTTTGAATATGAATGAATCATTAGATATAAAATCATTTCCATAAATCATTCGATTACCCATTTTACACGAACCAACGCAACAGCATATTTTGTGGTTACATCCACGTGTTATCATTCCATTATGGAATAAAACATTTTATTTCATGGGGTAGAGAGAGCATTGGGTGGAGCAGAGTTCGAAACCTGAAAAGCGAAGCCGAAACGAAAGCTTTCGTGTCTAGACATGAATAATTATAGAATAGATGTCCTTAGAGATGGAGAAGAAGAGAGTTCCTAGAAATTCCTAGAAATTTCTGCGTGAGAAAAAGAGTGGGGTCTTTTTGGACTCCAGTGCAGTACAGACTATCCAAGTGCATATGTCAATGAAAAAAAAAAGGAACAGTGTTTAAAAAAAATAAAAGCCATATATTTTTTTATGCATCAAAATAGAGTAATACAAAAGAGTGAGTAGAGTAGTGCAATGATTAGCAACTTTAAAATAATTCAACAAAAATTAATAATCTAATTTTTTGATTTTTTTATGGAATATCTGGGCAGCTCATGTATTTAGCACGAATGATTTAAACCCTGTAAAAAGGTTCGTTTTGACAAAGTCACAGGGACAAAGAGAAAGAGGACGATCCAAGTTGCGATGGATAGACGCAGATGAAAAAGAATTTGATGCACTAATGGTTAAGAATTGGAGGACCCTTGTCACCCACAGGAAAGCATTTAAATCTCTTCAAAGGAAAGCCTTGACCTACAGTGGTTTGTTGTACTATTGATGAATAATTGATGGAATATAATGAACAAATACAAAATTATTAATAGGTGACTAATTACTTTTAAATTACTTAACTTAATTACTTTTAAATGCGTGATGAGGTTATAAAGCAGGGGGGAGGATGATCTTGTGGACCACTTTGGAAATGCATCATATAAAATTATATATTATATAAAATTATATATTATATAAAATTATATATTATATAAAATTATATATCCCCATATTAGATTTAGATCCATTATAGACATTTTTTTGGAGTGAAAAATTTAAACATAACGAGTTATTGTGTTTATTATTATTTTTATATGTAAACGTTGATAATATAATAATAGTGATACTAAATGCACATTAAAGAGATATATAACAATAAAAATGAAATATAAAAAAAATACTTAAATATAAATGAAATAAAAAAAATTAAATCATTAAAAATAATTTATTTCACTAGTGCTATATTTGTTTCTCCACTCATTATGAGTTCGCAGAATATAATTTAATTATTCTGCGAACTCATAACTGTAAACTCATAAATAAAACAGGCAATATCTGTCCTATATTCACAAGAATACTATTTTAAAATCAAAAAAATTTTTTTTTCATAATTTCGACAGTTAATTTTTGAATATAGGGATGCAGACATAATGTATTTTTTTTTAATATACTGGTTTCCACTACTTTGGCCATTATAAAATAAATATATTTTGTAAAAGTGTGATAAATCTGACGGGCCGGAAAAATGTTCAAGGCGGGTTGGGCATCCCTGTTATAAAGAGTCCTTACAAATTCTGGAACCTTTGAAATAAACAAGTAATATAAAAAAAAAAATTTAAAGTCAATTCCTACTTTTTTTTTCACCCTATTGCAGAAAGTCCTTTATAAATAATTTTCATTCATTTCTTTAATGTTTTTCTGGCGCCATCTATTGGTAGATATATGCAACTTAAATCTTAAAAAAAAACTAAAATTAATTAATTAAATTTAATTACTGAATTAATATTTGGAAAAACTGTATTCACATCAAGTGTCATCCACTTACAAGTTTGAAAAAATGTATTTGAACTTCAGTGGATGAATAAAAAGTATTTTATGAACCATTGAAAATTTGAACAAGAGATATACAGGGAGATTGTGAACTAATAGAAGGAATTGGATAACGGGTCTTAAAAAGATTACAAAAAGTGGCAATGATTTATGTTTGTGAATCAATTTTTTAAAAAATATATTCTATTTAAATTTTTTTTCCACAAATAACTCCAAACAGTCAACACGGAGTTATTTTTCAGAAACAGAACACGAATTCTATTTTATTTAAAAAGATATCGACTGTAACGAAAAAAAAAAATACTAACGATTTCTGGCAAATAAATGTACTATTGAAATATTATATTTGGCAACAAGATTTCCGATTTCATATATTATTTCATAAGTTATGCGTTCACTTTTTCAATCGGCTACAGTCACAGGAAACATGACTCTTCAGAGAAAGGCAAAAAAAAATGAAGATGCGTTACTGTCGAAACCTTTTAAAGCATTTTAGAACTCGATTCTTAAATTTCGAACATGGCAGCATGCATTTGATTTATTCGCAAACAGAAATATTCAGTTATTCTTCACGATTCATTACTATTCATGCACGTAAAAATGCAGCACTGAGAATAACACACTACACCAAAGAATATTCCATTCTAAAATTCGAAACATTCACTAAATAAAAAAAGAATATCGATAGCAAAATGACAGACGATAAAGATATATTTCCTCGTGCAATAAACAATAGCATGTTCTTCTCTTCACTTCACTTATTCCAGAGTTGTTTCTCGAACATTAGACTCAAACTGAAAATTCGAACTGAGAAAAAATATAAAAAATTCGAAAAGCAAAAATACATAAAAGGAAATGAAGTAATGAAACAAAATAATAAAAAAAATATAAAAGAACGAAGAAGAAAGAAAGAAAAGAGTTCGAAACGATAAGGCGGGGATTTTTGAAGTTTTCAACTGCATAATGTTTCCATTAGACGCCACTTCGCGTGTGATACTACTTCAGAATAACAAGAGAATACGCCATTTTGTTTTTTTGTTTGTTTCGAGTTTTTCTTTGTTCTTAACACGTCAGTTTTGACTCGTTCAGTATCCCATTTATTATGTTTTTCTTTGTTTCTACACCAAAAAAGGGGGATGAACAAAGTATTCTCCACACTGTAGAAAAGAATTGTAAATGTTTTTTTTTCTTTCTTCATCGATGTATCGTGAATCGAATTTTCAAGTAGTGGCTCACAATCAACAGCACTGACACGTGAGATGATGACAAAAGAACTATTATTTAATTTACACCCGATGAGATCAGAACACAAGACGGGAGAAGTCAGGGTCAGGAAAATTTATCTGAACAAAGAATAAAAATAAGGTAATGAATGTACCGAACATTAGCAATTAGATAAGGGATCGTCATATCTTGTCTGATAGGATTATTTTTTTTCTCTGCAGACGATAATCATTTATTTGGATTGAGGACTTTCAAATAAAATCTATAAAAGTTTTAAAGTTTATTAAAAAAAAAGTTTGCTTAAAACTTGATTTCTACTATATATTGATAATTATTTATTATTGATATTTTATTATCTTGTTTAATGGACTTATTTTTTCTACATATGATAATCATTTATTTGGATTGAGGACTTTCAAATAAAATCTATAAAAGTTTTAAATTTTAATTAAAAAAAAAAAGTTTTCTTAAAACTTGATTTCTACTATATACTGATAATTATTTATTATTGATATTTTATTATCTTGTTTAATGGACTTATTTTTTTCTACATATGATAATCATTTATTTGGATTGAGGACTTTCAAATAAAATCTATAAAAGTTTTAAATTTTAATTAAAAAAAAAGTTTTCTTAAAACTTGATTTCTACTATATACTGATAATTATTTATTATTGATATTTTATTATCTTGTTTAATGGACTTATTTTTTTCTACATATGATAATCATTTATTTGGATTGAGGACTTTCAAATAAAATCTATAAAAGTTTTAAATTTTAATTAAAAAAAGTTTTCTTAAAACTTGATTTCTACTATATACTGATAATTATTTATTATTGATATTTTATTATCTTGTTTAATGGACTTATTTTTTTCTACATATGATAATCATTTATTTGGATTGAGGACTTTCAAATAAAATCTATAAAAGTTTTAAAAGTTTAATTAAAAAGTTTTCTTAAAACTTGATTTCTACTATATACTGATAATTATTTATTATTGATATTTTATTATCTTGTTTAATGGACTTATTTTTTTTCTACATATGATAATCATTTATTTGGATTGAGGACTTTCAAATAAAATCTATAAAAGTTTTAAAGTTTATTAAAAAAAAAGTTTGCTTAAAACTTGATTTCTACTATATACTGATAATTATTTATTATTGATATTTTATTATCTTGTTTAATGGACTTATTTTTTTCTACATATGATAATCATTTATTTGGATTGAGGACTTTCAAATAAAATCTATAAAAGTTTTAAATTTTAATTAAAAAAATGTTTTCTTAAAACTTGATTTCTACTATATACTGATAATTATTTATTATTGATATTTTATTATCTTGTTTAATGGACTTATTTTTTTCTACATATGATAATCATTTATTTGGATTGAGGACTTTCAAATAAAATCTATAAAAGTTTTAAATTTTAATTAAAAAAAAAAAGTTTTCTTAAAACTTGATTTCTACTATATACTGATAATTATTTATTATTGATATTTTATTATCTTGTTTAATGGACTTATTTTTTTCTACATATGATAATCATTTATTTGGATTGAGAACTTTCAAATAAAATCTATAAAAGTTTTAAATTTTAATTAAAAAAATGTTTTCTTAAAACTTGATTTCTACTATATACTGATAATTATTTATTATTGATATTTTATTATCTTGTTTAATGGACTTATTTTTTTCTACATATGATAATCATTTATTTGGATTGAGGACTTTCAAATAAAATCTATAAAAGTTTTAAATTTTAATTAAAAAAAAGTTTTCTTAAAACTTGATTTCTACTATATACTGATAATTATTTATTATTGATATTTTATTATCTTGTTTAATGGACTTATTTTTTTCTACATATGATAATCATTTATTTGCATTGAGGACTTTAAAATTTATATAGAATTTTTTTTTTTTTTTTTTTTATTAAAAAATGTTTAAAATTTAATTTCTATTATATATTGATAATTATTTATTATTGATTACTATCTTGTTTGATGGGATTATTTTTTTTTCTATAGACGATAATCAATTATTTAGATTGAGGACTTTTAAATTCATATAGATTTTATTTGAAAATTTAAATTTAAAAGAAGCGTGTTTAAAATGAATTTCTATTATATATTGCTAATTATTTATTAATATGTTATTTCTAGCATATACACAACAGAAAATTTTTTTAACAAAATATATATAAAAATTATTAAATATTATCAGATTAGTGATGAAAAAAAGGATATTCAAAATTATATCTTGTTTGATAGGCTTGTTTTTCTCTAAAGACTATAATCATTTATTTGGATTGAGGGCTTTGAAGTTTATATAGATTTTATTTGAAAGTTTAATTAAATGAACTTGTTTAAAACTTGATTTCTATTGTATATTGATAATTATTTATTATTGATATTTTATTATCTAGTTTGATGGGCTTTTTCTTTCTCTCTATAGACGATTTTTTTTTTTTTTGAATGAAGAACTTTAGAATTTATATAGATTTTATTTGAAAGTAAATTTTTAAAAATATATAAATTTTAATATAAATAATATATGAATAAAATATGAATAATAAATAATTACCATCTTGTTTGATGTGTTTATTTTTTTTCTCTAAAGAGGATAATCATTTATTTGGATTGATGACTTTAAAACTTCTATAGATTTTATTTGAAAGTTTAATTAAAGAAACTTGTTTAAAACTTGATTTCTATTATATATTGATAATTATTTATTATTAATATTTTATTGTCTTGTTTGATGGGCTTATACACTCAAGAGCTAAAACATTATGATCACCTGGGCATGGATTAATACCACCACTTAATACCAGTTAAACACCACTTCCACCTGATCACGTGCCTTCCACGTCATCCAGGAGAGTTCATTGCAAAATGTAGGGGTGGTCATAATATTTTGGCTCTTGAGTGTATTTTTTTCTTTATAGACGATAATCATTTATTTGGATTCAGGACTTTAAAATTTATATAGATTTTATTTAAAAGTTTAATTTAAAAACTTGTTTAAAACTTAATTTTAATTATATATTGATAATTATTTATTATTGATATTTTATTATCTAGTTTGATTGGCTTTTTCTTTCTCTCTATAGACGATTTTTTTTTTTTTTGAATGAAGAACTTTAGAATTTATATAGATTTTATTTGAAAGTAAATTTTTAAAAATATATAAATTTTAATATAAATAATATATGAATAAAATATGAATAATAAATAATTACCATCTTGTTTGATGTGTTTATTTTTTTCTCTAAAGAGGATAATCATTTATTTGGATTGATGACTTTAAAACTTCTATAGATTTTATTTGAAAGTTTAATTAAAGAAACTTGTTTAAAACTTGATTTCTATTATATATTGATAATTATTTATTATTAATATTTTATTGTCTTGTTTGATGGGCTTATACACTCAAGAGCTAAAACATTATGATCACCTGGGCATGGATTAATACCACCACTTAATACCAGTTAAACACCACTTCCACCTGATCACGTGCCTTCCACGTCATCCAGGAGAGTTCATTGCAAAATGTAGGGGTGGTCATAATATTTTGGCTCTTGAGTTTATTTTTTTCTTTATAGACGATAATCATTTATTTGGATTCAGGACTTTAAAATTTATATAGATTTTATTTAAAAGTTTAATTTAAAAACTTGTTTAAAACTTAATTTTAATTATATATTGATAATTATTTATTATTGATATTTTATTATCTAGTTTGATGGGCTTATTTTTTTTCTCTATAGACGATAATCGTTTATTGGATTGAAGACTTTATAATGATTTTATGAGAAAATTTAATTAAAAAAATAAAACTTGATTTTTATTACATATTGATAATTATTTATTTTTGATATTTTATTATCTTGTTTTATGGGCTTATTTTTTTATCTATACATGATAATCATTTATTTGGATTGAGGACTTTAAAATTTATATAGATTTTATAAAATTAAAAAAATAAAACTTTTTAAACTTGATTTTTATTATAAGTGGAAAATTATTTATTATTGATATTAAGGACTTATTTTTCTCTATAGACTATAATCATTATTTGGATTGAGAACTTCAAAATTTTTATAGATTTTATTCGAAAGTTTAAATAAAAAAAAAAATTTAATTTGATTTCTTTTATATTATATATTGATATTTTATTATCTTGTTTGATGGGCTTATTTTTTTCTCTATAGACGATTTAAATTTTTTTTCTTAATCATAATCGATTTTTTTTCTTTATAGGCGATTTTTTTTTAATGGAGAACTTTAGAATTTCTATACATTTATTTGAAAGTTTATTTAAAAAAAACTTGTTTAAAACTTGATATCTATCATTTACTGATAACTATTTATTATTAATATTTTATTAGCTTGTTTGATGACTTTTCTATAGACGATAATCATTTATTTGGATTGAGGATTTTAAAATTTATATAGATTTTATTCGAAAGCTTACATTTAAAAAAAATTGTTTAAAACTTTGATTTCTGTTATATATTGATAATTATTTATTATTAATATTATATATTGATAATTATTTATTATTAATATTATACATTGATAATTATTTATTATTAATATTATATATTGATAATTATTTATTATCTTGTTTAATGGGCTTATTTATTTTCTATATATGATAATCATTTATTTGCATTAAGGACTTTAAAACTTATATAGATTTTAATAAATGTTTAAAATAAAAAAAAAAAATGTTCAAAATTTATTTCTATTACATGTTTATAATTATTTATTATTGATATTATATATTGATTTCTATCATAAACACACCTTTTTAACAAAAAAAAACCAAGTTATTAAAGATTATCAGTTTAGTGATAAAAAAGGGTATTGAAAATTTTATAATCTTCTTAAAAACTTTAGATTATTTTATATAAGCAATATGTGACTAATGTTATTAGTCTCCATAGAAAGAACACTTTTTATTAATTATATTATATTTTTTTATTTAAAGTAATTAAAATCTTCGTTACTTAAAATGTTATATAATTTATTTGTTTTTCTTGAGAGAAATTATTTATTTTAATAAATATGATTCAAGTAACCTGTAAATAATAAAGAATTTAGCTTAGAATTAGCTTAGAGAATTAGTTTCATTTATTTTGATTATTTTTATTTGAAAACAATTATTATTATACCAAGCAATTATTTTCAGAAAAATTATTTACTTCAAATTGAATTAGTTTTGAGATTGATTCAAATAAGCGAAAATAAAAATATATTTACATAATTTTTTTTTTATATAAATATACGTAATTTTTTTAGTGAATGTATGTTTTTAAAAATATAGAAATAATTAATAATAACTAAAATTTTATCTTTTAAAAAATATTGTTTTATTTTTTTAATGTATTACAGAAATGAGCGATATAACGGTAAACGTTTTAAAAACTGTTATCAACGTTGTTAGAAATATTTTAAAACGGTCATTTTTCTAGCACTCCTGTTTATGAAAGTTGTATAAAATTTTAAAAATATATACTGATCACTCATTTTCAGTTCATTGTCCATAAATCAAAATTGATTTATTTTAATTTCGTATTATTCCTATTATTATAACTCTCGTATTATTATTATTTTTCCAATTGTATAATTTCATCTTACTTAATAAAAAACAAACGGAAATTTAAAAAAAAAAATAATCATGAGATAAATAAATAGTTGTTAAAAAATCAGTAGAACTACGAAAGCTTCAATAATAATTAAACTTTTCTTGTAATAAATATTTGTTTATCTGAGGTTAAAATAAAAAAAAAAAAATGTCATAAAAATTGAAATTAAAAAACCCCCAGAAAATCTGCCACAAAAATTAAACATGAACAGTCGAGAAATTTAACTACACATAAATAAAAAAAAACCTACCATATTTTATATGAAAATTATCCTTTCCGATAAAGAAATTCTTTTTGAAAATCGATATAAATGTCTTTTTTACCTTTTCATTTTTAAAAAGAGAGAAAAAAAAATTATATTTGCGGTATATCCCATATATTATTAAAAAGAAAAAAAAAGTTCACTGTAACTTTAGCGGGAGAAAAAAATCAATCTCAGTTTTTAAGTCTTAGGTATTCGTTATCCTGACACCAAGATGAAAAAAAAAACATTTTTTTCTCTAAGAAGTAAAAAGAGCATTTTTGTGACAGGCAATTTGTATTTATAACTCTCTTTATCAAAACGCATAAAAAATTTAAGAGCAATAAATATAATTACCGCAGTCATACCAAAACTGCGAAATTGCGGCAGGTTTTTCTTCCAACAGCTGCCACTGTTTTTAAATGGATGCATTTAACTGTTATTTTATATGCGCATTTTTGCTTTTTATCATATGGAATATTTATTATTGCGATATTTCTTTTCAAAGGCAAGAAAATAATGAATTAAAGTATTCTGAAAATATAGGAGATGAATTTTTTTGTGAATAAAAATTTTATATTTTTTGTTATTAAAAGTTTCAAACATTTGTTTTCATTAATGTTGTGCAAATCATTAAAATTTCAATTAAAAAATCTTTTTTAAAAGGATACATAGGAAAAAAAATAATAAATTGTGTAACCATGCTTCTTCATACACGCTCGCAAGAGCGCCACCCTGTGGTGTTCAAGACCAATGGTCAGAAGGCCTCGAGACTCTCACCGAGAGGAATTACTTTAGACTCTCCAGGTGAAATATATGAATATCCCGGCTCATTAGCTGGCCTACAGACTCTCATCAAGAGAGGAAGTACATTTCGAGAATCCTGCGCTTAGCCGAGTTTAGAGTTTTCGGCTTAGAAGTGGAATCCTACTACGAATCTATAAATGTCTTTAAATGTGTTAAATATTGTATGTCTCTAATTGTATGTGTGTGGTGTTCGTGCTTGTAGTTGTGAGTTCTCCAACCTGTGCGTCAAGTATTTCCATCCAAACATCACCTCGTTACATTCTGGTAGCCCAATCTGCAGACTACAAAAGGAGAAAATATTTTTGTAGAGTCAAAAAACATTTCGTAGACATAAAAAGTGAAATGATATTGTCAGTTAACTCAAAATAATGCAAAATTAATATTTGAAAATTATTCAATTTCGCATTATTGTGTATAAAATACTTAATTTTAATAAACAAAGTAAATATTTGCATTTCTACTGAATTTTTAAGAATACTTACAAAAAATTTATAATTGCACTATGAGATTTAAGTTTTTGTAAAAATTTATCAAATGCTTTTATTTAAATGCAAACATTTGAATACATTTGTTAATAATTCAAAAATTTTAAATATATTTGAAACTTAATTAACGCTACATCAAAAAAGTAAGTAATCAGACTGATTTACAGTCATAACAATAAGTTATTACAAACAGAATAATTAAATGAGATTTTGAAAATCTTTAATGAGCTGACAGCATTGTCAAATCTCTTGTGTGTTTGTATCTTACGGTAGCTATTATCAATTCTCAGTTAAATCCAACAGATTTTGCTAATTATTTCCCCAGACATGTATTAATTATAAAACGTTTCAACTATCATGAAATTTCAAAAGCTTTCAAAATCAAACATTACCATATTTCAGTTGTAACATCAAAAGGTACAAACAAGTCCATAATGAATACTTTCTTTCTAAACTACCGGAATTAAAATCCTGATGTTGAAAAGAAAAAATCTTCTTGAAATTTCAAATCTATTATTGGAATCACCGCTGCATTTACTAAAAGCATTATCTCTTTTTCAAAATGTCAAATACAACTGTTACAGTTTCAACATAATCCTTCTGACGCGCGATGTTTTGCATAATCCGAATTAAATGCTGTCGTCAGTTTCAAAGTCTAAAAAAAATGTAATTTTTCTGTCTGGTTTTATTTTCGTTTTTTTTATTTATTGATGTAGGATTAAGCGGTGCCATTGATGTTTGTAGTGGTTCGGAATCCCCTTTAAGCCGTAGGTCTCGGTCTAACATGACTGTTGAGTGTAGAGCTGACAACCCTACCCCGTAAAAAGAGAAACATCTCTCGTCTCGAAATCTGCCAGCTGGCAAAAGGCCTTGGTCCACAATGGGGCTGTTACGCCAGTGATGATGATCTAGGCTTAAAATAACAGCTGAGAACGTGACAATATGTAATTGTGAGAATGAAAATCGCTAAAATTTTTTGTCAATATTTTTCGAATTGAATTGCCTAAATTTCGATTAAAAATAATATAGCTAAATAATATTCATTTAAGGAAATAATTTTTTTGACAAATATTTAAAATTATTAATCTTACATTTATTTCATAGATATTAAGAAGTGAAATGATATTGTCTGTTAATTCTAAATAATAATACAAAATTAATATCTTAAGAGAATTCAATTTCGCATTATTGTGCATAAACTATATAGTTTTGATAAACAAAGTAAATAATTACGTTCCTACAGAATTTTTAAGAACACTTGCAACAAGTTTAACTACACTACGGGATGTTATTCATAAAAATTTATCAAATGTTTATCTAAATGCAAACAAGGAAATACATTTTTAATAATTCATAAATTTTAAATTTAATTGAAACATAATTAACACTACAACAAAAAAGTAAGTAATCCGACTGATTTACAGTCACAACAATAAGTTCTTACAAACAGAATAATTAAATGAGATACATTTTGAAAATCTTTAATGAGCTGACAGAATTGTCAAATCTCTTGTGTGTTTGAATCTTACGATAGCTATTATTAATTCTGAGTTAAATCCAACAGATTTTGCTAATTACTTCCCTAGACATCTCTTAATTATAAAACATTTCAACTATCATGAAATTTCAAAAGCTTTCAAAATCAAACATTACCATATTTCAGTTGTAACATCAAAGGTACAAACAAGTCCATAATGAATACTTTCTTTCTAAACTACCGGAATTAAAATCCTGATGTTGAAAAGATAAAAATCTTCTTGAAATGTTCTTAAATCCTCCTGACATTATTGGAATCACCGCTGCATTTACTAAAAGCATTATCTCTGTTTTCGCGCACTAAATGTCATCGTAATACAACGGTTACAGTTTCAACATAATCCTACTGTCACGTGATGTTTTGCATAATCCGAATTACACACTTTCGTCAGTTTCTAAGTCTAAAAAAAAATTTAGTTTTTCTGTCTGGTTTTACTTTTGTTGTTTTTTACTCACTGAAGTACGCTTAAAATAAGGATGACATTTAGTGAGCTCAGAACATGTAAATCTGTATTTTTCGTTTATTATGAGAATGAAAAAGATTAATTTTTTTTTTCAAAAACTGTTTGTCCAAAATTTTTTTTTTCTAATGCAGCTGGCAAACACTTAGACAGCTTGGTCTTGGATGCCTTAAGGCAAGCGCTGCACAGACGTACTCACTTTGCATTACCCAGGAGCCCGTGTAACTTGAAGATCAGCCACGGACGCGGAGTCACAATGCCCCCGCAACGCTCTACGATCCTATTAAACCGGGACCTATGTTTAAAGTGGATTCCGAACCACTACTAACAGTCATGGAACCGCCGGGACTCGAACACCAAACCTGTGGTACCAACCCCAGACCGCTAGCCAGTAGGCCATTAGGCGCCGTTTGTCCAAATTTCGATTTAAAAAAATATAGTACAATAGCAGTTATTTCGCGAAGGAAATACTCTTTTTTTTTTCAATTGCTACTATGTATTAGCTCACACTCTCCCTATATATATATCTTGTTCAAATTTTCAATCGTTCATAAAATACTTTTTAGTCATCCACTCAAGTTCAAATACATTTTTTTGTAACTTGTAGTGGATGACACTTGATGTTAATACAGTTTTTCAAATATTAATTCAACAATTAAATTTAATTAATTAATTTTAGTTTTTTTTACATTTAAATTGCATGTATCTAATAATAGATGGCGCCAGATGTAAAAGCAAAATTTCAGCTTTATTTACAAAGGACTTTTCTGCAATATAGTAATAAAGAAGTAGGAATTGACTTCAAAATTTTTTTTTTATATATTACTTGTGTTTCTACTCACTGATGTAGGCTTAAAATAACAGCTCAGAACATGTAAATCTGTAATTGTGAGAATGAAATGGTAAAATTTTTTTCGAAAATTGTTTGCTTAAATTTTGATTAAGAATAATATAGCTAAATAGCATTCATTTACGGAAAGACTTTTTTTGACAAATATTTAAATTTATTAATCTTGCATTTATTTCATAGACATTAAGAAGTGAAATGAAACTGTCTGTTAATTCAAAACAATAATGCAAAATTAATATCTTAAGAGAATTCAATTTCACATTATTGGGTATAAAAATATATAATTTTGATAAACAAAATAAATATTTGTATTCCTACATAGTTTTTAATAACACTTGCAACAAATTTATAACTGCACTATAAGATTTAATTGTGCGTAAAAATTTATGTAAGGTTTATCTAAATGCAAGCAGAAAATATTTGTTAATAATTCGTAAATTTTAAAATTTAATTGAAACTTAATTAACACTATAACAAAAAAGTAAGTAATCCGACTGATTTACAGTCATAACAATGAGTTCTTACAAACAAAATAATTAAATGAGATTTTGAAAATCTTTAATGAGCTGACAGAATTGTCAAATCTCTGGTGTTTGAATCATACAGTAGCTATTATCAATTTTGAGTTAAATCCAACAGATTTTGCTAATTACTTCCCTAGACATGCATTAATTATAAAACATTTCAACTATCATTAAATTTCAAAAGCTTTCAAAATCAAACATTACCATATTTCAGTTGTAACATCAAAAGGTACAAACAAGTCCATAATGAATACTTTCTTTCTAAACTACCGGAATTAAAATCCTGATGTTGAAAAGATAAAAATGTTCTTGAAATGTTCTTAAATCCTCTTGACATTATTGGAATCACCGCTGCATTTACTAAAAGCATTATCTCTGTTTTCGCGCACTAAATGTCATCGTAATACAACGGTTACAGTTTCAACATAATCCTACTGTCACGTGATGTTTTGCATAATCCGAATTAAATGCTTTCGTCAGTTTCTAGTCTAAAAAATTTTAGTTTTTCTGTCTGGATTTATTTATTTATTCATTTTTTTTGCTCACTGATGTAGGCTTAAAATAGCAGCTCAGAACATGTAAATCTGTAATTATGAGAATGAAAATGGTTAATTTTTTTTTTCCAAAAACTGTCTGTCCAAATTGTGATTAAAATTTAAATAGCAGAATAGCATTTATTTAGCTAAGGAAATACTTTTTTAACAAATATTTAACATTATTAATCTTAATTTTTGTATTAGAAAAGGATGCACAGACTGTGGCCCACTGATGTATTTCGTGCTAGTCCCATCATATAGCCATTTTATTTTATATTTAACTCAGCTGCCTATAATTAGTATTTTTTCTTCAATTCCTACTATTAGTTCACACTCTCCCTATATATATCTTGTTCAACATTTTCAATCGTTCATGAAATACTTTTTATTCATAGATAAGATTTTTTTTATTCATAGATTCATAGATACCAGCCAACGGCCAACGGCCGTACCATGCTGAATATACCGGTTCTCGTTAGATCACCGAAGTTAAGCATCATTGGGCGCGGTCAGTACTTGGGTGGGTGACCACCTGGGAACACCGCGTGCCGTTGGCAAATTTGGGACCTGAATGGCCGAGTGTCTAGCGCTCTGGCGCTCGGTGCCACAGGTTTCGAAAATTCGAATCCCGGCGGTGCCATGGATGTTTGTAGTGGTTCGGAATCCACTTTAAGCCGTAGGTCCCGGTCTTCTATGACTGTAAGAGCGTCACGGAGCAAAAGTCAGGCTTCTACCTATGGGTGCTCCATCACAACAGAAGCTGCTTCCTTCCCCTTCAATCATGAGTCCATATGGGCTCGTGGGCTTGGCCAGCCAAGTGGGATAAGAAACAACAACAACAACAACATAGATACCCCTCAAGTTGAAATACATTTTTTGAAACTTGTAGTGGATGACACTGGATGTTGATACAGTTTTTTCAAATATTAATTCATTAATTAAGCTTAATTAAATAATTTAATTTTTTTTAGATTTAAGTTGCATGTATCTAATAATAGATGGCACCAGATGTAAGAGGAAAATTTCAACTTTATTTTTAAAGGACTTTTCTGCAATATAGGGGAAAAAAGTAGGAATTAAATGCTTTCGTCAGTTTCTAGTATAAAAATTTTTAGTTTTTCTGTCTGGTTTTATTTATTTATTTTTTTTGCTCACTAATGCAGGCTTAAAATAGCAGCTCAGAACATGTAAATCTGTAATTGTGAGAATGAAAATGGTTACATTTTTTTTTCCAAAAACTATCTGTCCAAATTTTGATTAAAATTTATATAACTAAAGAGCATTCATTTAAGGAAATACTTTTTTTTACAATTATTTAGAAATTATTAATCTTAATTTTTAATTTTTTTTTATTAAAGGCGGGATGCACTGATGCATTTTATGGCCCACCGATGCATTTTGTGTTAGTCTCATCATATACTCATTTTACTTTATATTTTTTTTTAAGCCAGAGTGAATACCGCTTGAAAGTCGCCACAAAATCCATGCATGGTACGCCGCTATATATCCTGGTATGTCCTTGCAGTGCTCCTGTCCTAGATCTGCTCAAACGGCTTTAGCTAGACTGAGGACTGGTCACACTAAGAGTTTGACATTCAATGGAGACGAGAAGACATATACCCTTTGTCATTGTTCGGCCATCGCGTCTCCCTCTCATCTCATCGATCATCAATGTATTGGTGTCTCTTTTATGTATTTTATGCCTCATCGATGTATTGGTGCCTCTGTGAGGCAACTGTTGAATGCGGGGAGGGCCGTTTACGATCTATTGATGCAGCATGATCTACTGGACTTGATTTAGGATTCTAAATCAAGGGGATAAGCAACAACACTTTATATTTTACTCAGCTGGCTATAATTCGTAATTTTTTTAAAAAAGATATTCGGATTTTGATAAAAGATCAAGATTCGTCTTTAGCTTCATAAAAAGGTAAACATTTAAATATTTTATTTAAAAAGGTAAATATTTTAATTGTGAAATAATATTGCAGAATAAAATATTAAATTATTACAGAATTAAATATCATATACATATTTTTTCAACAACGTTCTAGAGCGGATGCATGATACCTATTGCATAATTTCTTTTTAAGTGTTTTTTTTACTTATTTCTTGTTTTATATAAAGAAATAAATATATACATGCCACTTTCTTGTACATATTTCTCTACAGTCAGAGAACAATTTATAGTGAATACATATGGCCTGCGACCTCCATAAGCCTGTAAATAAGGGGTGCAAAGTTATAGCCAAACCTCAGACTATGTGGGCAAGCGTACTGTGTGATAATGGAAAAACAAGTTGAATTATTTCACGCAGTGGAAAAACAATTTAGTGAAATCGAAAAATTTCTGAAACTGGACACAAAAACCGATTTTAACTCGAGCGATTCTTGCTTTCAAATTAAATTCACAAACGCAAGGGAACATGCGACGAGAGTCTCATTCAAACCTTTGATAACCGGTTTTTTATGCTTCGCTCAGTCCATTCGCTCTTAAAGGCTCGTGCTCACCAAGGCGACAAGATGCAAGCGACCAAAATTTGACCTCACCGCGGTCGCCTGAAACCGGTTTGCAGTCCTCCGCTTGGAGTTGCCCAACTTTCAACTCGAAGCGGTTTTTCACTAGGCGTAATGCTATTTCTGACGTTTCGCTGTGAAGGGGTCGAAAAAATTTGGTCGCTTGCCTCTTGCATCTTCACGTCTCTCGCCTCTGTGGGAACGAGCCTTTAGGTATGAACGTGACTTAACATGCACCCTAAAAATTTCATATGTTACTCGAGGAATGTAGAAAAAGGCAATCATTGAAATTCATTCAATTAAAAAGCAAATATTTTTACTTGAATTTTTTATTATACATAACTAATGTTAAAATTTTTGTGTGCTTTTCAATCGGAAGTTGTTTGAATTTTTGGAAGCTTTCTTGTTTCATTCTATGCATAAATACCATGATTCTGCCTATTCCATGAGTCGAGACCTATTGAAAATATGTGCATGAAGATGAGTATAATTAACCGACAGTGTCCGTTTCAATCACTGCTTTATAAATGAAAAGGTTTAATGAATGTAATTTATCTAAGAGTCTCATATCAAAAGTTAGTAATGAGAGCTACATCTGGTTTTCCTTCATGCGACATCCAAATATAAGGATATGTCCTCTCATCATTCCCCTCCAGCACCCTTCGTGACACGATCGCGGCCGGATGGCCAATTGGTTATCGCTCTGGCCTTTTGTACCATAGGCTTCAGATTCGAATCCTGGCAGTGGCATGGATGTTTGTTAGTGATTCGGAATTCAGGCCCCGGTAAAAAAACCATAGGCCCCGGTCTAAATATCTGTGCACGAAATGACCGCAGAGCGACAAACCAAACGAAACCAAACAGTTCGTGACATATGAAAATGCAATACGAGCTCCACTAATGTGCAAAGAATAAAACACCATGGTTTAACACCCATACAATTTTCTAATTTATATTTCTGATAAACAGCTCCATGCATAAAAGCGTAAAATTACTCAAAAAAAAAAAAAAAAAAAAAAAAACCAGCAGGTTACAGTGCAATAAAATCAATATTTTCACTGACGCTTTGGGTAAAGTGCCAACTCCCTTCGCTAGATAAAACATCAGTCTATGAGGCTGTTCGAGCCTCTTTCTGCGGCTATATGAGCCTCTTTCTGCTCGACATCCCGTACAAAATTGATTTTCATATTGATGTAGACGTCAGATCGGGTCATCGCAGCACTACGATCCCTCCTTCACGTGGAGGACGATAGAAAAAAATGGGGGTGAAAAAATCCCGAGATAGGCGAGCTGAAAGGGAATCACGTCTTCGCAGGAAATAAATCCTCGCCCATAACGTCGCAGAAATGTCTTTCGGGCCGAAGAAAATCGCTTCCCCCATTTCCGAGCGAGTCCGAGCATAAAGATGTCACGAGCCCCCGCCGAAGGAAGACATCGATCAGAGTCGGAACTACTCGGGAATTACTTCTCTCTTAACGTTTATTCGGGCTCATTGTGGGAGTTTGTTTGGCTTTTCTTAATCGGAAGCCTTCGTTTTCTTTTTCAATTGCCCCGTGACCTATTGACTTTCTGGAGCGCCTCGCCCGTATTTGAGCAGGATAAAGTCACAAATACTCCTTAACGGATTTGTTGTCATGAATGGTATCTTTAAAGAAAGTTACATGACGACAGGACATGATGAAGTCACGTCTCTGTTTGTCTGATTCCTGTGACGAATGAGTTTCGAAAACAACAAAACGTTTAAGAACTTAATTAATGCAATGAAAATCGTTTATTTAACAATGATAACTGATTTTGATTAATTAAAAAGTAAAAACGTATCACTGCATTTATTATTATTGTTTCTGTTTGAATTACGTAATCTTGTAGCCCATTTTAAAATGCTGAATAGATAATTGACTATCAGATTTCAATAAACTGACAAAGTCAGTCAATATAAATGAATGTAGCTCCTTTAAAGGCACGAATCCTGGCGGTGACATGGATGATTGTTAGTGGTTCGGAATTCACGTTGAACTGTAGGTCTCGGTCTAATTAGCCTAAAGTATGCACAAAATGGACGTAGAGCTACAAACCAAACCAAACCAAAACGTTAGCGGCATATGGAAAGGCAACACGAGTTCCACCAAAGTGCAAAGAATAAAACACAATGTTTTAACAAACAGACAATTTTCTAATTTATATTTCTGATAAACAGTTCCATGCATAAAAGCGTATAAGTTACAAACGATTGAAAAATTACCCCAAAACGATACAGCAAGTTACAATGCATTAGATTAAAATCAATATTTTCACTGACGCTTTGGGTGAAGTGCCAACCAACTTCTCTAGATAAAACATCAGTACATGGGGCTGCATGAGCCTCCTTCTGCTCGACATCCCGTACAAAATTGATTTTCATATTGATGTAGCCGTCAGATCGGGTCATCGCAGCATTACGATCCCTCCTTCACATGGAGGGCGATAGAAAAAAAGGGCGTGAAAAATCCCGAGATAGGCGAGGGGAAAGTGAATCACGTCTTCGCAGGAAATAAATCCTCGCCCATAACGTCACAGAAATGTCTTTCGGGTCGAAGAAAATCACTTCCTCATTTCCGAACGAGTCCGAGCATAAAGATGTCACGAGCCCCGCCGAAGGAAGACATCGATCAGAGTCGGAACTACTCGGGAATTACTTCTCGTCTCTTAACGTTTATTCGGACTCATTGTGGAGCTTGTTTGTCTTTTCTTAATCGGAAGACTTCGTTATCTTTTTCAGTTGCCCCGTGAATTATTGACTTTCTGGTGCGCCTGAGCCGTATTTGAGCACAGATACTCCTCAACGGACAGTTGTCCTGAGTGATATCTTTAAAGAAAGTTACATGACGACAGGACATGATGAAGTCACGTCTCTGTTTGTCTGATTTATGTGACGAATGAGTTTCGAGAGAAACAAAAATATTTAAGATCTTAATTAAAGAAAGGAAAGTTTATTATGAATCATTATTGTTAAATAACAATAATAATTGATTTCAATTAATTTAAAAGTAAAAACATATTACAGTATTTATTAATATTTTTTGTGTTTGAATTTTGTAATCTTGTATGATGCTGAATAAATAACTTACTATCGGGTTATAGCAATACACAAATTCAGTCAATATAAAAAAATGTAGCTCCTTTAAAGGCACGAATCCTGGGTGTGGCATGGTTGTTTGCGAGTGTTTCGGAATCCACGTTAAACTGTAGGTCCTGATCTAATTAGCCTAGAGTGCGCAAAGAAGGACTTCAGGGTCCCAAATCAAACCGTTTGTGGCATATGGAAGCCGAACACGAGTTTTACCCATGTAAAAAGAAGAACACATCATGGTTTGACACACTGACAATTTTGTAATACATTATATTTCTGATATACAGATTTGTGCATAAAAGCGTAACAGTTACAAATGATTGAAAAATTACACAAAAAAAGATACAGCAAGTTACAAATGCATTAAAATCAATATTTTCACTGACGCTTTGGGTAAAGTGCCAACGCCTCATCTGTTTAGGAGGCTGCACGAGCCTCTTTCTGCGGCTCTATGAGCCTCTTTCTGCTCGACATCCCACACAAAATTGATTTTCATATTGATGTAGACGTCTGATCGGGTCATCGCAGCATTACGATCCCTCCTTCACATGGAGGACGATAGAAAAAATGGGCGTGAAAAATCCCGAGATAGGCGAGGGGAAAGTAAATCACGTCTTTGCAGGAAATAAATCCTCGCCCATAACGTCACAGAAATGTCTTTCGGGCCGAAGAAAATCGGTTCCCCCATTTCCGAACGAGTCCGAGCATAAAGATGTCACGAACCCCGCCGAAGGAAGACATCGATCAGAGTCGGAACTACTCGGGAATTACTTCTCCTTTCTTAACGTTTATTCGGGCTCATTGTGGAGTTTGTTTGGCCTTTCTTAATCGGAAGCCTTCGTTTTCTTTTTCAGTTGCCTTAGTGACTTATTGACTTTCTGGTGTCCCTCATCCGTATTTGAGCAGGATAAAGACACAAATACTCCTCAACGGTTAGTTGTCCTGAGTGATATCTTTGGGAAAGTTACATAACGACAGGACATGATGATGTCACGTATCTGGTGACGAATAAGATTTGAAACAAAAGAATTTAGGAACTTAATTAACGAAATGCAAGTCGTTTATTTATGATAATATTTTATGATTAATTAAAAAGTAAAAATGCATCACTGTATTTATTATTATTTTTTGCGTTTGAATTTTTACTCTTGTAACCTATTTTCAAATACTGAATAAATAATTTACTATAGGTTTTAAGTAAATTCAGAAATTCAGCCAATTACACGTAACTCCTTTAAAGGCACTAATCTGGTTCGGAATTTAATTTAAACTGTAGGTTCCGGTCTAATTAGCCTAAAGTGCACACAAAATGACCCTAGAGCGACAATGCAAACCCTTACATCCTGATCTTGCACCTACTTACCATGCCTCACTCTATTCTCAGACGTGGCTTGCTTCTTACTGTTTTGTTGACACAGAAATGTTAAAATCCTCAGTGTTTAATTGGTGGAATTCCATGGACAGTTCGCAGAAATTCTTAACTTTCTTATCAAAAAATTTATATGTAAATTGGGACTATGAATAAAAATGGGACAAACCAAACCGTTAGTGATATATGAAAGTACAACACGAGCTCCAACATTATGCAAACAATGAAACACCATGGTTTAACACACAAACAATTTTTAATTTATATTTCTGACAAACAGCTCAATGCATAAAAGTGTAGAAGTTACAAATGATTGAAAAATTGCCCCAAAGATACACTGCAATAAGATCAATATTTTCACTGATTATTTGGGTAAAGTGCCTACTCACTCCGCTAGATAAAGCATCAGTATATGTGGCCGCATGAGACTCTTCCTGCAGCCATATGAGCCTCTTTCTGCTCGACATCCCGTACAAAATTGATTTTCATATTGATGTAGAAATCAGATCGGGTCATCGCAGCATTACGATCCCTCCTTCACATGGAGGGTGACAGAAAAATGGGCGTGAAAAATCCCGAGATAGGCGAGGGGAATGTGAATCACGTCTTCGCCGGAAATAAATCCTCTCCCCATAACGTCACAGAAATGTCTTTCGGGCCCCATTTCCGAACGAATCCGAGCATAAAGATGTCACGAGCCCCGCCGAAGGAAGACATCGATCAGAGACGGAACGACTCGGGAATTACTTCTCCTCTTTTAACGTTTATTCGGGCTCATTGTGGAGTTTGTTTGGCCTTTCTTAATCGGAAGACTTCGTTTTCTTTTTCATTTGTCTTAGTGACTTATTGACTTTCTGGTGCGCCTCGCCCGTATTTGAGCAGGATAAAGACACAAATACTTCTTAACGGATTGTTGTCCTGAGTGATATCGTTCAGGAAGTTACATGACGGCAGGACATGATGAAGCCACGTTTGTGTTTGTCTGATTTTTGAGACGTATAAGTTTAGAAAGCAAAAAAAATTTAAAAACTAAATTAAAGAAATGAAAGTCGTTTATTTAACAATAATAACGTAATTATTTAAACCGAAAGAATTAATGGAGAACGTAACACCATATCTCAGTGTCCCATATCAAAAGTGTTTTTTCCAAATGCAGCTGGCGATACAGATAAGGTTATCTTTATGCTATAAGCAAGAGCTGCTCCGCTGCTACTCATTTAGCACTACCCAGAGAGCACGTTTAGCTTGAAGATATGCCACGGAAGCGAGTAGCACTACTGCCACAACGCTCTACGATCCTATTAGACCGGGACAAAGATTTAAAGCGAATTCTGATCCACTACAAACATCCATGGCAAGGCTGGAACTCGAACCAGAAACTTGTGGTACCGAGCGCCAGAGCGCTAGCCACTCGGCCATCAGGCCCTGATCATATCGAAAGTTAGTTGTGAGAACTATATCTGGGACATCTAAATATAGGGATATGTTCTATCCTCCTTATTCTCCCTTTATCCCAGAGCACCTTTCGTGACATATGAAAGTGCAACACGAGCTCTACCAATGAAGAAGTAAGAAAACATCATGGTTTAACGCATAGAAAATTTTATAATAAATTATATTTCTGATAATTAGTTCCACGCATAAAGACCTTGAAGTTACAAAAAAATTGCTCAAAAAGTTACAATAAAATCAAGTTTAAATTGTGCAATAAAATCAATATTTTCACTGACGCTTTGGGTAAAGTGCCAACTCACTTCTCTAGATAAAACATCAGTATAAGAGACCTCCTTCTGCGGCTATATGAGCCTCCTTCTGCTCGACATCCCGTACAAAATTGATTTTCATATTGATGCAGCCGTCAGATCGGGTCATCGCAGCCTTACGATCCCTCCTTCACATGGAGGACGATGGAAAAAATGGGCGTGAAAAATCCCGAGATAGGCGAGGGGAAAGTGAATCACGTCTTCGCAGGAAATAAATCCTCGCCCATAACGTCACAGAAATGTCTTTCGGGCCGAAGAAAATCGGCTTCCCCATTTCCGAGCGAGTCCGAGCATAAAGATGTCACGAGCCCCGCCGAAGGAAGACATCGATCAGAGTCGGGACTACTCGGGAATTACTTCTCCTCTCTTAACGTTTATTCGGGCTCATTGTGGAGTTTGTTTGGCTTTACTTAATCGGAAGCCTTCGTTTTCTTTTTCAGTTGCCCCGTGACTTATTGACTTTCTGGTGCGCCTCGCCCGTATTTGAGCAGGATAAAGGCACAAATACTCCTTAAAGGATTGTTGTCCTGAGTGATATCGTTGAGGAAGTTACATGACGACAGGACATGATGAAGTCACGTCTCTGTTTATCCGATTTCTGTGCCGAATGAGTTTGGAAAGCAACAAAAGAATTTAAGAATTTAATTAACGAAATGGAAATCGTTTATTTAACAATAATTGAATATTATTGTTATAATTTTTTGTGTTTGAATTTTGTAATCTTGTAGCCCATTTTCAAATGCTCACTAAATAATTTACTATCGGTTTTAATAAATGCACAAATTCAGTCAATATAAATATATGTATCTCCTTTAAATGCTCAATTTTTCCGTTGAATTGTTAATAGAGACCAAGAAAAAAAATGGATTCACTATAATAATTCTAAAATAAAATTGTGGCAAATACAGATCAATCAAACCTATTAACGCCATAACAGAAATTAGAATAAATTTATGGTGAAATCAGAATTGGTATGGTGAAATCAGAAATAATTGGAGTAACATAATTGTTGTAGTAATATAATTGGACTAAAATAATCGTTAATGGAAACCAAGAAAATAAAAGGGATTCACTACAATAATTATCCTAAAATAAAATACAGATCAATGAGGCCCATTAAAGACACAGAAAATATTCATAGAAGTAAATTTAAGCTGCGTATTTGGTGGAATCAGAAATATTTGATGCAATACAAGCTGCTACAATTACTTAACACGTCAATGCAGAACAGCAAGTAATTATTTTGGGCCAGAGAAATCCAGAATATCTGAAGCGGCATGACAAGGTAGTTTTATAACACGGTAATGTCAAATATCCCATGAAATACGAGTCAAGAAAACTATTGCCAATGAATAATATGCCA
Source organism: Caerostris darwini (assembly GCA_021605075.1). NCBI lineage: Eukaryota > Metazoa > Arthropoda > Arachnida > Araneae > Araneidae > Caerostris > Caerostris darwini. Next base: position 1,190 of record BPLQ01008461.1, on the reverse strand, counting down.
TTTCATATTCACTAGGCATAGTTCTATCAAATTATTTTTTGTTTCGATTACTTTCTATTGTATATCATTACTATAATTAACATTATTGTTTAATGGCAACCGGGGCAATATGCGCAAATCTATCGTAGATATATCGTAATAGAAGTAAATTTATGCAGCTTATTTGGTGGAATAAGAAATAATTAATGTCTTACAAGCTGCTACAGCTGGTTAAGGAATCAATCAGAACAGAAAGAAATTATTTTTGGGGTAGAGAAACATCTAGAATATCTTCAAAGACATGAACAAGGTTTTTTTATAGCACAGTAATGTGAAATGTGTCATCAAAATAAGAATAACGAATCAAGAATCACAAACATATCAATGTTATTCACTTTTTGTTTCGATCCTTGCAACAAGAAAATACGTATCATGATTGAAGGGTAAGGACGCTCATATGGAGCGTACTTATATCATACGTCATCCAGGACTTACGAATCATCCCACTACAACATCCATGGGCACCGCCGGGATTAACCAGACTTAATGCCGAATCAGAGCGCTAGCCACTTTTGCCATCAGGCCCCTTCCTTTCAATTGTATAACACTATTATCATTATCATTAACATTATTGCTTGATGGCGATCGTGGCAATATGGTCAAATCTATCGTAGATATAGTGAACTGTCTCATCTGAGCTTTACTTTTTCTCTGCATTTGACATTTTAATACATAAATGATATTTTTGTTAAAAATATTGAAATTTTTATAAATTAAGCCTATAATAATAACAACACATAAAATAAAATATATATCTAATTATCATTATGTTCAGTCTTGATTGGATTTGGTTTGTTTCACTATGGTCATTTTGTGCACACTTCTCATTAATTAGACCGGTATCTACACTTGAGTTCCGAACTACTAACAAACATCCATATCACCGCCGGGACTCCAACCCAAATCCCTGTGACACAGTGCTCCAGAGCGCTAGTCACTCGACCATCATGCCCTGTTTGCGAAACATTACGCAATGTAAATATATAAAAGTTTAATACAAAAAATTATTGAACCCGAAATATATAGCACGACATATAAAACTAAAAAATAAACATAATGCTAAATATAACACTGTATTCAAAACACCGGCAAAACTCATTAAGGAGGGGGTTCAATAATTTATCTAAATCATTTACTCATTATGGATTATG